>CM050171.1:10183817-10401317 GCA_027410445.1 Discoglossus pictus | reverse complement strand
GCCCTTTAAGTTGCCGTTGCTCTTTTAATCAAGAACAAAAAGCAACTGAACATGTGTGATCTATCTATCTGTCAGTCTATTTATATTTATTATTATTAGTAGTAGTAGTAGTAGTAATCATAACTAATTTATTAATTATTTATTTTATTTATTTATTTATAAAGTACCTACTTTTTTAGTGTTCTTCACTCTCTCTTCTCCTCTTATCTCTCTCACCTTCTTTTCTTACGTCTTTTCCCACATGGATATAACTCAGCACCAGAACAAAAGTAAAATCAAGTGGAAAGGGAAGTGACTCTTGATATGTTATCCTTAAGGCACCCCAAAATAAAATAAAAAAAGTTTACTGAAAGTACAGAAGTTAAATTCCCTTCTGGTGCATTTACAATATATAGGAATAAATACAGAAGTTAGAGATGGATAAACTGTACATCCAAGATTGGTCCATTCACAGACCACAGGAGGACAAAAGTGCAGCAGAACTAAAGGAACCATTTGTAAAGTAATCAACAAACTATAAACATTACCAAACGTACAAAAGTATTTTTAAAGAAAATTTTACATTTCTTGGATTGCTTCATGTGGGGCTCCACTTGGACTGCTAGACTGTCTTTGTCTTATGGGGGAGGGTTATCCTACTAGGGCTTACTCCTCTTTTTAGGAAGACAGGGTTATTGCAGTTAAACCTGCATTAAACATTATATACATACTTGCAAGAAGCATATTTATTGGCTCCGAGTCCATAAATCACACAAGTGGTAGTTGAGAAATCTTTTCAAATTTAGCCCACCACTATTTTTTTTTTCAAACACACAAAGTCCATTTTATAGTCAGTTTATTTAACCTCTACACACTTGATAGTGGATGCAACAGAACAATATAATTAATATAGAATTACTATAGGATCTGTAAAATATCCTTACTCAGCCTGCACATGTTCATCATCTCATATTGATAATTGGACAGACATCAAATCTCTGTTTAAATCATTTAGCTGAAGAGTAATCGTTTTCCAAATCTGATACACCTCAACACCAGCTGTATGTCCAATACCGTTCTCAACCCATGAACCTTATAGGTCACCTGGAATTTGGTTTCAATTATGTTAATTTACATTTTGAGAAATGTATTAGAATAAAAACAGTCTAAATTTATATTTTTTTGTAACCCATTTGTGCTCTGTTACGAGGTCCAGGAAATGCTGGGTGTTTACCCAATATATGACAGACTACATGGACATTTTAACAGATTAGAACATTATATGATTCATATGTGACTTGATGTTTAATGTGATAGTGATACCATTATAATGAAGGTAAAAGGTATGTTTTAATGACAATATAGCATTGGATGTATGTCACATACAGACAATTATCTGGCTTGGGGGTCTTTTGTTCTCTCTTAAATCACATTTAGCCAATAATTTAGCAAATGTTATTCCCTTATACTATAACTTGAGGAGATTATTGTAAAATTTCTATATTTTAGAAATTCTAATCTGACAATATAGTGACCAGGGGTGGGCTGGCTCCAGATAATTTTGCACCCTTACATATTGATCTCCATATCAGTTACAAGTAAAGAAAATGGAACATCTGATTGAGTTGCTTGGAAAAAAATAGACTTTTAGTATGATTAAAGACAAAGTCACATTTAAAATGTACAAGCCAAAATACAGGGATACAATAATCATTACTGTGATACTCTGTATGTGATGTTGTGACAGTTATCCAAGGGGTTTATTTGAGCCACAGACTCTGCAAAGCTCTCTTCCCCCAGCAGGACTGCGGGGGTAAACTTTCCAGCTCAGTTAATTAGCTGCACCTGGGGAACCCTGATTTGACACTGCTCCTGGAGTATGGGAGGGGCTGCTTATAGACTGATTATTTGCAGTTTGTCTAACCTGGAGAAAGACACACAGTGAAACAGCAGCCTGTAGCTTATGACCGCTTGGGCCAGAGTGAAGATCTGGAAATCTGAAGTCATATACGGGCCAGTGATTTTACAAACTATTGGACAGTTTATTTTTACTTCACCCAGGTTTAGCTGGATGAAAGCTCCTAAGTGAGGAAACTGTATATTAGTTAAGGTAGTGCCTTAGTGGAAGCTTGGCTATTGTTTTCATTGATTTGCTTTGTTTGTTATCTTGGATCTTTGGAATCATTTTTGGTAAAACTTGGAAAAGTCTATACAGCCTCTTGTCCTCATCAAGATGCCGGAAACACGGGCACAAATCCAGAGGAGATTGGGAACTCGCCACAATATCAATAACATAAGTCGCAAAATAAACGTAGAATTGGAGTATTTCATTCAACTAAAACATTTTATTTTATGTCTTTTTTTGCAATTTTTTATTTCTAGTACATAGGGTTCCTTGGTGGTCCAGTAGTTAGGATTCAGTGCTTTCACCATTGCGACCAAGAGATCCCACTATCCTGAAGCCAAGCAGGATTGGGCATGGTTAGCACTTGGATGGGAGACCACCTAGGAATACCAGCATCTGTATATTGTGGCCCACTGGAGAAGGAACTGGAACCCACTCCATTATCTTTGCCATGAAGGCCAAATGGATCAGCATGATCATGGACATAAAAACATATTCAAGCATGTACCTTGGTGCTATAGGACAGGGTGCTCAGTTGTAACCAGAGATGAAGTTCTCTGCAAAATGTACCCCCATTGACATCATTCACGGGTGGTCATCCACATCACCACAAGCAGTAGAGCCGGCTGTTTATGTACGGTCCAATATGTAAACACATGAACAAGATTTGATGTGTTTTTCTGGTCCCTCTGCATAATTATCCAAACTTCAATAGTTTCTAACATAGAATTTTCATAAAAATGTCAGGACTGCATAATCTGTCCCTGTTGGCTTAAGAAAAAAAAACGAACGTGGAGCAATTTCCATAATTAGCAAAAGTGATTAATAAGGCAGTTCCATTCAAGCCATTATGTCTATAAATTAGCCTTGACAACACCGCAGTGTGCTCGGAGAATGCAGGCAGGATTGTGTAGGGCTAAATGCACATACACTTCCCTAAGTGCTCTGCTAAATTAGCAGACACAAAATAAAGATGTTGAATCGCCGGACATTGCAATTAACAGAAGACAATTTAACCTCTTGTTCTGATACATCTTCATGGATTAGATAAAGTAGAAGTTGTGTAATGACGTGACTTATTTGCGTTTAAACTATTTAAAACATATAAAGTTAGCTTGTTAAAGGGTAATAACAACAGAAGCTAGATCTGTTAATTAGACATTGATCATATTAATTAGCCATTGATTGTATTAATTGGCCATTGATCATATTAATTAGTCATTGATCTTTGATACATTCCTATACAATGATTTATTTATTTTAAATACTTTATTTAATCCTTACTTTTACACTTTAGTTTCTCAGCTTTCAGCTCAGGTGTTTGTCTCCA
The DNA here is from genome assembly GCA_027410445.1 of Discoglossus pictus. NCBI lineage: Eukaryota > Metazoa > Chordata > Amphibia > Anura > Alytidae > Discoglossus > Discoglossus pictus. The sequence continues at coordinate 10,397,883 of CM050171.1, read as the reverse complement.
TCTTAATGGCATGGGAATGGGCAAGGCAATGGGTCTGGGTGGTAGACAGGAAAAAAGAGCATTTCCCAATGGTCTCTACAGTCTTTTGTATAGAAAGTGAGCTTCATTGATTGCACAAATCAGCAAACTCTCATCCAACCTCAGGAAGCGGATTTGCTGAAACCAAAATGGCAGATGCCACAGCAGCATAATAAAACATAAAAAAAAAACTGTGTTATTACCTTTTTTTTGTCAATCAAGTACACAATGAATATTTTTATGTGAATTTCTTCAAACTAGTACATATTAAAAACTATTATATATATATTTTTTTAATTCTAAGTACACTGAATATTTTTAATTCAAATATTAACCATTATCATTTTTTTTTTAATTCTATGTACACATTGAATATTTTTAATTAAACATAATATATATTTTAATTTCAAACATTAAATAGTATTATAAATGTTTTAAATTCTATGCACACATTGAATATTTTTAATGAAACATTTTATATATTTTAATTCAAAATATTAAATAATATTATATTATAATTAAATTCTATAAAAATATTAAATTTTATTACATTTTTTTAATTTTAAGGACACATTGAATATATTTTATTAAACATATACATTTTAAATAAAAATATTAAATATTATTATATATTTTTTATAATTCTAAGTGCACATTGAATATTCTTAATTAAACATATATATATTATACATATATATATATATATATTTTAATTTTAAATATTAAATAATATTATATATTTTTAATTCTAGGCACACATTGAATATTTGTAATTAAAAATATCATATATTTGAATTAAAACTTAAATAGTATTATATATTTTTCTTTCCATTCTAAGTACACATTGAATATTTTTATGTGCAGTTCTTCAAAATTCTAAATGTTACAAATTTGACCATGGTGTTTTTTATGCAAAATTAAATATAATTAAATGTAATTAATTCATTCATTCATTAAATGCTGGATTTATTTATTTTTTAATTTAGTGAGCATGTTATGATATTATACAATACATACGACAGTTCATGGGTCTATTTATAGTTGACATTAACGCTCCATGTTTAATTTGTAACACTTGACTTTGGAAGCCCCCAACCACCAAGACCCTGACTCAATCCCAGCACCATCACCCTCTCCAGTGCACATGGATTGATATAATTACTCAAGTGTCTCCTTAACAGCTGGTAATCATCGATGAATAACTTCTCAAGCATAAAATTCGTTAAAAGCACTTCCTTTTTAATAATTTGTTTACTGCAAAAGCGAGAAATGCTTTGCTTTTATGTTTGTTCAAAGAGAAACTATAAAAGCATAATCAGCTCAATTGGTAATCTCCGTGCCATCTTTAGAGTAATCCACGTGTGTCTTTGAAAATCAGTCATTTTTTTCAATATTATTGTTTTGCTGTCGCTCCGGATATTTCTAGTATGGAAAACAGAATTATCTGACGAATCTGAAGTATAAACACTAGAATGTGCTATCCTATGCAATGTGTGATGCTGGTCAGTCATGTCCAACTCTCCTTGACTGAAGGACCACAGCCAATCAGTCACTGCCCCTCTGAGCTCACTTAAGCTCATATTCCTTTCTTCAATGACCTCAAATAACCATCTCCGCCTCTGTCGTCCCCTTCTTGTGAGTTCAATCCTTCTCGGCATCAGAGTCTTCTCTGTGGAATCCTGTCTTCTCATGATATTGCCAACATATTTGAGTTTTAATCGCATGATCAAATCTTCAAGTGAACAATTAGAACAGTTAGATTAGCTTAATAAAGCAGGAAAAAGCCACACTGCTGTTTTAAAAATGTTAATGTATCTGTTGGGCCCTGGAGGGATCCATGATACTTTGGGGGATGCTGTTTGTGTGAGAGTGGTGGTAACATTTCTGGAGAGATTATTTGATGCAATGTCCTGCTAGTGAGGGCCAGTGAGGAGATATGGGTGTGGTGTCAATCTCAATTGTATCCAACTATCAAGCAAAGGCTCTGGATTGCTTCCTGTTCCCTCCTCCACAGTCATACCTCCAGGGATAGCAACAAACAAACCCCCATATTCCCTCATCTGCCACTCCTACTATTAGTGATAGCCATAATCCCCCGTCTTCCCTCCCCCTCTACCACTACCTCCAGTGATAGTCATAAACACTCACATCTTCCCTCCTCTGCCAGCCCTACCATCAATCATAGCCACAAACACTCCCATCTTCCCTCATCCCCCACCCCTACCACCAGGGATAGCCATAAACACTCCCATCATCCCTCCTCTACCACCCCTACGTCCAGTGATAGCCATAAACACTCACATCTTCCCTCCTCTGCCACCCCTACATTAAGTGATAGCCATAAACACTCACATCTTCCCACCTCTGCCACCCCTCCGTCCAGTGATAGCCATAAACACAAACATCTTCCCTCCTCTGCCACCCCTACATGCAGTGATAACCATAAACACTCACATCTGACCTCCTCAGCCACCCCTACCTCCAATCTTAGCCACAAACACTCCCATCTTCCCTCATCCCCCAACCCTACCTCTAGTTATAGCCATAAACACCCTCAATCTCCCCTCCTCTCCCACCCCTACTTTCAGTCATAGCCACAGACATTTCCATTTTTCTTCCTCTGCCACCCGACCTCTAGCGCTAGCCATAAACATCCAATCTTCACCCCTACCTTCAGTAATAACCTTAAACAACACCCAATCTTCCCTCCACCACCACCCCTACCTCCAGGGATAGCCATAAACACCCCATCTTCCCTCTTCCCCACCCCTACCTTCAGTGATAACCATAAACAACACCCCGTCTTCCCTCTTCCACCACCCCTACCTTCAGTGATAACCATAAACAACACCCCATCTTCCCTCTTCCACCACCCCTACCTTCAGTGATAGCCATAAACACCCCATCTTCTCTCTTCCACCACCCCTACCTTTAGTGATAACCATAAACAACACCCCGTCTTCCCTCTTCCACCACCCCTACCTTCAGTGATAACCATAAACAACCCATCTTCCCTCTTCCACCACCCCTACCTTCAGTGATAGCCATAAACACCCCATCTTCCCTCTTCCACCACCCCTACCTTCAGTGATAGCCATAAACACCCCATCTTCTTTCTTCCACCACCCCTACCTTCAGTGATAAACATAAACAACACCCCATCTACTCTCTTCCATCACCCCTACCTTCAGTGATAGCCATAAACACCCCATCTTTCCTCTTCCACCACCCCTACCTTCAGTGATAACCATAAACAACACCCCGTCTTCCCTCTTCCACCACCCCTACCTTCAGTGATAACCATAAACAACCCATCTTCCCTCTTCCACCACCCCTACCTTCAGTGATAGCCATAAACACCCCATCTTCCCTCTTCCACCACCCCTACCTTCAGTGATAGCCATAAACACCCCATCTTCTCTCTTCCACCACCCCTACCTTCAGTGATAACCATAAACAACACCCCATCTACTCTCTTCCACCACCCCTACCTTCAGTGATAGCCATAAACACCCCATCTTCCCTCTTCCACCACCCCTACCTTCAGTGATAGCCATAAACACCCCATCCTCTCTCTTCCACCACCCCTACCTTCAGTGATAACCATAAACAACACCCCGTCTTCCCTCTTCCACCACCCCTACCTTCAGTGATAGCCATAAACACCCCATCTTCTCTCTTCCACCACCCCTACCTTCAGTGATAACCATAAATAACACCCCGTCTTCGCTCTTCCACCACCCCTACCTTCAGTGATAGCCATAAACACCCCATCTTCTTTCTTCCACCACCCCTACCTTCAGTGATAACCATAAACAACACCCCATGTTCCCTCTTTCACCACCCCTACCTTCAGTGATAACCATAAATAACATACAATCTTCACCCCTACCTTCAGTAATAACCTTAAACAACACCCAATCTTCCCTCCACCACCACCCCTACCTCCAGGGATAGCCATAAACACCCCATCTTCCCTCTTCCCCACCCCTACCTTCAGTGATAACCATAAACAACACCCCGTCTTCCCTCTTCCACCACCCCTACCTTCAGTGATAACCATAAACAACACCCCGTCTTCCCTCTTCCACCACCCCTACCTTCAGTGATAACCATAAACAACACCCCATCTTCCCTCTTCCACCACCCCTACCTTCAGTGATAGCCATAAACACCCCATCTTCTCTCTTCCACCACCCCTACCTTCAGTGATAACCATAAACAACACCCCGTCTTCCCTCTTCCACCACCCCTACTTCAGTGATAACTATAAACAACCCATCTTCCCTCTTCCACCACCCCTACCTTCAGTGATAGCCATAAACACCCCATCTTCCCTCTTCCACCACCCCTACCTTCAGTGATAGCCATAAACACCCCATCTTCTCTCTTCCACCACCCCTACATTCAGTGATAACCATAAACAACACCCCATCTACTCTCTTCCACCACCCCTACCTTCAGTGATAGCCATAAACACCCCATCTTCCCTCTTCCACCACCCCTACCTTCAGTGATAGCCATAAACACCCCATCTTCTCTCTTCCACCACCCCTACCTTCAGTGATAACCATAAACAACACCCCGTCTTCCCTCTTCCACCACCCCTACCTTCAGTGATAGCCATAAACACCCCATCTTCTCTCTTCCACCACCCCTACCTTCAGTGATAACCATAAATAACACCCCGTCTTCGCTCTTCCACCACCCCTACCTTCAGTGATAGCCATAAACACCCCATCTTCTTTCTTCCACCACCCCTACCTTCAGTGATAACCATAAACAACACCCCATGTTCCCTCTTTCACCACCCCTACCTTCAGTGATAACCATAAATAACATCCAATCTTCACCCCTACCTTCAGTAATAACCTTAAACAACACCCAATCTTCCCTCCACCACCACCCCTACCTCCAGGGATAGCCATAAACACCCCATCTTCCCTCTTCCCCACCCCTACCTTCAGTGATAACCATAAACAACACCCCGTCTTCCCTCTTCCACCACCCCTACCTTCAGTGATAACCATAAACAACACCCCATCTTCCCTCTTCCACCACCCCTACCTTCAGTGATAGCCATAAACACCCCATCTTCTCTCTTCCACCACCCCTACCTTCAGTGATAACCATAAACAACACCCCGTCTTCCCTCTTCCACCACCCCTACCTTCAGTGATAACCATAAACAACCCATCTTCCCTCTTCCACCACCCCTACCTTCAGTGATAGCCATAAACACCCCATCTTCCCTCTTCCACCACCCCTACCTTCAGTGATAGCCATAAACACCCCATCTTCTCTCTTCCACCACCCCTACCTTCAGTGATAAACATAAACAACACCCCATCTACTCTCTTCCATCACCCCTACCTTCAGTGATAGCCATAAACACCCCATCTTTCCTCTTCCACCACCCCTACCTTCAGTGATAGCCATAAACACCCCATCTTCTCTCTTCCACCACCCCTACCTTCAGTGATAACCATAAACAACACCCCGTCTTCCCTCTTCCACCACCCCTACCTTCAGTGATAGCCATAAACACCCCATCTTCTCTCTTCCACCACCCCTACCTTCAGTGATAACCATAAATAACACCCCGTCTTCGCTCTTCCACCACCCCTACCTTCAGTGATAGCCATAAACACCCCATCTTCTTTCTTCCACCACCCCTACCTTCAGTGATAACCATAAACAACACCCCATGTTCCCTCTTTCACCACCCCTACCTTCAGTGATAACCATAAATAACATCCAATCTTCATCCCTACCTTCAGTAATAACCTTAAACAACACCCAATCTTCCCTCCACCACCACCCCTACCTCCAGGGATAGCCATAAACACCCCATCTTCCCTCTTCCCCACCCCTACCTTCAGTGATAACCATAAACAACACCCCGTCTTCCCTCTTCCACCACCCCTACCTTCAGTGATAACCATAAACAACACCCCATCTTCCCTCTTCCACCACCCCTACCTTCAGTGATAGCCATAAACACCCCATCTTCTCTCTTCCACCACCCCTACCTTCAGTAATAACCATAAACAACACCCCGTCTTCCCTCTTCCACCACCCCTACCTTCAGTGATAACCATAAACACCCCATCTTCCCTCTTCCACCACCCCTACCTTCAGTGATAGCCATAAACACCCCATCTACTCTCTTCCACCACCCCTACCTTCAGTGATAGCCATAAACACCCCATCTTCCCTCTTCCACCACCCCTACCTTCAGTGATAGCCATAAACACCCCATCTTCTCTCTTCCACCACCCCTACCTTCAGTGATAACCATAAACAACACCCCGTCTTCCCTCTTCCACCACCCCTACCTTCAGTGATAGCCATAAACACCCCATCTTCTCTCTTCCACCACCCCTACCTTCAGTGATAACCATAAATAACACCCCGTCTTCGCTCTTCCACCACCTCTACCTTCAGTGATAGCCATAAACACCCCATCTTCTTTCTTCCACCACCCCTACCTTCAGTGATAACCATAAACAACACCCCATGTTCCCTCTTTCACCACCCCTACCTTCAGTGATAACCATAAATAACATCCAATCTTCACCCCTACCTTCAGTAATAACCTTAAACAACACCCAATCTTCCCTCCACCACCACCCCTACCTCCAGGGATAGCCATAAACACCCCATCTTCCCTCTTCCCCACCCCTACCTTCAGTGATAACCATAAACAACACCCTGTCTTCCCTCTTCCACCACCCCTACCTTCAGTGATAACCATAAACAACACCCCATCTTCCCTCTTCCACCACCCCTACCTTCAGTGATAGCCATAAACACCCCATCTTCTCTCTTCCACCACCCCTACCTTCAGTGATAACCATAAACAACACCCCGTCTTCCCTCTTCCACCACCCCTACCTTCAGTGATAACCATAAACAACCCATCTTCCCTCTTCCACCACCCCTACCTTCAGTGATAGCCATAAACACCCCATCTTCCCTCTTCCACCACCCCTACCTTCAGTGATAACCATAAATAACACCCCGTCTTCGCTCTTCCACCACCCCTACCTTCAGTGATAGCCATAAACACCCCATCTTCTTTCTTCCACCACCCCTACCTTCAGTGATAACCATAAACAACACCCCATGTTCCCTCTTTCACCACCCCTACCTTCAGTGATAACCATAAATAACATCCAATCTTCACCCCTACCTACAGTAATAACCTTAAACAACACCCAATCTTCCCTCCACCACCACCCCTACCTCCAGGGATAGCCATAAACACCCCATCTTCCCTCTTCCCCACCCCTACCTTCAGTGATAACCATAAACAACACCCCGTCTTCCCTCTTCCACCACCCCTACCTTCAGTGATAACCATAAACAACACCCCATCTTCCCTCTTCCACCACCCCTACCTTCAGTGATAGCCATAAACACCCCATCTTCTCTCTTCCACCACCCCGACCTTCAGTGATAACCATAAACAACACCCCGTCTTCCCTCTTCCACCACCCCTACCTTCAGTGATAACCATAAACACCCCATCTTCCCTCTTCCACCACCCCTACCTTCAGTGATAGCCATAAACACCCCATCTACTCTCTTCCACCACCGCTACCTTCAGTGATAGCCATAAACACCCCATCTTCCCTCTTCCACCACCCCTACCTTCAGTGATAGCCATAAACACCCCATCTTCTCTCTTCCACCACCCCTACCTTCAGTGATAACCATAAACAACACCCCGTCTTCCCTCTTCCACCACCCCTACCTTCAGTGATAGCCATAAACACCCCATCTTCTTTCTTCCACCACCCCTACCTTCAGTGATAACCATAAACAACACCCCATGTTCCCTCTTTCACCACCCCTACCTTCAGTGATAACCATAAATAACATCCAATCTTCACCCCTACCTTCAGTAATAACCTTAAACAACACCCAATCTTCCCTCCACCACCACCCCTACCTCCAGGGATAGCCATAAACACCCCATCTTCCCTCTTCCCCACCCCTACCTTCAGTGATAACCATAAACAACACCCTGTCTTCCCTCTTCCACCACCCCTACCTTCAGTGATAACCATAAACAACACCCCATCTTCCCTCTTCCACCACCCCTACCTTCAGTGATAGCCATAAACACCCCATCTTCTCTCTTCCACCACCCCTACCTTCAGTGATAACCATAAACAACACCCCGTCTTCCCTCTTCCACCACCCCTACCTTCAGTGATAACCATAAACAACCCATCTTCCCTCTTCCACCACCCCTACCTTCAGTGATAGCCATAAACACCCCATCTTCCCTCTTCCACCACCCCTACCTTCAGTGATAGCCATAAACACCCCATCTTCTCTCTTCCACCACCCCTACCTTCAGTGATAAACATAAACAACACCCCATCTACTCTCTTCCATCACCCCTACCTTCAGTGATAGCCATAAACACCCCATCTTTCCTCTTCCACCACCCCTACCTTCAGTGATAGCCATAAACACCCCATCTTCCCTCTTCCACCACCCCTACCTTCAGTGATAACCATAAACAACACCCCGTCTTCCCTCTTCCACCACCCCTACCTTCAGTGATAGCCATAAACACCCCATCTTCTCTCTTCCACCACCCCTACCTTCAGTGATAACCATAAATAACACCCCGTCTTCGCTCTTCCACCACCCCTACCTTCAGTGATAGCCATAAACACCCCATCTTCTTTCTTCCACCACCCCTACCTTCAGTGATAACCATAAACAACACCCCATGTTCCCTCTTTCACCACCCCTACCTTCAGTGATAACCATAAATAACATCCAATCTTCACCCCTACCTTCAGTAATAACCTTAAACAACACCCAATCTTCCCTCCACCACCACCCCTACCTCCAGGGATAGCCATAAACACCCCATCTTCCCTCTTCCCCACCCCTACCTTCAGTGATAACCATAAACAACACCCCGTCTTCCCTCTTCCACCACCCCTACCTTCAGTGATAACCATAAACAACACCCCATCTTCCCTCTTCCACCACCCCTACCTTCAGTGATAGCCATAAACACCCCATCTTCTCTCTTCCACCACCCCTACCTTCAGTGATAACCATAAACAACACCCCGTCTTCCCTCTTCCACCACCCCTACCTTCAGTGATAACCATAAACACCCCATCTTCCCTCTTCCACCACCCCTACCTTCAGTGATAGCCATAAACACCCCATCTTCCCTCTTCCACCACCCCTACCTTCAGTGATAGCCATAAACACCCCATCTTCTCTCTTCCACCACCCCTACCTTCAGTGATAAACATAAACAACACCCCATCTACTCTCTTCCATCACCCCTACCTTCAGTGATAGCCATAAACACCCCATCTTTCCTCTTCCACCACCCCTACCTTCAGTGATAGCCATAAACACCCCATATTCTCTCTTTCACCACCCCTACCTTCAGTGATAACCATAAACAACACCCCGTCTTCCCTCTTCCACCACCCCTACCTTCAGTGATAGCCATAAACACCCCATCTTCTCTCTTCCACCACCCCTACCTTCAGTGATAACCATAAATAACACCCCGTCTTCGCTCTTCCACCACCCTACCTTCAGTGATAGCCATAAACACCCCATCTTCTTTCTTTCACCACCCCTACCTTCAGTGATATCCATAAACACCCATCTTCTCTCTTCCACCACCCCTATCTTCAATGATAACCATAAACACCCCCTCATCTTCCCTCTTCCACCACCTCTACTTCCAGGGATAGCCATAAACACCCCATCTTCCCTCTTCCACCACCCCCTACTTCAGTGATAACCATAAACAACCGCCTATCTCCCCACTTCCACAACCCCTACCTCCAGTTATAGCCATGATAGCCGTTCTTATAAATGTCTGGCTTACATACTAAGCCTTAATACTGGTCGAATACAGAGGATAAAATAATGTTAGATGATTGTACTATTAGGAGCTAACAAAGTGTTAAATGGTAAACTGGCAACATCATCATCGCACATGGTAATGACCCCACAGATACTGCTGATAATGACTTTACAGCAGAATATCCATACGCTGCTAGGAAGTATTAACTTGATCCATTACAGGTAATTTAGTGAGAAAAACGCATTGCAGTCTGGTTATTTGCAACACAGTAGAATATTAATGTGTCGCGCAGGCTTTACAAGGTATTAGGTTGTTATAATAAAATGGATTCTACTATCAAAGGAGTATTTCTTTAATAATGCCACAAAATCGGAGAGATTATGTAGGATACTATTCTAAACAAACATAGTAATATATTCATATTTGAAGCTTTATTTTATTTTTTTACTTCAATTTAAAAATAAATCTTTTAAAGGTACTTTTAAGACAATTTTGTTATATAAATGTTTTAACTAGGTTGATTAATTGCATCCTCTTCAATGTAATTGTAATGTAAAAATCATACTTCACTTCTTCCTAAGAACACCAGAACTACCTTTTCTTCCTGTTCTCTCTCATGTAGGCTGCCATGTTTCACAGTCGTTATCTAAGGTCCAAAGTAGAGGATCTCCACACTACTAGTATAATGCTGTTGCATGCAGACACAAAGCATGTCATTGTCTGCTGGTGTTGTCTATGGTCACAGCTTTGTAACATGGCAGCAAATATGAGAAAGAACAGGAAGAAGAAAAATTGAGGAGGATAAAAAAAAAATTTTTTAAATGCTTAAAGTGTACCTTTAAAATGTTATGTAGAAGATAATTATAGCTAGGTAAGATTCTGGATTCACAAAAAAAGTAACAAAAATAGACATGCACCATAATTCAACCGAATTTGGACGAAAGGTAGAAAATAAAGAAAAGTAATTTTCTATGCAGTTCATAAAGGAGCATCGTAGTTATCCAAAGGATAAACTATCAAACAAAACAAATAACTGTAAAGGAAATAAAGGAACACAGAAAAAAGAAAGTGGGAGGAGGACTAATGGCGAAATATGAATTTTGTTGTGTTCATATTAAAAACAGAAATTTCTGAGAACATGCTCCCAAGACATACGAGTTACTTTGTGGGATACTAAACCTTCTCATTTAATTATGTCAAAAATGTTTTCTAGCCACTCATGGTGAAATCTCTCTATATTATAGATTATGTCAACTACTGGGAGGAAGGCTATGGCAAGTCTGGATAGGCGATTTCACTATCAACAAAGCACTACATAGTTAGATCTGTTGTAGTAACATAAAGATGGGAGAGCTGAACCATAAAGAAGTCTGAGCGCCGGAGAAGCGACACCTTCAAATTTTGGTGTTGGAGAAAAACACTTAGAGTCCCTTGGACGGCAAGAAGTCCAGTCAATCAATACTACAGGAAATTAAGCCAAACTGTTTACTGGACAGCTTGATCATGAGGCTGAAGCTCAAATATGTTGGCCAAGTAATAAGAAGACAGGATTCCCTAGAGAAAACTCTGATGTTGGAAAAGATTGAAGGCTCACAAAGAAGGGGACTGCAGAAGCGGAGATGGAAAGATGAGGTCATTGAGCATGGGCTTGATGGAGCTCAGAGGGGCCATGGCTGATAGATGTTCCGTGCATGCAGAGGTACATAGGGTCACTTGGGAGACTTGGACACGATTGAATAACTAAACAAGAAAAATGGCAATTACATTGATGGAGCTGGGAAAATATGTAGGTGGAAAATTACATCACTTTTTGTTAAGATGATCAAATTACATGTGGTGTGGCCCATCCCTTTGAGCCAACACAAACAAGACATTTAATAAATAACAAAAAAAGTATTATAATGTAAATAACTATAATCATTTTTTGTTATGATATCGGAGCAGAAAATGCTGATTTGAAAGTTCTACGTCCATTTATTATATGGCCACAGGTCAGATAGTCGAAATTTTAAAATAACATATGTATTACTGATTATGGGTTCTCCAAAACAATATTTTAGATTTGAATAGTAAGGCCAGAATTATTATTGGGTCCTGCATTAGAATTGAACAAGGCTGATTTAATCTATTAATTAGGGTTTTAAACCCATGTCTGAAATATATCAATATTCTTCACAACTAGGCTAGAAATGGTCTCCACGCCGATGAGAGGCAGTAACCTCGACACAGTGCTGTCTGTGGGTAGGTTTCCTGGCTTGCGCATAATCCATCCTGGGCTTTGCTTAAAGCTGTGTAATACAGCCGGCATATGCTTTAAAGGTTTGTTTGAAATGGTATTGGATTAAAGAGGAAGCCTTTGTGGGCACATTTCATGTCCCTGCCCAGTTCCCAGAGTCTATTGCAATATTTCTCAGAATTCTGAGCAGCAAACACATTTCTTTACTTATTTTAGATGTTCAGATGTGAAAATAAGATCCATTTAAGAGTAAAACAGTAACTGTGTGTCTGGGTAGTTCTCCTAACTTGTGCATAACCCATCCTATGCTATGCCTGAAAGCTGTGTAATACATATGCTAAATATGAACTAAATATTCTAAAATGAATCAGGTATAATAAAAGAAATAAAAGAGAGAAAATTCATTGTGAACTAATTTGCATGTCCCCTCCCTGTTTCCCAGAGTGCAGTGCAATAACTGTATTTCTCGAAATTCTGAACAAGACATTGTTTTAACTTATTTTTAGACGTCCAACTGTGAACACAAATGTATTATTTAGTTATTGAATTCCTCCAAATGTAAATTGTGTCCAGATTTTGTGCTGTGTCGGACAAATCTGATTTATACCCTTCAGTTAAACATTTTAATCAAAGCATTTGAAACAGAAAATCACAATCTCCAAATTCACTTTTTCAAACAACTGTCTTGACTGTAGGCCGTATCCAGAGAGGGTGACGGCTTCTCCTGGCGTGTAGGTTATAAGTGACAGCCTTTGCCTGTTTTTGTAATTATTTTTCCATTTAGTTCTATGGGACATAGAGAGATCCGGATAAGGGATCGATGCCTCGTGAAATTATTTATAATCTTCTCCAAGTCCTTAAACTAACAATTCCAATTAATAACATCATCTATGTAGAAATTATACAATCCTGAACTTGCCCTTAGTATGCCCTGAGGCCAAGAAACTGGCATAAGCATGGGTGGCCTCTGTGGTATGGTACCCTTTATTTGTAAAAAATGGATTATTAAGCAAAAAAACATGAAGTCAAGTTTTGTTTCATGTTGGTCAAGTTGGATTGACAGCCCCAGTAATATATTTATTATTTCTGCTGTAGGTGCCCCAATATATATATATATATATATATATATATATTTATATATATATACTGGTGAGTTGATGGCTTCGCCGCTGTGTATGAAGATATCATGTTGCCGTAATATTTTCTACATCTATAAAATAATAATAAAATTGATCCTTATATTTTATACATTTTTAATCTGTCAATGCGGATGCTTGAAGCATTATCAGTAATTGTTAGTATTTGTAGGAGATTTAGTTCTGCAGCCGATGCAGAAACATCAGAACATTTGATCGATATTAAACAAGTTACAGCTGTTTCCTTTATACTAGATTCTAGAACATTCCCTAGAGAGCCCCAGCAGTCTCCAAGTCAAGGTGTTCAGGAGCAATAAAAAGACTAAGACAAATGCCTGAATTTAAGGATGGGAATTAAGATAAAGGCAGACACGCCGGGCCCATCAATATCAGTATATGTGGCCGGGGGCTCTCAGAAGGATTGGTCTATATATTGACTTGCAGAAGTACAGGAATCTATTTAAAGGGCCAAGTCTCCAGTGGTGGGAGATTCCTGAGTCACATTTATTATATCACTAGTGGCAGTGAGATTAATAGGATGGCTCCGGGCTTTACTACAGTTTGGGATTCTCCTTGTCAGGTGATCTAAGAAGGGATCCAGTTGATATTTCACTATACATTGTGCATCAGAATAGACTGGCACTTCATAAATGAATGGTAACAAAAATAATGGATAGATAGATAGATAGATAGATAGATAGATAGATAGATAGATAGATAGATAGATAGATAGATAGATAGAGGAATGGATAGATAGATGGTTAGATGGATGGATAGATGGATGGAGAGTGATATAGATAGATAGAGATATGGAGTGATATAGATAGATAGATAGATAGATAGATAGATAGATAGATAGATAGATAGATAGATAGATAGATTGGTGGATGGATGGACAGATAGATAGATGAATTGATAGATTGATGGATGGATAGATGCATAGATGAATTTATGGATAGATGGATGGTGATGGGTAGATGAATGGATTTATAGATGGGTGAATAGATAGCTAGATAGCTAGATAGCTAGATAGCTAGATAGATAGATAGACAGACAGACAGACAGATAGACAGATAAATAGATACATAGATAGACAGACAGACAGATAGACATACAGACAGACAGATAGACAGACAGACAGACAGACAGACAGATAGATAGATAGATAGATAGATAGATAGACAGACAGATAGATAGATAGATAGATAGATAGATAGATAGATAGATAGATAGATAGATAGATAGATAGATGGATAGATAGACAGACAGACAGATAGATAGATAGATAGATAGATAGATAGATAGATAGATAGATAGATAGATAGATAGATAGATAGATAGATAGAGCTGGCTAAGTGTGTCTGGCCCAGAGAGTATATTTATTAACCCAGCTTTACAAAACTGAACGCCGGGGTATTTTTGTGTAGTGAGTTTTTGCAAGTATAGTATAACTATCTACTTGCCCGTCAAAAATGACGGCAATAAAATGTTAATCCTGGCAATGCTGTATGACACACAATGCGAGTCTCTGCCCTCTCTGAGCACCTTCGGCACTCATTGTGAGCCTCTCCCCGCATGTAGTTTCCGGGCCTCGCAATGAGCGCCTTTGGCGAGCCCTTTGGCGAGCCCATAACTTTTAACATTACGTGACCAACATTCGTAACAACGACAACTATTATATGTGATAACAAACTATTCTCTAAAGAAAGTCGATATGTAAAATACTAAAGTACTAAATCCAATAAAGTATGAATGAGAATGAATATATTACATTGTCAGATGGACTGTGGGATATTTGAGGTTGTGGAGTCTTTCGGCCTCATTGACGTCGGATAATAACCAATGGGAGGGGGGGTATAAATGTATTATATGAAGACATTGTCTCTCTACCTTGTTATGTCACATGGGAAGGATACATAAGGTTGGTGCCTTAATATTTCTTCATTTACTGGCTGTCAATAAAGATGGATAGTGTTCATAGCCAAATAAAGTTTTAAACAGATTATTCCTAACTTGGTTCCAGATAAACTGCTTTCTCTGAGTGTAATTTGGACATTTAGACTGTAAGTGTTACCAGGCAGCTGGGACACGTTGGGTTTTGCCAAATGTTTCATTGAATGAACATCGACACGATAGACAAGTCAATTAAAATGAGGAAAAGCGCAAGCACGGCATCGAGCGCACCGCGTGAGCCGAGGGCCAGAAATGGCCTTAAGTGGGTGACATGATCCCACTTGATTGATGTGTGAAGGGAGTCTGTAAAAAGGCAGCAGAAAATTCAAATTTATATTACTAGAAGGGTTAGCACTGAGAAGGGCACTTAATTACACTGAGTGCTTCAAAATATGTCGAGTTCTAGCATTTCCATTCATAGCAAAAAAAAAAAAAAAATAGTGGTTTTATAGAAAGAGTCTGTAGAGAGTCCATGAATTACCGTATTTTTCGCCATATAAGATGCACCCGGACATAAGACGCATCTAGTTTTTAGAGGAGGAAAACAAGAAATAAATATTCTGAATCAAACACAAATACACTTCACACACATATACACACCTACATCACACACACATATATTTATATATATATATATATACATACAGGAGTGGGGATCTAAAGGGGGGCAAGGGAAGGATCAGAGGGGTCGAAGGGGAGAATCAGGAGGGGGAGAAAGAGGCAGTTTTAATGCTTGCAAAAGGTGTATTCGTCTATAAGACGCACCAACTCCCCCCCCCCAGTTTTGGGGAAGAAAAAGTGCGTCTTATACGGCAAAAAATACGGTACACATAAAGACAGTGCAGTGGTCGAGCTAGAGAATGGAGGGTCCGGGCACAATTAAAATACCCCTTCCCATAACAACGGCCCTTCTGAAGACCCTTTCCTATAGCGGCTCCCCCAAAGACCCCTTTCCATAGCTGCTCCTTTAATTTTGTGAAGCTCCTCTGTTTGCAGCACATATACCTACAAATATAAAAAATAAACATATTTATATATATATATATATATATATATATATATATATAAATACATGTGTATATATATATATATATATATATATATATATATATATATTATTATTATTATTATCCTTTATTTATAACGCGCCAACATATTCCGTAGCGCAATACAGGGGTTAGGTACAAGTATAAACGATACCCCACAATGAAAATAATGGAAGACTCTGTTATTGAGCTTTCAATCTGATATACACTGTGCTTTCCCTAAAGCACCTCACAAGATTAAAACTCGCAAACTTACATTCTAAAGGGTATGGGTGAGGTACAGGAGAGTGAGAGATGCATAGTGAATGAAGAGGCTAAAGATGATATGCTTTTTTGAATAGATGTGTTTTTAAAGAGATTTTGAAGGATCTGAGGCAGGCAGATAGTCTGGTGGTGCGAGGTAAAGAGTTCCAAAGAATAGGGGCAGCACGTGAAAAGTCTTGAAGACGGGAGTGAGAGGAGGTGATGAGAGAGGAGAAGAGAAGAAGGTCATTAGCAGAGCGAAGAGGGCAGGTGGGAGTGTATTTTGGGATGAGAGCAGAGATGTAGGAGGGTGCACTATTGTGGAGGGCTTTATATGTTAGGGTCATGATTTTGAATTGTATTCTAGACGCTATGGGAAGCCAGTGGAGTGCCTGACAGAGAGGTGCTGCAGACACTGATCGTTTAGTATGGTAGATGAGTCTGGCGGATGCATTCAAAATGGATTGGAGTGGAGACAGACGGGTGATAGGAAGGCCAGCAAGGAGAGAGTTGCAATAATCGAGGCGAGATATGATGAGAGCGTGAATAAGAATTTTAGTTGTGTCTTGTGTGAGGTAGTGGCGTATTTTGGATATGTTTTTTAGGTGAAAGTGACAAGATTTTGTGAGTGATTGGATGTGGGGAATGAAAGAGAGGGAAGGGTCTAGTAGGACCCCAAGACAGCGGGCCTGAGAGGTGGGAGTGATGATGGCATTGTCAACAGTGAGAGATATTTGTGGAGTGAAAGCTGTAGTAGTGGGTGGAAAGATAAGGAGTTCTGTCTTAGACATGTTGAGTTTGAGTTGACGGGCAGACATCCAGGAGGATATGCTCGAGAGGCAATTGGCAACATGAGCTAGCAGAGAGGGGGATAGATCGGGTGCAGAGATGTAGATTTGGGTGTCATCAGCATATAGATGATACTGAAATCCAAAAGATTGTATAAGGGCACCAAGGGAGGATGTATAGATGGAGAAAAGGAGGGGGCCTAGGACTGAGCCTTGGGGTACACCGACAGTTAGAGGGCGAGGAGATGAAGAGGTGCCAGAGAAGGAGAAACTAAATGTTCGATTTTCTAGATAAGATGTGAACCAAGAGAGAGCAGTGTCACCGATGCCAAGAGAGTGGAGAATTTGGACAAGAAGAGGATGATCAACTGTGTCAAAAGCAGCAGAGAGATCCAGGAGAATTAGGATAGAGAAATGACCCTTTGATTTGGCGTTGAGCAAGTCATTAGTAACTTTTGTGAGAGCTGTCTCTGTAGAGTGTTGGGGCCGGAAGCCAGACTGGAAGGGATCAAGGAGGGAGTTGGAGGAAATGAATTGTGTAAGGCGAGTGTAGACGACAAGCTCAAGTAGTTTAGAAGCCAAGGGAAGTAGAGAGATAGGGCGGTAATTAGATGGAGAAGCTGGATCAGATGTGGGTTTCTTAAGAATGGGTGTAATTGTGGCTTGTTTCAAAGGTGATGGAAACTTGCCAGTGTCTAAGGAAAGGTTGAATAGATGTGTGAGAGCTGGGATAAGTGTGGTAGAGAGGGGGGGGATCAGCTGTGATGGAATAGGATCATGTGGACAAGTTGTGAGACGAGAGGTTGATAGAAGGTTAGCAACTTCATCCTCAGATACAGGGTTAAAGGAGTTTATAGTGGCAATAGGTTTGGGAAAGGGTGAAGGCAGACTGCTGTTTGTTTTTTGAGGAGAAGGTGTGATATGGCCGCGTTGAGAGGAGAGTTCATTATGAATATTTTCAATTTTACTATTAAAGTATTTTGCAAAATCTTCAGCTGTAAGAGAGGAAGGGGCGGGAGGTGGGGGAGGGCAGAGGAGAGTGTTAAGAGTGGAGAACAAATGTTTGGGTTTGGAGGCCAAATTTGATATTAATGATGAGAAGTAGCTCTGTTTGGCAAGATTGAGGGCACAGTGATAGGAGCGTAGGATAAACTTGTAATGAAGGAAGTCTGATGAGGAGCGAGATTTCCTCCATAGTCGTTCAGCGCTACGGGAGCACTTCTGGATGTAGCGTGTTTGTGTAGTGTGCCATGGTTGTAGATGAGAACGGGGGCGTCTACCTGTGGTTTTGGGGGCTAGAGAGTCCAGGGTGGAATTTAGAGTCAAATTGTATTGTGTGGTAGCAATATCAGGGCAAGTGAGGGTAGTGAGTGGACTGAGAAGGGGTTGCAGTAAATCGGAAAGGTGTTGGGAGTTAAGTGTCTGCAGGTTTCTGTGGGTTCTGGTAGTTGGGCGTGATAAAGGGTAGAGATTGGAAGGGGTAATGAGGCTGTAGGTTAGGAGATGGTGGTCAGAAAGAGGGAGTGGGGAGATTGTAAGATTGTAGATAGAGCAGTGATTAGAGAAAATTAGGTCCAGGGAGTGTCCATCCAGGTGGGTAGGGGATTCTATCCACTGTGAGAGGCCAAGGGAAGAGGTAAGTGCAAGTAGTTTTGTGGCTGTGGGAGAAGTGGGAGTGTCAGTGGCAATGTTGAAATCACCAAGAATGAGTGAGGGTATGTTAGAGGAGAGAAAGTGAGGGAGCCAGGCGGCAAAATGATCCAGAAATTGAGAGGCTGGACCAGGCGGGCGATAGATGACAGCCACTCGCAGAGAGATGGGTGAAAAGAGACGGATAGTGTGAACTTCGAAGGAGGAGAACTGGAGAGAGGGAACTGGGGGAATGCAATTGAATGAGCAACGAGAGGAAAGTAATATGCCCACACCTCCACCTTGCTTATTCCCAGGTCTAGGTGTGTGACTGAAATGTAAGCCACCGTATGATAGTGCAGCAGTGGAGGCAGTGTCAGATGGAGAGAGCCAGGTTTCAGTTATAGCTAAAAGGTTGAGTGAGTTGGAGATGAATAGGTCATGAATGTAAGTGAGTTTGTTGCAAACAGACCTAGCATTCCAGAGGGCACATGAGAAGGGCAAAGTGGAGGGTTTGTGACAGATGATGGGTATTAAGTTATGAGGGTTTCTGGTGTTTGTTGCCCTGTGGGCTGAGCGTGACTGATAGAAGGTAGGAATGGATGAGGGGCCTGGGTTAGGAGATATATCTCCAGCAGCCAATAAAATAAGCAATGAAAGAGAGAGGATGTGAGAGTAGGACTTACAGAAATGTTTCTGCTTATTGACCTTAAGGGAGGGAGGAGATAGTGACTGGAGGAAGGAGAGGAGCTCGTGGGAGCAAAGAAGAGGGGAAGAGAGCAGGGAGGGTGAGATTGTGATACAGTTTGAAACATAAATTGGAGAAAGTGATGAGAGCCTGAGAAACAGACAGGAGATGATGAGGAAGAGGGAGGTGAGAGGAAACATTGTTACACTGTGTGTTCTTGAAGGAGTGGTTAGGGGTAATTAGCAGATGTCACTGATTGGACAGGTGTAGGTACTTAGTAGGCCTCAATAAATTAAGTGTAAGCAGGGGTGGGTGGGAGGGAATTGCTTCAGGTGTTGTGAATTGTGAGCTCTGGGAGGGCAGTATGTGTTCTGAGATACTCCTTCAGGTGTTGTGAATTGTGAGCTCTGGGAGGGCAGTATGTGTTCTGAGATACTCCTTCATATATATATATATATATATACTATCTCTACATAGCAGACTAATAACACTTACAAGAATCAGAGGTTTTAAGAACTCAACCATTCTTAATGCTGAATGCTTATTGCTATCGGGAGTTTTAATTAATTATTTTCAATCACAGAGTAGGAAGGTTGATCTTAAAAAGTAATTTCTGAACTAGGTAAATTATAAAAACAAATAAAGCTTTTAATATAATAACTATTTTATGCAATTATTGTGATTATTGTGTACTGCTTTACAAATAGAGTGGCTTTGGAGGCAGATATTGGTTAATTCTATGGATAGACCACATTCTGATGTCATATTGCAATAGAATTACTACAGACCTTCTCTACATTGAAGATGCTTTTCCCGTTAGTAGAAATAGACACACAAAGACAAAAGCAGCGCATACAACAGTATACAATGCCATGAAAAAGTATTTGCCCCATCCTGATTTATTTTGTTTTTTGCATTTATATCACACCAAAAGTTATCATATATTTAGACAAAATCTAATATTGGATAAGGGGAACCTGAGTAGCCTTGTTGGATTTGAGCCCATACTGTGAAAGCACATTGGGACAATCTACCATTATAGTGGCCCTTGCTTTCTCTACTTTTTCCTGAAAGTTGACATTTTGACATTTGTACTTGTATATGATATGAATAAAGATCACAATAAGTGGAAGAAATCAGACTGCCATCGGTTGTAGGTTTCCATGCATGAGCTATCTGTTTCAGGTAGAGCCACATAATCTCTTTTGGGTCTAGGTCTGGGTTTGGCTAGGTCACTTCCTATCAGCCTTTCTGATGTTGGCTTGCTTTTGAGTTTTGGATGATTGTCTTGCAGAAGGACCCAACTATGATTCAGTTTTAACTCACAGAGGTTCCTGACACACAGTTTGTTTCATAGTATGGGCATCTAAGGGCCCTATTAAATTTGGCAAGTTTGAGTTCCGGAAGCCGTAAAGGAGCCCGCAAAAGTTCCGACTATTAAATTGGCCTCTTTTAGCTACCCACAAAGGATCTGCGAATTACAGGCGGAAAATCCCTAGGGGCTGTCAAAATCCGAACTCCGACCCAGCTAAGCCTTTGATCTGTCAAGCCCAGAAATGTTACAAGCGCAAACTGTTTTTACAAATATAGCCAAAAACCCTACGAGTACTAGGGAGAACACGTAAGGGGGTTAAGCTCCTCTCTGGTGCACTGTAATAGCAAATATAAACACAATACTGTATTAAAAATTATAGGGAAAGTGATGTTAGGTATTAAAATTAATAGCACAACATTCTCAAGCCCGCAAATCTGCAATAAAAAATAAAAAAATTTATGCTGAATTTCCGTGTTATATCGATCTTGGCAATCAATGTGTGGAACTCGCATGGACTAGAATATTATATTTATTGACTAGCGACTTGCCCGTCAAAAAATTACGGCAATAAAATTTGAAGCCATGGCAATGCTGTCGGCCACACAATGCAAGGCTATGGCCCCTCTGAGCACCTTCGGCGCTCATCACGAGCCTCTCCCTCTGTGTACTGCGGTGCACATCTCCACCCCTACAATGAGCGCCTTTGGCGCTCATTGCAGCTAAGTCCCGCAAGCCTTGAGATGACAACTCGCAGTACGACAACTGTATTAGTGATTTTTTCATATTGCGTTATTTGTGGAATGCGGGTCCAATCGCAACTCGGATTTCAAAACCCTAGGTGATTGAAATTTAACCTCCATGTTTTAGTGACGTAATGATGATGATCTATTTTACTATTGGCTCCGTCTAAACCCGTAAACACAGGTTTGAATAATTTATCATGTTCACTCCCGGAAAGGCTACGTGCCACAGCATGGTTTATAGATTTGGATTCCCGCCATGTCCTTGCGGGCTTTTCTAATTCAATCTCTCTGTAACTCCAGCAAATTTCAAGCCCGCAGACGACGGCCACTGTGGGCTTGTAATTTAACAGGGCCTTAAGTTTATTTGTTTGATTTAAAAAGTCAACTTTATCTGTTACTTTTCAAGACGTTCCAATTTTATGTCAATTATATTGTGAGCTAAAGTGAGTCATGAAATGGACCACTGAGGTGATGATTAGGGCCTCCTGTTCTGTTAAATATATTACTACAGTGTATCTCTCACCAACAAAAAAAATCAGTTGTTATTCCTTACCTTCATCTTATTAAAAGACTGGAGGAGGAAGATGTTCAGTCCTAAAATTTTAGGCTGAATATACCAATTTTTTAACACATTCCCTCCCTCTTTCATCTCTTAAATATGTTAAATTATATAGATACACTTAGGAGAACACGCCAGTCCAAACCCGCAGGAAGTGCGGAAGACGTAGACATGGCATCCATCAGGCACAACCATCATTCCTTCTCTTCCTACTTCCTTTCTTCCTTCCTACCTTATTTTCCAACAATTTTTCTTTCCCTCCATCATTAATTGCTACCATACTTTGTTACTTTCTTCATTCTTTCCTTTCTTCCTTCCTTCCTTAGATCACACAGCTGCTAATGTTGTTAGCAACCTCAAAAATATGTAAATGTATTTCCTGTCTTCCATTATTTCCTTCTTCCTTCCTACCTTCCTTTTATTTATTTCCTTTCCTTCCTTCCTACTTTCCTTCCCTTCCTTCCTTCCTTCCTTCCTTCCTTCCTTTCTTTCTCCTTCCTTCCTTCCTTTCTTTCTTTCTTTTTCCTTCCTTCCTTTCTTTCTTTCTTTTCCTTCCTTTCTTTCTTTCTTTCTTTCTTCCTTTCTTTCTTTCTTTCTTTTTCCTTCCTTCCTTCCTTAGACCACACAGCTGCTAATGTTGTTAGCAACCTCAAAAATATATGAAATGTATTTCCTGTCTTCCATTATTTCCTTCTTCCTTCCTTCCTTTCATTTCTTTCCTTTCCTTCCTGCCTTCTTTCCTTCCCTTCCTTTTCTTCTTTCTTTCCTTCCTTCCTTCTCTTCTTTCCTTCCTTTCTTTCTCCTTTCTTCCATCCTTCCTTCCTTCCTTTCTTTCTTTCTTTCTTTTTCCTTCCTTCTTTTCTTTCTTTCTTTTCCTTCCTTCCTTTCTTTCTTTCTTTCTTTCTTCCTTTCTTTCTTTTTTCTTCCTTCCTTCCTTCCTTTCTTTCTTTTTTTTCTTTCTTTCTTTTCCTATCTTTCTTTCTTTCTTTTCCTTCCTTTCTTTCTTTCTTTCTTTCTTTCTTTCTTTTTCAGCTGCTAATGTTTTTAGAAACTTCACAATTATATGACGCTTTGCCCAATCTTCAGTGGTCCTTTATCTTGTTTTGATATATAAATATTCTTAATACTCATAGCCGAGATGTATCAGTCTTGCACTATAAGATCTGAAAGTCAGTCCTGCTATTATTTTTCTTCAGATACATCACGCTGCATTTAAACAGCCTCAAGTTTGCGAGCAGATCGCGCCTGCTGTGACATGTCTGCCTCCCTCGTTTTGATGGCGCTCGCTTGCTGTTAGCGCTGTTTTGGTGACTGTTTGCTATTCACTGTTAATTAAATTCTCAGTTACACCATATTGTTCTTACCAACCTATTTTGTCTTGAGCTTGTAAAAGAATTGCACTTTATATAACATTATGGGGCTCAAAACACCCATATAGTGACTTATTGGTAAAACTGGGGAGTTATTATTTCAGATTATTTAAAAGTAAATAAATAGTACATTTGTGTTCACATTTGAATGTCTAAAAATAAGTGAAAAAAAAATATGTTCTGCTATGAATTCCCCAAAATACAGTTATTGCACTGCACTCTGGGAAACTGGGTAGGGACATGCAAATGAGTACACAATGCATTTGGGCAACTTCCACTTTTGCTTTTTATTTTCCTAGAGAAAGATCTGGCAAACTAAGTGGGTTTCGTGTTTTCTACATAGATATCTACTCCAAGACTGCTTCTTAATATAAAAGAAATTGCATTTAGTGGTGGAACTTGTCCTTTAACCTACTGGGAAATATAGGAAGAGGAAGTAGTGGCAAACAATGATAGATACTAATGGTACTTAAGAGATTAACATTCAGTACTAAATTAGATCCTCAGTCAGTACTCAGTTACATCCTCAGTCAGTACTCAATAAGATCCTCAGTCAGTACTCAATAAGATCCTCAGTCAGTACTCAATAAGATCCTCAGTCAGTACTCAGTTACATCCTCAGTCAGTACTCAGATAGATTCTCAGTCAGTACTCAGTTAGATCCTCAGTCAGTACTCAGATTCTAAGTCAGTACTCAGTTAGATCCTCAGTCAGTACTCAGATTCTAAGTCAGTACTCAGATAGATTCTCAGTCAGTACTCAATAAGATGCTCAGTCAGTACTCAGTTAGATCCTCAGTCAGTACTCAGTTAGATTCTCAGTCAGTACTCAGATTCCAAGTCAGCACTCAGTTAGATCCTCAGTCAGTACTCAGTTAGATTCTCAGTCAGTACTCAGATTCCAAGTCAGCACTCAGTTAGATCCTCAGTCAGTACCCAATAAGATGCTCAGTCAGTACTCAGTTAGATTCTCAGTCAGTACTCAGATTCTTAGTCAGTACTCAGTTATATCCTCAGTCAGTACTCAGTTAGATTCTCAGTCAGTACTCAGATTCTTAGTCAGTACTCAGTTATATCCTCAGTCAGTACTCAGTTAGATCTTCAGTCAGTACTCAGTTATATCCTCAGTCAGTACTCAGATTCCAAGTCAGTACTCAGTTAGATCCTCAGTCAGTACCCAATAAGATGCTCAGTCAGTACTCAGTTAGATCCTCAGTCAGTACTCAGTTAGATCCTCAGTCAGTACTCAGATTCTTAGTCATTACTCAGTTATATCCTCAGTCAGTACTCAGTTAGATTCTTAGTCAGTACTCAGTTAGATCCTCAGTCAGTACTCAGTTAGATCCTCAGTCAGTACTCAGATTCTTAGTCATTACTCAGTTATATCCTCAGTCAGTACTCAGTTAGATTCTTAGTCAGTACTCAGTTAGATCTTCAGTCAGTACTCAGTTATATCCTCAGTCAGTACTCAGATTCCAAGTCAGTACTCAGTTAGATCCTCAGTCAGTACCCAATAAGATGCTCAGTCAGTACTCAGTTAGATCCTCAGTCAGTACTCAGTTAGATCCTCAGTCAGTACTCAGATTCTTAGTCATTACTCAGTTATATCCTCAGTCAGTACTCAGTTAGATTCTTAGTCAGTACTCAGTTAGATCTTCAGTCAGTACTCAGTTATATCCTCAGTCAGTACTCAGATTCCAAGTCAGTACTCAGTTAGATCCTCAGTCAGTACCCAATAAGATGCTCAGTCAGTACTCAGTTAGATCCTCAGTCAGTACTCAGATTCTAAGTCAGTACTCAGATTCCAAGTCAGCACTCAGTTAGATCCTCAGTCAGTACTCGATAAGATGCTCAGTCAGTACTCAGTTAGATCTTCAGTCAGTACTCAGATTCCAAGTCAGTACTCAGTTAGATCCTCAGTCAGTACCCAATAAGATGCTCAGTCAGTACTCAGTTAGATCCTCAGTCAGTACTCAGTTAGATTCTCAGTCAGTACTCAATAAGATGCTCAGTCAGTACTCAGTTAGATCCTCAGTCAGTACTCAGTTAGATCCTCAGTCAGTACTCAGTTAGATCCTCAGTCAGTACTCAGTTAGATCCTCAGTCAGTACTCAGTTAGATCCTCAGTCAGTACTCAGATTCTAAGTCAGTACTTAGTTAGATCCTCAGTCAGTACTCGATAAGATGCTCAGTCAGTACTCAGTTATATCCTCAGTCAGTACTCAGTTATATCCTCAGTCAGTACTCAGTTAGATCTTCAGTCAGTACTCAGTTAGATCTTCAGTCAGTACTCAGTTAGATCCTCAGTCAGTACTCAGTTAGATCCTCAGTCAGTACCCAATAAGATGCTCAGTCAGTACTCAGTTAGATCCTCAGTCAGTACTCAATAAGATGCTCAGTCAGTACTCAGTTAGATTCTCAGTCAGTACTCAGTTAGATCCTCAGTCAGTACCCAATAAGATCCTCAGTCAGTACTCAGTTAGATCCTCAGTCAGTACTCAGATTCTCAGTCAGTACCCAATAAGATGCTCAGTCAGTACTCAGTTAGATCCTCAGTCAGTACTCAGATTCTCAGTCAGTACTCAGTTAGATCCTCAGTCAGTACTCAGATTCTCAGTCAGTACCCAATAAGATCCTCAGTCAGTACTCAGTTAGATCCTCAGTCAGTACTCAGATTCTCAGTCAGTACTCAGTTAGATCCTCAGTCAGTACTCGATAAGATGCTCAGTCAGTACTCAGTAAGATGCTCAGTCAGTACTCAGTTAGATCTTCAGTCAGTACTCGATAAGATGCTCAGTCAGTACTCGATAAGATCCTCAGTCAGTACTCAGTAAGATGCTCAGTCAGTACTTAGTTAGATCCTCAGTCAGTACTCGATAAGTTCCTCAGTCAGTACTCAGTTAGATTCTCAGTCAGTACTCCATTAGATCTTCCACCAGTACTTAATTAGACCCTGACTCAGTACTCAATAAGATCCTCAATAAGACTCAGTTAGATTCTCAGTCAGTACTCACATATTTTATTTTCTTCCCAACAGGTCTGAATTAAAACAATAAGGAGTATTTTTTCTTTTGGCTTGCATTGATCAGTTATCATATATATATTATACAACATGTGAGTCTGAGCCTCTCTTTATAATGGGGATTACTGAAAAACATTTAATCAAAGTGGGAACTTCCACAAATACTACACATTTTTATATAATATTTAAAAATGTAGATGTGACAGAAGATTCACAGACATTGCAAATGATATGTGCAGAGTGGAATCACAGCGTAAAATAGCAAACAACTGATGATGGACATGTTTATACATTAATGGTACCCAGAGCTCTTCATACCGTCTAAACAACGCAAATGTGTCATGTCTAACAATGAAGGCAAACTCGAAACATAATAATAACCTGATGATATAACAATGGCTGATAAAGAAGCCTAAGCGTCATCTATAATAAAGTAATACACATGATACAGAGCTCGGCATTCAGACTGTCAGATCCGTTGTTTCCCAAGTCAGGATTGTCCCTCGTTGCTAAGTCATAAGTGGTTGACAAAAGTTTCATCTACTTTGAGTCTCTGCCCATGAACCGACAGATCATGGATGTAAATCTTGTTGAGATATTCAGTCAAATAACATGCTGTAGTCAGGTGGGCTCTTGACTTGCCCACATGGCTCCACTAGCAGCTCTCCACCAGTACTGGTAATTACCTCTTCCTGAAAAAATAAACAAAAATATTAATTTACAGAAAAACATTTTGTCTCAAATTTTCCATCTGCCCAGAATAAAAAGTGTCCCTTTAATATGTCATTTATATCTAATGTTGTTGATCAGTCCTTCGGACATATCCAACTATCTTTGACCATATGGACCGCAGCACCCAGGCATATCTGTCTGTGTTTCTGGTTGTGCTTATTTATATGGTTTTCATGGCAAAGATACTGGAGTGGGTTGCCAGTTCCTCCTCCAGTGAACCATAATTTGTCTGACCTCTCTGCTATGGGTAACCTTACATGTTATAGCTCACAGCTTCATTGAGGTACACAAGACCATTCACCACAACACAGTAGTGATCCAGAAGGGGTTGTATTTGTACTTGTATTTATTTATTCCTTTCTTCCCTTCTTCCTTCCTTCTTTCTACCTGCATTCAATCCATCCTTCCTTATTCTTTTGTTCCTTACTTTTACTTATTCTTTTTATCTTCGTTCCCTTTTTCCTTCCTTTTTATTAGCTTCCTACCTTTATACCATTCTTCCTACCTTTCTTCCCTTCCTCCTTCCTTTCTTCCTTCCTCCTTTCTTTCTTCCCTACCCACCTTCTTTTCTACTTACTATTTTTCTTCCATACTTTTTTACTTCCTTCTTTATTTTTTTCCGATCTTCCTTTACTACTTCCTTTCCTTCCTTCATTTCTACCTACCATCTTTTCTACTTATCTCCTATTCTACCAGCCTTCTAATTTCCTTCCCTTCTTCCTTCTTTTCATTTAATTTTCTACCTTCCTACATTTCTTCCTACCATCCATCCCTTCTTCCTTCCTTCCTTTCTTCCTGCTTTCCCACCTTCTTTCTTTCTTTTCTACAAACCATCTTTTCTACTTACCTTCATATCAGATTAACTTTTTTACTTAGTTCCTTCCTTCATTTTTTCTAACTTTCTTTACTTCTTCCTTTTCTTCCTTCCCTTCTTCATTTTCTTCCTTCCTTCATACCATCCTTTCTACTCATCTTCTTTTCTACTTGCCTTTTTTCCTTCCTTCATTTTTTCTAACATCCTTCCCTTCTTCCTTCCTTTCTTCCTTCCTACTTACCTTTTTTGCTACCTACCCTTTTTCATTCCTTTTTTCATTTTTACCTAACTTCCTGTCCTTCATTTCTTTCTTCCTACCTTCCTTCCCTTTCAGTTCCATTTTAATGTTATTAAAGAAACTTGCACTTCCTTACAGTAAAATAAAAAATTGAGGTTTGGCATTTCTGTTTCCCCTACAAACAGAGATTCATATATTTTGTGAATAAGAGATCATTGCCATTAATTACTGATTACTCCCGAGGCACTGGCTCCATTGTCCTGAGTACAGTCCCTGCATGCTCAGACCCAGGGAACAGTTATTTATTATTCTAATTAATCTATAATGCTTTGTCAGCACAATTCCATAACTCTACCTTATGAAAGTCAATGAGGTCTGTGAGCGTTGCGTGTTTATTGGGGTCCACTCCAAGGAAGCTGTAGAAGTCCCCTGATGCATCTACTAGAAAGTGTTTGAACCCCGTCTGCTGGCGGTAAGACAACGCGTAGCCCCAGATCTTCTCACTGACGCGGACAAGGAAGGAGCCCTCCGGCTTATTCATCAGGAACTCTTCCGCAGCATCACGACTTATAATACCTATTAAATAATAAAAATGGAGATATCAGCAAGATAATCCCCAATCTTGACCATTGTTATTCATATGCAATTATCCTGCAGGACAATCTAATATTTTGCTTTCTGTTGATCAACTTCCTAATGTGGAGTGAGGCTTTGAATGCAAGGATTTTTTCTTGGCATAATGAGAATGTGGCAGCTACAACTGCTAATACGTTTAACCAGGCTAATGTTCACTAGTTTACAAGGACACAACCTCCTGAGAAGTATAACACCAAATAAACTGAGAAAAAATAGAATCTCAAAGCAAAAAATCATTATATATTAAAATTAAACATATATTATTATCACATTACTTGCCTGGGAGCCATGAGGTAGGCATTATTTTCATCTTGTAGGGTCATTAATTAACAATTTTAGAAATCAATGCAACAAAAAAAAACATTGACATCACAACACTAATGACATCAAGTGGAGTTGTGGCCACACATGTTCACAGCATAGAGGTAAAGGGACATAAGCCACAACTATGGAATAATTAATCAGCTATCAGATGAAAGAAACACCTACCCATAGACAAAACACTATGATGGAAGGCAGGTAGCATCAACCCCAGCATCTTTTCAGATAAGATTAGTGTTAAAACTATTTAAATACAGATTCTGAGACAGTAATCTCTCCCAAGAACAGGACCTTCAACCCCCCCCCCCCCCCCCCCCCCCACGTACAATGTGCTATCTGGTTTTATCTGTCTTCACATGTATCCATTGTTCATTGTACTCTAGCACTAAGGAGTCTGTTGCCAAATAGTATAAAATAATAGAAATTATAATTAAAGATTGATTCATTTTTGGTTTGATATAACCACATTGCTCGAACTAACAATTGGTGGGTGCCCATGCCAATTGACCTGGATCTTACACCGGCCCTTTAACACATCCAGTGGTAATTTTACTACATTTTCTAAAACACAAGAAAACAACCAATACAAAATGTCATTGGGATCAGCAATAAATGCTTTGATCTATTGTTTTTTTAATTGAATGTCAGGGAATAACTCTTTATATTATATATCCCAGTAATCATAAGTAAGACTTTTCTACAAGCAAATTGACTCTGGCTGTGGTTATTGCAAGGGTGGAATATATTAATGTATTATGAAATATATTAATGCTCCTATGAAGCAGAATAAATTATGCATGTTAAATTCAAATCATATGCAACCACTCCAATGAAACAATGATGTAAACTGAGTTTAATCTGCTTTTTGAGGCATGAAGTCCCATTACAATCTGCGTTCATCTTGAGATTATTTAGGGCTTTTCTGCAAGCAGCAACTGCAGTGCATCATTTCACATGATAAATTGTATTTTTTTTCTTTTTTTAAGGGTACTGTAATTCATAGAAAAACATGTTAGTCTCCTGATTTAAAGCAGCAATAAAATCTGCATTTTGTTTAATCACTATAAAGGCTTCTATAGTCGTTATAAATTGTATCCTTTGAATATATAAAAATGTAAGCATCCTAACATTTCAATTTCTATAAAAAAAAAAAAAAAAAAAAATATATATATATATATATATATTTGTTTTTATTATTTATGCATATATACAATTATATATATATATATATTTATTTATATATATATATATATATATATATATATATATGTGTATATATATATATATGTATAATTATATATTAGAATTACTTATTACATATTTAATTATTATTATGAATAATTACAATATATAATTATATTATAATTAAGTTGTATTTATTATTGGGTTGATATAACCACATTTCTCGAACTACCAATTAAACCTAGTTCTGTCACCGGGCCTCATTTTGAGACCAACATAAAGTGTCCTTGGGATTAGCAATAAACGCTGTGATCTATATATATATATATATATATATATATAAAAAAAACATATATAGTTTTCAGGAGCGTGGGGTTGCCAAAAAATGTTGGTAACGCAATGTTAAAACTGCAGGCAATGTTAAAACTGCCTATGGTGCTCATCTCCACCAGCGCAGTGAGCTCAGCGCGGGGCTCACAATGAGCGCCGAGGGTGCTCAAAGGAGCAGAAGTACACAAGGGGAGAGGCTTGCAATGAGCGCAGAAGGTACTCAGAGGACTAAAGGCCTTAAATTGTGTGGCAAACAGCATTACCTGCCTTACAATTTTTTTTCTGCATGTTTTATATATATATATATATATATATATATATATATATATATATGTATACCCTGCTTAACGCTACCCCTTATGGCGCTCTTTTTCCTGTAATTCCCTGCTATAGTGCTGTTTTTTGGCCGATGATCCCCGTTTAACGCTTTGCCCCAATATAGCGCTGTTTTTTCCTTGCCGGACTCGTTTAATGCTCTGACCCACACCCCAGCTTTATAAAGAGACATACCAACGAACAAGAGAAGGAGGTGAAGGAAAATGCCATCCTGGACAAGACCAATTCCTACAACAACCATTCAGAGAGGAGGTACAGAATATTTTTCATGCTCCCTTGTTTCTCATCATGTGATTGTATGGGAAAATCATGTCTTCAGTAACCACTAGCACTACATCTTCTGTCAAGAAGATTAGATGATCCAGATGCTATGCCCTGGAGGAAATGGAGAAGCTACTTCTATCTGGATCAATGACAAAAGAGAGAGCAACATGCCCCTCAGAAAGGCCATCATCATGGAGAAGGTCAGAAGCATCTATGGTCAAGTTCAAAGCCAAACACCAAATATGATCAAAAGCTTTTCAGCTAGCAGAGGTTGGTTAGATCACTTCAAGAAAAGAAACAACGTATAACATCAAAATCACAGGAGATGAGGCGAGCACTGACAAGAAGCTGCTGCGGCCTTTCCAGCCATATTAATCAAAGAAAGAATCCTCCAGAACTGATATTCTACGTTGACAAGACTGGACTGTTCTAGAAGAAAATGTCAAGACGCACCTTCATATCACAAGAGCATATGCGAGCCCCGGGTTCAAAACAGCCAAAGAGCATCTAACCCTTCTTCTGGGTGGGAACTCCAGTGGTGATTTGAAGATCAAATCATTGCTTCTGTACCGTTCAAAAACACCTAGAGCCATGAAGGAGATTCCAAAATCCACTTTGCAGGTTATTTTTCAATTTAATTGTAAAGCTTAGATTGCCATGGACATCTTCAAAAACTGGTTCAACTGACCATTTCTGTCCATCCGTGCAACACTACTGCAGGAGTAAATGAATTGAGGCCAAAGCACTGCGGTTGATTGATAATGCCCCAAGCCACCCCACCCACTTGTCTAAGGTCGATTGCTGCATCCCAGTCAAAGTAGTTTTCCTACCACCCAACATTACTGCACTAATCCAGTCGATGGATCAGGGGGTCATTGTGACCTTCAAGGACTTTTATCTTTGCCGGACATTCCGTCATTGCCAAAACAAACGGCAAATACAAAAAATCCATGATGGCTTTTTAGAAAATGGAATCCCATCATGCAGGCCATAACTAACATCGTTTTGACCTGGAAGGAAGTGACACAGCACTGTCTCATAAGAGTGTGGAGGAAGATATGGCCAGAGCTTTGCCTGGATGTGGAACCTGAATAGCCCATCATTGTGGAGATTGTAGACCTGGTCAATATGGCTGGACTGTGAGATGCCAATTCCCAGGATATTATGGAGTTGCTGTAAGCTTCAGGCGAGAGCCTTCCAAACGAGGACCTCCAACAACTGGCTGAACTGGGCACTCAAAGGCCAGGAAAGCAGGGACTCTGATACTGAGGAACCAAAAGAACTTTCCACCGAGTTCCTCACCAAAAGTTTGAGGTCCATCCATGATATTCTGTATGACTATGTGGCCAATGATCCAGACACTGGCAGGAGATGAAAAGTGAGACAAAGCTTTCCAGTATCTTTCCATCAACATCTGCTTGATGGGCATAAAAAGCAAAGAGAATGAAGGATAAGCCTGAAGCTTCCACATCTGCCATGTAAAGCGGACTGTTCAGTTAATGATTGCTGTTTCTTTAAATTCTGTTTAGAAAAATAGCTCAATTTGTGTTGTTGTTATGTTTGCTGTTTTTTAAAACTTCATATAAAACCAAACATTGTTACATTTCAATTGCTTTTGTGCATTTGTTTCAATGAGTTTCCCTATCTATATCTAACCTATGTTAAAATGACCTGTTCTGCACCATTTCACTAAGCACTCCTATTGCCTGCAACAGCATTAAATGGGGTATTGCTGTATATTTATGTATAATTTTGAGACTCAGATAATAATTAGGCAACGAAAACTTCATACAGGCAGTGGGACTCTGGAGGCGTCCATAATATTTTGATCAAGGCTTGGTATTTATGGCAGAGATACTGGTGTGGGTTTCCAGTTCCTTCTCCCGTGTACCACAGCATAAAGCTCCTGGTGGTCTCCCATCCAAGTAATGACTACCAAAGGTACAATTTGATTTGAAATGTCCACCAGGATTCTGTTCACCAGCTCTTGATTTATCTTTCTTATTTGTGTTCGAATTGATATTAAATCTCTTATAATCTCTTGATCTGGTTTGATTTTATTAACTATTTCCATCCAAATGTAGCATCAAATTAAAAATAATGTAACTAAAATATTTTAAACCCTGGGGTTCCTATTTGTGCGCTAAAGCAGCCTGGGATATGTAGTGTATCACTGATATGTGCTATGTATTGTTGCATAGAGACAGGAAGCTGCAAAACCCTCATTAGCTTCAGGGTGGTGTGACCTCTTGGTTCATGGCTTAGATAGCTGATAATATTCTTAGCTGTAATATACTTCACAAACAAGTGTCTTTTGCTTGAACTACAATGGTCCATTAACTGCAATTAAGAATTAAGGTTAAGGAGCAGAGTTTTGACCATTATAATAATATATTACATATGCAGATAACCGAACACTTGATAGTGATTAGATCTATCCAACTGGTTCAGACTATCCGTTTGAATCATGTTCAGTAATTAACAGCAGTTCTGAGCGAGCCGCCTGCAAGCCGCCGAGCCCTGCAAGCCGCCATTCTCCAAGGCTGCATTTGTGAGAGGAACACTTACATTTATGGAGAGCACTGTTTGCATTGTTATTGCAAGTGTAGGGGAAGGGGATAGGTGTTTCATACTAAATTATTATTATTTAACAGATATTCTCTACTTTGCAATGTATAGCCAACTTTTAATATTCTTTAAAGTGAAATCAAGCTTGTGTTGGGGTGACAGAGTCCCTTTAAATGAACACTAGACATATATGTGACATGCAGGTCTCTGGATCTCGGGTTTATATAATATGCAACAAACAGACAAAATTAGCAGCTGTGTAATTAACGAGCATAAAAGCATTTAAAGTTTGTTGCACATAGCTACAAAAAAAAATCTAAAAAAGCAATGTTTTAACACAAAGTAATGCAAAATACCAGAATATACATTTTTAACAAGATACTTGAACATTTTTCTAATAAATTAGCATGTTTGCGTCATTTCTCATTATAAACACTTTGGCAGACCTACTAGACAAGCTTCTTTGATACTTTTTGCTCCAAAACATATAATATTAAAAGTGTTTGTGTTCAAAGGAGGTGAAATAATTACACATTGTTATGTTGTAAGGTGAATTATACCATCAAAGAACCATCAAAGAACCATGAAGACAGTTTAATTAATTTGTTTGTTCAAAGACTTTTGTAACACAAAGCAGAGTCTACAGAAGTATGAGAGTATTAACTGCACGCAGGGCAGAATTACATGGAAATGCAATGTATTACAAGCATGCCTGAAGGAGCATTGTAACCATCAGATAAAGGGATGTGAGTATCTAGTCCCTCTTAAAGCCAACAATAAAATGATCTGTAAATAAAATGTTTTTAAAATGAATGTTACCTGCCAGAGGTGATGGGTCTATCGCCACCTCGCACCTGTAACATGACTCACATTGTTTAACTAGAAGCCATTGAAGTCAGCTGGAATCAGTTTTATTATTAAAAACGCATATGATGACTTCCTTAAACTAATCCTCATTATAGTCTTATGCTAAGTCCAGGCATGCTTGAATTCCTTATTGTGTGTGTTCAATTAAGGAGAGCTTTTCTTGCATCTGTTGAGGGAAACTTCCTGTTTGTGGGGCGAAAAGGGGGAAGGAGTGTGGGGTCAATTGCAGGCATGCTTGAATTCCCTATTGGGTGTGTTCCATTTCTGGAGAGATTTTATTGCATCTATTGAGGCTAACCTGATTCTGGGTCAGGGGGTAGGAGGGTGTTAATGTCAATCAATGTCAGTCAGATCCAATTATCTAACAAATCCTATCGACCTCTCATCCTCCACATATTCCTCCATTGATAGATAAAGAAGCAAACCATCATGATCCAGCTTTCAAGTAATGAAACAAGGTCAAAATGCATTCCTTTGATCATCCACAGCCTTCCAAAATTCTGATATTCTCTAAAAGTGTCATACAGTCGAGTCCGACTCTTCGTGACCTCATGGATCTGATCCACTTGGTATTCGTGGCAGAGATACTGGAGTGGGTCTCCAGTTCCTTCTCCAGTGGACTACAGCATACAGCTCCTGGTATTCCTAGGTGGTCTCCCATCCAAGTAATGACTACCAAACCCTCATTAGCTTCAGGGTGGTGTGACCTCTTGGTTCATGGCTTAGACAGCTGATAATATTAATAGCTGTAATATACTTCACAAACAAGTGTATTTTGCTTGAACTACAATTATTCATTAACTGCAATTAAGAATTGAGGTTAACGAGCAAGGTTTTAACCATCATAATCATATATTTCATATGCAGATAACCGAACACTTGATAGTGATGAGATCTATCCAACTAGTTCAGACTATCCATTTGAATCCTGTTCAGTAATTAACAGCAGTGCTGAGCGAGCCGCCTGCAAGCCGCCAAGCCCTGCGAGCCGCCATTCTCCAATCCTCTGCCTCATTACACATCTCTGCACTAAGTGTAAAAATAGTCATTAACCTAACACATCCATGGCCTCCATGTTACCAACACAGCAGCAATACCCAGCTCGTTAATATGTGATGCTGCCTTATTAAAGCTGTCAAAGATCATGTTCTAATTAACTTAAATGTAACAAACAAGTCTGTCAGCGATTATATTGTAAACATGTTATTTGTCAAATTTGAACTCAAAATGAGAGTGTTGCTTCCTATACACACTGGGTCATTCTCAGTGCTTGCGACCCTGGAGACTGAAGGGTTAACAGATTGGTAAAACTTTACAAGGTTATAACAAACGCACAACCTTCCCAGTTGTATAATTCGTGAGCATTTTGTAAATGGGTTTATTTTAGTTGACGCTGCTAGTGCCTGATGGATGACATGCAACTTCTACACTACCTGCTGGCTTGGAAACTGAATAGGTTTGTTCTCTTATTTTGTATTATCTATTAAAAAGGATGAGAAGGAAAAGGGAGGTTGATTTATTGGTGGATTCAGATAAGATTTTGAGCAGAGGACACCTTCCCCTTTCCTCCCATGGACTCAGTAGAAGCAACTTGCCCATATACCTGCTTGCAATCCTCTGTAACAGGGAGAGTTATTCAGGTGAGAAACTGTTACCAGCATTTGGAGTGAGAAAGGGGCGAATTACTGAACTGCCCAATTTGCAGCCTGCAGCTTGCATGTGATTGCACGGTCGCAGTCTGAGAGTGAGGGCTGTTTGATGGGACTATTAGCAGTAAGAAAGAGGCTTGCAAGAATTATGAGAGTCTGCTTGTAGCAGTGAGAGAAAAATCGTCACAAGCCGTGTTTGGGGTCTGCAGTTTGCAAAGACAGTGTGAAGGCAAACTGAGGGAAGTTTGCCTAAAGAAAGAATACAGACTACTTGAATATACTCTGTCTGTGAGAGCCACTGAGAGAATAAGTCTCTGCAGAAAGAAAACTGCAGAGAGACAGAACATTGGAGTGAGACTCAGCAGACTGAGAAACCAGTGCAGTGGAGCTGCAAGGGACACCAGAGAAGAAGTGTCCATATTTGATGCTTACTACTGAGATGAAGAAAGAAACTCTGGACATGAATACAGGCCAGTGACTTTATAAATTATTTGGACTGTTTATTTTTTTAGCTCTTGACCCAGAATTAGCCTAGAGTGGGCTTGGTTAGTTAGGGTACTAACTGTTAAAGATAGTGCTCTGACAGAGCTAGGCCTTTTATTTTATGGTATTCATTTTTTTTTTGTTTATGTTTGTAACACTGGCAAAAGATTTTAGTAAAGTTCGGAAAAACATAATAAAGCTTCCTGTATATTGTGTACTGCTTGGAAAAGTATCAGAAAAATGGTTGAAAATAAGAGAAGAGGATGGAAGTTTGCCAGAATACCTACTAAAATCAGGAACCTTTCATGCCCCTTTACATTAAAGGCAGTCTGTCTGCCGAACAGGAAGTTGATTTCTGAAACATTTAGAATTGATTGTAAGGGTCCTGTTTGCTAATGTGCAGCTCAAAATACTAGTCGGAGCACTAAATAAGGATGGGAGAGGGGTCTAACTGCCAGATAACATTATATTTTGACCTCTACAGAGATAGACAAGCAGATTGTAATCCTAATTTGCACATCAAAGCAGCTAATTAATATGCATGAGCTACTTATTTGCCTTTAAATGCAGCAACAACAACATGTATTTTCCAAAGATTGATTCACTTCAGAAAAAAATGGATAACACAACATAAAGACAGTTTTTCATGCTCTTTACAAATAACCAAAACACTTGACTTGATTGGCGTAACAGTGTCCTTAAATATACTTCATACAGTTAAATACTAAATCATAGGATACATTGAGAGTCATTGCATCTGCATTAAATTCTAAACATGGTGCCAAATCTAATATAACTTATATGTGACCTCCAACTTAACGTAAGTAATGATAAATCCTAAAACACCAAAATGTGAGGATTAACCTTGCCAAGTATTTAAAGACTGCAAATTAAAACAGTATTTAATAAATGAGCCGGCTGTCAGAGCGCGGACTTGTTCTACATCGGGTTAGTTGTGTGAGCCGGAGGAAGATCTTATCAAGTAAATATTTCATTTTGTCATCCATATTCCATAAGAGTGATAGTGCTGGGAAAATGAAGGTATGAGAGTGAAGGAGACAGTGATATAAGGAGGAAAGAGGCGTATTAAAGGTGTCAGCTCATGTCCTTCATAATGTCCTTGTGCTACAAATTAACAGGAAATGCCATCGCTAAGACGTGGCTTTTAATGTGTTTGCGCAGTATGGCGGCTGTCACTGGACGTGTGAATCCCAGAGTTCAGCACCATATGCAAATCCCATGTGCTTGATTTTCTGCGCATATCACCAAATGGTCACGGAAATAAAGAAAAATCCATTTTGCAGCCTCTGTATGTACCACTAAAGGGCTGTTTAGGTAATTATTTGTGTTTTATATAAATATTTTAACAGTTAATTAATTTATTTTACCTTCCTCAAAGTAATTATCATATTATATTCTACTAGCGACTTGCCCGTAAAAAAATGGCGGTCAATAAAATTTGAAGCCATGGCAATGCTGTTTGCCACACAATGTGAAGGTTTTTGTACTGTGAGGACCTTCGGCGCTCATTGCGAGCCTCTCCTCTTGTGTACTTTTGCAACCTCTGCGCTCATCACAAAGACAGATAAATATGTCTATATTTTTGTAAATAATAATCAATTATTATACTTTACCTAATTATAATGAATATATCCATCAATCAATAGGCTGAAGAGCTAACAATCTCTTTTTATTTCCCTGCAGCATCTAATGTCCATTTGGACTGTTGCTGGCCTGAGGAGATATTTTTATGAATGTCCCAACTGTGCATTAGAAGTAGGCTGGGTGCGCTAGGGCAAACCGTTGGTGTATTTGTGTAAAGCGCTACTGTAGATGCGTAATGTTTGATGTGGAAGTTCGGAGAGTAAAGTGGCGTCGTTTGTGTATGCGCGAGTATTTGCCATCCTTTGTAGTAGTGTATTTTGTACCTCGTACTTCCCTGTGTGAAAGTGGTACGCGGTTGGCGGTGTGTTGCGCGATCCAGGGTCATATAGCCTAGGTTTCATTTTTGTGGCTGCCATTTTTTTTCTCGCTTAGATGAAAATCAAATTAAATTCTCATTCCACCTCACTCCCAGATGTCCTGGATGATCCCCCGTGCTGTGGGTGATATTTTTTTTACAGTTTAGTTAGTGAACTTCTATGCAAAAGCAAGGTCTTCAGTAACTAAAAACGTATTTAAAAAAAAGATGCTGTGTGCTTATATAGAGCCCTATTCAATTCGGCGAATGCGAATTTAATAAGTCTGTAAGGCGATACCACATTTCCTAAGTGTTTGGAGGCTAAGTCCCTCGTGTTTCATTGTCTCCATTCATTGCTTCGCAAGGCTCGCAGGCAATGAGTGGCTTTGGCGCTCATCGGCCAAGTGCTGTGTTAGTGCCTTAATGGCTCGCCTCGCTACGCAAGGCTCACAGGCGATGAGCGCCTTTGTCGCTCATCGCCTAAGTGCTGTGCTGCGAGTTTTAGTGCCTTAACGGCTCGCCTCACTACGCAAGT
This sequence comes from Discoglossus pictus, assembly GCA_027410445.1. Taxonomy (NCBI): domain Eukaryota; kingdom Metazoa; phylum Chordata; class Amphibia; order Anura; family Alytidae; genus Discoglossus; species Discoglossus pictus. Next base: position 10,358,355 of record CM050171.1, on the reverse strand, counting down.
CTTGCAAGCCATGATGCCTTGGGCGCTCATCACCTAAGTCGCACGCACCATGCAAAGCATGACGACGTCTCGTAGTTCCACAATTATAATAAGTGATTCTATATCTATTATTCTGCAGGCAATACTCACTTGCCTACAGAATAGCAGATTCTTGCCTCTGGAGCCACCTAGTTTCTCTCTGTTCTCTCTCATATATGATGCCATGTTTCATAATATTATTCTAAAAATAATCCCACAAGGGAGGGGTTTCACATTATCATTGTATTGCTTTTAACAAGCAAACATGCCATGTTGCTTGATACTGGTAATGCTACTCTAGGTGTGGTCTCAGCTACAATACCTGGCACCCTACAAGAGAGAGAACAGGGAAAAGAATGGAGAGGGTCCAGAAGGTAAGAATCGGTTAGTCTTGAGGAGGAAATAATTAATTAACCTATTTAACAATGTATATATAAAACCAATATTTGCCCTAAAGAATCCTTTTAAATATAGTATTCTGAGGAACTGCACTAAATGGGCAGTGTAGCCAACCACTTTTGGGGCCAGGGTGGGACTCCCCTGAATCTGTTAATGTTTGTTTATTCTCTGACTGAGCACCTGAGAAATTAAGACAGGACCATACAAGAATGATTCATTGCATTTAATATTTACAAATGCATAGTCTGTGTTTACTTTGTTGTATTCTAAAATTAAATAAATAAATAAAACAATTAAATAAGCACAACTTTAATTTTATTTACTGGCATGTGCTCTGCTTTATATATGCTATATATATATATATATACATATATATATAAATATATATATATATATATATATATATACATATATATATATATATATATATATATATACATATATATATATACATATATATATATATACATATATATATATATATATATACATATATATATATACATATATATATATATACATATATATATATATATACATATATATATATACATATATATATATACATATATATATATATATATATATATACATATATATATATACATATATATATACATATAGATATATATATACATATATATATATATATATATATATATATATATACATATATATATACATATATATATATATATATACATATATATATATATATATACATATATATATATATATATATATATATATATATACATATATATATATATATACATATATATATATATATACATATACATATATATATATATATATATATATATATATATATATATATATATATATAAATACAGTATGTACAGTATATATATATATATATATATCTGTGTGTGTATTTTTTTTTCTTAATAACTTAGAAATGCAAATTCTAAGTCATAGGCATATCCCATAGGGGAGTCTGTTAGCTATTTTTGTTCTCATCCTTATTCTTCTCATCCACAGATAACATACAATCCTTAACTGAGCTGCCCTGGTCTTAACCTACAACTCTCACCCTAATTATTGATTGTATCCCACAATGCAGCAGAGACTGCTCCATAATGAGGCAAATCAGCAAACAGATCGCACTCCATTCGGAGCCCGGAGCTCAGCAGGTTTTTGCTATTTCCCAGCTGAATACACAGAGCAGGTTAATGGGATGCTCCCTCTGTCTCCATCAATGCATCCGTTCCCTGAGGACCGAAAAAACATCAATTTTGCATGCACCAATTATCTCATAGCATTTAAAATCTTAATGGCAAAATCTTGGACAGGTTTATCTCCAAATTATAAACTCAATTCACTTGTTTCATTTCCCCAGGAATATTTAAAGTCCAAAAAATTAGATAATACGAAAAGCTGAACAATGTTGGGGGAAGCCAATGATTATTGATGGTCTGATGGGAGCCATGTGGTGACATTCATCTGATAGCAGCAGTCATTAGATGAACAAATAGAATAACAACTCACATTATGAATCAAAGCGACAAGACCATACAGTACATTGATGGGCTATATAACCAGGGCCATATCTAGCTTTTTGGAGCACTTAGGCAGTGAAGTGGATGAGCCCCTCCACAGACCACTTTTTGCCTTTTCTCAATGTGTAAATTCCCTTTCCTGTTGTAACTGTCTTGTTCTAAGTGATTATCCCCTAGTAGCCACAGGGAAGCGCTCCTGGGCGGCTGCCTATTTGGCCTAATGGATAATCCGGCCATGTATATACCCTGTGGAACTGAATGACCATCAGGGGAGTCGAGAATTCCATGTCTTTCCCTGCAAGGAGCTTCACTGTATTCATTAAGTTTTAAGGCCAAGCCTCAACTCAAATAACAATCTTATTGCTAACAAATTGATTCTGATTGCCTGAAAAGTGTTGTCAATCAGAGTAGGGGAATTAAAATGTCTAATCTCCACTTGGCTAGTACCAGCCAGTTAAAAAAAGGGGTGGTACTTTTAAGGGGCTAGTAGTAGAGTGGGCTAATTAGCTAGGTGTATTGCTTATTGTATTTATATCTATAACAATATATCCACTTCTGGATCGCCACCTTATCGTGGTGAAGGGGCTTGTGTACCTCAACGAATCTGTGAGTTCTACCTTATAGGGTCACTTAAGATGTCCAGGTCATAGCAGAGAGGTCAGAAAAATCAGGGTATAGCAGAGAGGTCAGAAAAATCAGGGTTCGCCGGAGAAGAAACTGGCACCCACTCCAGTATCTTTGCCAAGAAAACCTTAAAGTCATAGAGAGTCGGACAAGGAACAACCACAATAACAATCAATCTATTCATCAAACTACTTAGTTGTCCCACCAGTCAACACATTCCACATTGTCTTAATATTATTATTACAATTATTGACTGCTTAAGATGGAAAGTTGGGGGTCTAATGCTATTTCTTAAGTTCTTACATGATTTGCATCATAGTAGACACCATCAGTTATCATCCAATAATTGTGTATATACTCTGATATTATTATATCTAAGATGTATATAGTATGGTATATAATTCTACGATAACCTGGCGACTGGTATAAAATAAATAATAGATTTTAATTTTCTATTATCATCTTATCAACTTAATAAAACATACAAAGGTGATAGTGTTAGTTTTCATTGCAGTAATAGGAACCTAGGCTCTAATATATATTACATGCAATTATGATGCTGTACAATCTACAATTTTGATTTCTGCTTATGAACGTCCTAAGCTTGGAGAAGACTTTGAACACACAATGATAATGGAGTATCTAAAACTGCCAGTGCTGTCATTGAGGTCATTAATTGACAAGCACTCGCCATCCTCAAAAATTTAGCTGACAGGATCAGTTCATAAAAGAAAATGAAGCTCTTCAATAAAGAATCATTGCAATTAAAAGATAAAAATTCAACGGTTGGGTTTATTGGTTTGTTTTATAAAAATATTTACACATTTTCAAGTGTCATGACCCAGGGAAGGGGTCTGATTCACCTCCAGAATTTCCCTTCCTTGGCTATAGGAATTTTCCATTGGACCGTGGAGTGGATGGACTTCTCAATGATCAGTATATTTATACATTTATATATATCCGACCTTTTCTGTGTGTTTATTTTTGTGAATGGGCTCACTTTAATTAGTTACTTCACTTATACTATTTTATTTCCCTGTTCACATCTAGATAATCCCATCAGGCAGGTTGTTATGAAGGTGCACTGTGTATTGTTCAAATTCTCTATCTCTGGAATTACCAAGGACTGGAATGGTGACCGGAGAGAAACAACAAGATACTACAACCCTATTTAGAAGGGCGTCCAGGTGGGCCACCACAGAGCAAATCACAGAGAAGCTCTGCTAAATTAATCCCATCACAGGGTGAGCTGGTAATTACATCCTAAACCTAAACACGTTCAAAGTTCCCTTCTAAACTAGTTAACTCACTTATAGTATTTGAACTTCAGGCAAGTTGTTATGAAGATGTACAGTCCATTGCTAAATTGTGATTACATGGAATGAACAGCAAGTGACTACAATCCTATTTAGGAAGGGGTAAAGGAGGTGGGGAGAAATGAAGCCAAACTGTTCACTGGAAGGTTTGACAATGAGGCTGAAGCTCAAATATTTTGGCCATATCATGAGAAGACAGGATTCCCTAGAGAAGACTGTGATGCTGGAAAAGATTGACGGTACATGAAGAAGGGGACGGCAGAGACGGAAATGGATAGATTAACATGAGCAATGAACATGAGCTTGTTGGAGCTCGGAGGGGCAGATATGTCTGGTGTGGTGCTGTCCATTGAGTATTGGATAGTTGGACATGACTGAACAACTGAAAAACAAGGGAGGGGGTAGGGCCTGCAGATGGGCTATAACAGGTTCAATCTCAGAGAAGCCCACCTCCCAATGTAAACTCAATGGGGGGAAATGGAGAGGACAAAGCCCTTTCTGGGAGATTTCTCCATTGGCCATTGGCAGACTCCAAGCCAATCGGCACATCAAGTTTGTTTATTCAAATGCCTGTATATAAAGTGGATGCGTATTTATATATCTTAGATAATTGCCTCAACGTCTTCAGAAAACAATAAGTACACTCTAATTCCTCTAGCCAAATAACAACGCTGACTATATTTTACAGCACAGAAGATGAGCTAACAGTTAATGATGTTCCACAGAATTAATTAAGAAGTTTGAAAAGTCCTCAGAACTGTCAGACCCCAAATACTTGACAATTGTTTCCAAAAATTGTGAGTTACATCTGGAAGCTGATACATTCAATATACTAAATGACAGCTATTGTCACTTAAACAAAAGCCAAGGCGCGTGACGCGCTCCGGAGCGGTAGCCGAGGCTGTTTCCACATTGGTAATTAGCCCATTTGGATTAATTATTCAAGGTCCCGGTATCTGGTTACTAAGCTTTGGTGTGATGGCTCCTTTGAGTTTTTTGTTCTCTCCTTCGTTGGTCCAGTTCCTGTTACCTCTCTGAGATATTCCACTCTCTGGCTCTAAAACATTTAATTTCTTTGCTAATAAGTTCCCTCTGCAGACACTTCCGAGGCGGCAAGTAATGGGAAAACAATCTCATAGCTAATAAAAGCTGATGAACTGTAGCAGTTACTAAGACGTACTGAGCCTCCAGCCATCTCCAGGAGGAAGCCTCGTCTTATTCACAGAGCAGCCAGTGACTGACAGCAAGTGGCCGGCTAACCAACTACAAGAGGTTATAGTCCAGTTATTTCAAGAGTTTGCTCAAAATAATGAACTGAACGTGTTTCCAGCTCAAGATTCCAGGAAATCCAAAGAAGGAATATTTATGGGGACACAGAAAAGAGACAAACAGAATGGTGCTATATTTATAATATACTCGCTAAAGGTCTGCACTGGAATACCCTAATGACACAAGTGAATTATAATTAGGCCTCTTCTTCAGTTAAATTAATAATGATTAAGAAAAGCAATATTCAATATTAACTGTAGAAATGTTGAGTTGAACTGCTTGTCTCCACCTCATATGAGGTTCTTAAGGGATAGTAGCAATTATCTGTAGTCACTGTAGAGCAGTGATTAACTCATTCCTGACCAAGTCACTGCAGTGTAGTGATTAACCCATTCTCAGCTACAGTCACTGTAAAGCAGTGATTAACCCATTCCTAGCCACATAACTTTATAAATAAGTGATTAACTCTTCCCTGGCCCATACACTTGCAGATCAGTGAAAATCCCATTGCTAGCCCCATACACTTAATGACTAGTGATTAACCCATTCATAGCATCAGATTAGTGGTTAAACCATTCCTAATCACAGTTACCATAGAGAAGTGATTGACCCTTTACTAGCCACACAAATTTACAGATTAGTCATTAACCCATTCTTATCCCATACAACTACAGAGCAGTGATTAACGCATTACTAGCCTCATACACTGAATGAGTATGCTATATTGCACAATGTAACTGATAACGTGCTAAAACAGTTTAAAAGACCACTATAGCCCCTAAAAAATGTCATTAAAGATAAAAGTGTAAATTTTACACAAAGTGTTTGTTTTTGTATAAAATAGATCACATTTATAGTTGTGAACAAGCGGGTTGTTCCTAATGCTGCGGGCTCGCAAAGCAAGGGCCGCAGTTGCTGGCATGGAGTGCCGAAGGCGCTCCTTGCCAGCAACTGCGGATCTCGCAAAATTTACGGACTTACGAGAAACAAATACGAGACGCGGAACTTAGAAAAAAAACATTACGACCTCGCAAAAATACGACCTTACCGCCCGAAACCCTTGCACATGAAAGCATTAAAAACACAATAAATACACACAACAAATACATAAAAAGCTTACCCACAGCAAGGGGGGGCATCCAGGACCTCGAAAACTGAAGTTACACCTCAATTTAAGTAGAAATAGAAGAGTTTAGACACCCGAAAATCACCTAAGCGAGAGAAGAAATGGCCGCCGAAAAAAATGAAAACGAGGCTACAGGACCCTAAAGATGCAAAACACCACCAAACACAGACGGCTTTTACTAAAAAGACGGACGCAATCCAAGAACAAGCACGCCAAATCAGCCACAGACGCATACCACACATTAGGCGCCATTTTACAACACTAACACAATGTGGAAGTACACAGCTACCCTAACGGATTTTCCGTGCGCGCGCAGCCGATTTACACTACACACTGCACACATTACTGACACTTACACAGCAGCACTGAAAACACACATTGTATTCTATGGCAACATCAAAACAGATTGCCAGCTCTTCTGCACAATGCTTCCTGCATATATTACTTCAAAATAGGTAAAGTATATTCATGTATTATTTTATTAATTATTTCATTAGCATTAGCAAATGAAAACAATGCTCATAGCACACAAACAACCAACAGCCACGTGATGAGCGCCAAAGGCGCTCAGCGCGAGGCTTGCAATGAGCGCCGACCATCTTGGAACACCAACAAAATTAATCTCTCAACCAAACACCATTACCTGCCTTACAATCTTATTGTCGTCATTTTTTGACGGGCAAGGCGCTAGTTGTCTATAGTGCAGAAAACATGCTTTAGAATAAGATGAGTAGATGTCTTAAACAAGAATCTTCTGGGTTCTGGACACAAACAACTTTTTGCCTCAGTTTCTATTTATTAGAATGAAATCAGATAAGCAAAATAACACTAAATAAATGCAAAACAAAACACATTAAAAAGTGTGTTTCATCCATCTATGACTTAACAGTGAATTGAAAAGAAGAGTAAACCCGGGTCTCATGTGGAGCCTGTTAACTGTGTTTTCTAAAAATAATATAATTTAATTTGCACCCAAAAAAATAATTACAAAAAGCATAACGCATGTTCTTTTAAATGCATGAATGTAAGGTTTATTCTGCACTGGCCCTTTAACCTATATCAGCTCTGAACATATCTCGTGAGGAATACAGCCCAAAGCACGTATCCTAGTCACATACACTTTATTACTGTAACCTGTGCATCATTTGTACTAAAATATACCAATATAATATGAGATGGTGCTACAATTAAGAGAAATATCAAACAGCAGAGCCACAAAGAGTTGGTTCATTACATTATGTATCATATTTTTAAGCGGAAAATGGCATTTCAGGATTCTGACAATTTAATGTTAAAAAGAGCCGAAGAGTCATTGAAATGTTCATAAACTGCACAGAAGATGTTCATTGTTAAAAACACCATTAAATACTTATGGGTTATAATCCAAACCCACAAGGAATTTATTTAAATTTTGTTTCAATTTTACTCCAGAGGAAATATAACTCTAACTTGGCACCATTGTATTTAACATAAAAAAATAACGAGATCATTTCGGTGATATATATTTGGCAGGAAGTTTCCCTGTGGAATCTTGACGTAAAATGTTGATATTTACCATTCTATACAAACACTCCAATAAACATCTGTTTATTGCACCTCAATCCCTTTACTGGTTAATCTATCTGCACAATAGATAGATAGATAGATAGATAGATAGATAGATAGATATAATGGGATAGATAGATAGATAGATAGATAGATAGATAGATAGATAGATAGATAGATAGATAGATATAATGGGATAGATAGATAGATAGATAGATAGATAGATAGATAGATAGATAGATAGATAGATATAATGGGATAGATAGATAGATAGATAGATAGATAGATAGATAGATAGATAGATAGAATAGGATAGATATATAGATAGATAGATAGATAGATAGATAGATAGATAGATAGATAGATAGATAGATAGATAGATAGATAGATATAATGGGATAGATAGATAGATAGATAGATAGATAGATAGATAGATAGATAGATAGATAGATAGACATAGATAATAGGATTCCCAGCTTGTGTATAATCCACCCTGAGCTTTGCAAAAATGCTCTGTAACACAGTAGGCATAAGCTTAAAGAAAGTAATGTTTAAAATGGTTATGGGTTGCAAGAGCGAAGCCTTTGTGGGCACATTTGCATGCCCCTGTCCATTTTTGTAACTATTTCATTATATCTTTCCATGTGACAACACTGAGGACATGCCCCTCTGCTACAATGTGAAGTAGTAAGTGTACGGCCTGTATAACAGAGTAAATGTGCTGTCCCCTCAAAATAACTCAACACACAGCCATTAATGTCTAAATCGTTGGAAACAAAAGTGAGTACACCCCTAAGTGGAAATGTTCAAATTGGGCCCAAAGTGTCAATATTTTGTGTGGCCACCATTATTTTCCAGCACTGCCTTAACCCTCATTGGCATGGAGTTCACCAGATCTTCACAGGTTGCCACTGGAGTCCTCTTCCACTCCTCCATGATGACATCACGGAGCTGGTGGGTGTTAGAGACCTTGCACTCCCCCACCTTCCATTTGAGGATGCCCCACAGATGCTCAATAGGGTTTAGGTCTGGAGACATGCTTGGCCAGTCCATCACCTTTACCTTCAGCTTCTTTAGCAAGTCAGTGGTCGTATAGTGTAGGTGTATTTGAGGTCGTTATCATGTTGGAATACTGCGCTGCAGCCCAGTCTCTGAAGGGAGGGGATCATGCTGTGCGTCAGTATGTCACTGTACATGTTGGCATTCATGGTTCCCTCAATGAACTGTAACTCCCCAGTGCCGGCAGCACTAATGCAGCCCTAGATCCTGACACTCCCACCACCATGCTTTCTTGTGCATCATCTTTACAAGAGGCTTCCTTCTGGGACAGCCATGCAAACCAATTTGATGAAGTGTGTGGTGTATAGTCTGAGCACTGACCGGCTGACCCCCCACCCCTTCAATCTCTGTAGCAATGCTGGCAGCACTCATATGTCTATTTCCCAAAGAAAACTCTGAGAAATATGACGCTGAGCACGTGCACTCAACTTCTTTTGTCGACCATTGCGAGGCCTGTTCTGAGTGGAACCTGTCCTGTGAAACCGCTGTATGGTCTTGCCCACCGTGCTGCGCCTCAGTTTCAGGGTCTTGGCAATCTTCTTAAAGCCTAGGCCATCTTTATGTAGAGCAACAATTCTTTTTTTTTCAGATCCCCAAAGAGTTATTTGCCATGAGGTGCCATGTTGAGCACCTGAGACCTTTTTATCACTAACGAGTCACATGACACCGGTGAGGGAAAATTTGCTAATTGGGCCTAATTTGGATATTTCCACTTAGGGGTGTACTCACTTTTGTTTCCAACGGTTTAGACATTAATGGCTGTGTGTTGAGTTATTTTGAGGGGACAGCACATTTACACTGTTATACAGGCCGTACACTTACTACTTTACATTGTAGCCGAGGGGCATTTCCTCAGTGTTGTCACATGAAAAGACATAATAATAAATGTACAAAAATGTGAGGGGTGTACTAACTTTGTGAGATACTGTATATATATATTTATATCCCTTTCTGGATAAATTCCTCTCTGTGATGAAGGTGCTTGTGTACAATGAAGCTGTGAGCTAAACCAGGTAGGGCCACCCAAGATGAGCAGGTCATAGCAGAGAGGTCAGACAAATCATGGTCCACATGGTCCACTGGAGAAGGAACTGGCATCCCACTCCTGTATCTTTACGAAGATAACCTCATAGATAAGCATAATTAGAGACATAACAATAGTTTTGCCTAGTGTGCTGCAGTCCAAAGGGTCAGGGAGAGTCGGAGATGTCTGTACAACTTAACAACAACATATATATATATATATATATATATATATATATATATATATATATACTGGGAAACCTGTCTGATATTTCTTCCTTTAGTAGAATAAAAAAAGCCTGTAAATGGTAAAGGAAGGAGATTGGTCTAAATGATTAGGTTTCGTCTATTGGACATGGCTGTAGAAATTACACTTGAAGGTTTTGCACAGAATGCATCTTTTTTTGCAAATAAACTTCTCAGAAGTAATCCCACCCACCCAAATACCTGTTTCAGAGGTTGCCTAAATGTAGCCCCCAGCTCCACGTTTGGTGGTCTTGCCCTACAGTAAATTGTATCTGGGCCAAATTTGAACATATAGTTACTGATTTGTATAATATTACTTACCATTTTGGAGTATTTAGACTAGATATCTCTACCAGAATTAACCAATAACAGATAAGACAGAAGCACTGTGCTGTGCTCTTAAATAATGACAGACCTAGACTATAAAGTCATTTTGAGATCATCATTGAGAAAGCCACAAATTGAGTGACGAAACGCGCCTCCTAAATCTTTTATATTTTATTTTTCACTTTTTAAATTTCATGTTTTTTTCATTTGATTTTAATGTTTGTAAAATGTTTTTTATAACTATTAAAAAAAAACTCATATATATCCTGAACCATGTTCAATATTAGCTAAAGGTATATTTTTGCTTTGAGATAATACATTGATCTTTTTTATAACCACACGTCATTATTTATCAATAGCGATAAAGTATTTTCCATACATTGGGAATGTAAGTACACTTATGTTATGCTGATACCCATATTGCACTATATGGAGCATAAGACAAGATGCTCATAAGGTGAAGAAGCACCATTAGAGAGGTCAACACGTGTTGGGAAGTCCTTAATATATCACATGAATTGAGGTTATAGAAGGTCAGAGTCAAACCTTATATATATATATATTTTTTATATATAAAAGTCTGTGATTGTTACACTTTGGTTATCTGCACTAAGATCTGGTCCGATATCTCTCCCCCACCCTTCATCACATCAAAAAGATTAATAAATAGCTTATTTGGAGAAATTAACGTATACACTTGAAAGTCGTTTTGGCAAATTGTTTTGCCATTTTTCTTCTTTAAAAACAAAAAATGAATGAGGCATCTTATATTAATATTCATACAATTTTATTTTGTTTAATTTATAAATTTACAATTATAAAATACTGTATCGTATACTTATCTATGATGTAACATTTTAGTTTACAAATCGTTCTCATCATGTGACCGGACACCGTTACATTGTGTCATTCAATAAAATTTTAATTATAAAAAAAATAAATTTGCTACCTGAATGCTATTAAATTCCTTTTTTCCCCATTTTTTCTAACAGTATCCCTATTTATTGAATGATGATTTACTGCCCGTGTCTGCAAGTCTTCGGTACAACCACCGCTGACCCTACATATGTCTGCACTAAAATACTACTGAGCTATACTGTATAATTACACATGTATGTGTGAGAGTGTCATATTAGACAACACTACAAGATAATACACTGTCTACTAGAGGTTTTACATTTCACTACAAAAGACGCCCAGACAGGTCAATTTCCATGTCCAGTAAGATCAGGAAATTATACACAGACCCTACAAGATGATATGTACAAGATCTGCCATACTCAGTCTTATATAGCAATATAGATCAGCTCTAGATAGATAGATAGATAGATAGATAGATAGATAGATAGATAGATAGATAGATAGATAGATAGATAGATAGATAGATAGATTGATAGATAAATAGATAGATAGATATAGAGATAGAAAGAGAGATAGAGAGATAGATAGATAGATAAATAGATAGAGAGATAGATAGATAGATAGATAGATAGATAGATAGATAGATAGACAGATAGATAGATAGATTGATAGATACAAAGATAGATAGATAGATAGATAGATAGATAGATAGATAGATAGATAGATACAAAGATAGATAGATATAGTCCCATCACCCTAAAACAAAATATAACTCAACATAAAAAGTAGAAAATTCCCCAAATAGTGGTAATTCCATGAAATACAGTTTGCAGTTTATTAAAAAAAAACACTGCATTTGACACACTTATTCACCAAATATGCAGCAAACTAATAATATTAGCAGCCATGGTTATAACACATTTTTTGAGAAAATCTGTATTTTTTAAAACAGGAATCCATTATTTTGTGTTTGTTAGTTCACATCCTGAGAGCTGGATGATGGAGGTGTGTGTTTGTAGTTATCAATGGAGGGAAGGGTTGGGAGCAGAGAACACAGAGAAGTTCAGAGCCTATATTTGACTAGTGACTTGCCCGTCAAAAATGATGGCAATACAATTGTAATCCTGGCAGTGCTGTGTTGTCACACAATGCTCATCATGAGCCTCTCCTCCCGTCTACTTTACGGGTCAATGGCGCTAATCGTAAGCCCATCAATGAGCAGCTTAAACGCTCATTGCAGTCCATGGCATCCTGCAACGTTCGTGTTTTTCAATGATCCCCTTCTCCGCTCTCCTTCTCCCTCTCTCCCTCCCTCTCTTTTTCACTCTCTCTCCCCCTCTTTCCTTCTCTCTCCTTCCCTCCTTCTCAATCTCTCGCTCCTTCTCACTCTCTCCCTCCTTCTCATTCTCTCCCTCCTTCTCATTCTCACTCTCTCTCTGCCCTCCTTCCTTCTATCTCCCCCTCCTCTCTCCTCCTCCTTCCTTCTGTCGCCTCCCCTCCTCTCTCTCCCCCCTCTCTCTCCTCTCTCTCTCCTTCTTACTCTCTCCCTCCTTCTACTTCTCACTCTCTCTCTCTCCACCTCCTTCCTTCTCTCTCCCCTTCCAATCTCCCCATCCTTTCTTCTCTCTCCTTCCCTCCTCTCTCACCCTCTCCCCCTCCTTCCTTCTCTCTCCTCCCCTCCTCTCTCTCTCCCCTCCTTCCTTCTCTCTCCTTCCCTCCTCACTCTCTCCCTCCTTATCACTCTCTCTCTCCCCCCTCCTCTCTCCCCCTCCTCTATCTCTCTCCCAATCATTTCTTCTCTCTCTCTCTCCTCTCTCTCCTTCTCACTCTCTCCCTCCTTCTCCTTCTCACTCTCTCCCTCATTCTCACTCTCTCTCACTGCCCTCCTTTCTTCTCTCTCCCCTCCTCTCTCCCCCTCCTTCCTTCTCTCTCCTTCTCTCCTCTCTCTCTTCCATCTCTTTCCTTCTCTCTCATTCCCTCCTTCTCACTCTCTCCCTCCTTCTCTTTCTCACTCTCTCCCTCCTTCTCACTCTCTCCCCCCTTCTCTACCCCCCTCCTTCCTTCTCTCTCCCTCTCCTTCCTTCTCTCTCTCTCCTTCCTTCTCACTCTCTCCCTCCTTCTCACTCTCTCTCTCCTCCTCTCTCCCCCTCCTTCCTTCTCTCCCCTTCCCTCCTCTCTCTATCCCCCCCTCCTTCTGTCTCTGTCCCCTTTCTCTCCTTCTCTCTCTCTCTCCTTCCTTCTCCTTCTCACTCTTTCCTTCCTTCTCATTCTCTCTCTCCTCCTCTCTCCCCCTCCTTTCTTCTCTCTCCTTACCTTCTCTCTCTATCTCCCCCTCCTTCTCTCTCTCTCTCTCTCCCATTTCTCTCCTTCTCACTCTCTTCCTCCTTCTCACTCTATCCCTCTCCCACCTTCTCACTCTCTCACCACCCCCTCCTTCCTTCTCTCTCCTCTCCTCTCTCCCCCTTCCTTCTCTCTCCTTCCCTCCTCTCTCTCTCCCCCTCCTTCCTTCTCTCTCCTTCCCTCCTTCTCACTCTCTCCTTCCTTCTCCTGCTCACTCTCTCTCCTAATCTCTCCCTCTCCTTCCTTCTCTCTCTCTCCTTCCTTCTCCTTCTCACTCTCTCCCTCCTTCTCACTCTCTCTCTACTCCTCTCTCACCCCCCTCCTCTCTCCCCCCTCCTTCTCTCTCCTTCCCTCCTCTCTCTCTCCCCCTCCTTCCTTCTCTCTCCTTCCTACTCTCTCCTTCCTTCTCCTTCTCACTCTCTCTCTCCTAATCTCTCCCTCTCCTTCCTTCTCTCTCTCTCTCCTTCCTTCTCCTTCTCACTCTCTCCCTCCTTCTCACTCTCTCTCTACTCCTCTCTCACCCCCCTCCTCTCTCCCCCCTCCTTCCTTCTCTCTCCTTCCCTCCTCTCTCTTCTCTCTCTCTCCTTCTCACTCTCTCCCTCGGTCTCCTCACATTTCTGGTTTGGCTCTGCCTAAGCTTTAAGTCGCCCTGAAATGCTACCTATAGAAACATGATTTACAATTTTGGTTTTGTGCCATGTACTTGCTTTTAATCACTCGGCAACTGCTGCAACTTTCAAGGCTACAATTTTGCGAGTGTTACACACAAACTCGCAATTACCACAACTATACATTACATATATAGTTCTCAGCAGCGCAGGCTTGGCAAAATTCATTGGTAACGCAACGTTAAAACTGTGGGCCAGGCAAGGAGCGTCAATGGCGCTCCTTGTGCTGGTGGAGATGACCCCGTAGGACTTAGGCAGATGAGCGCCATAGACGACCCCAAAATTACGGCCCTGTAACACTTACAAAAGGAAACCGCCACTTAGAAAACGAGCCGCAAAAAATACGAACTTCACGGACAAAACACGCACAGCGAAAAACACGAAAAACACACAAAATATAAAAAACACACCAAGGGGGGACAGCCAGGACATCTGGGAGCGAGGTTACATGTGAATTTAAGTCCAATTTCAAGACCTTAGCTACTCGAAAATCCCCTAAGCGAGAGAAAAAATGGCCGCAAAGAAATAACAAAACGAGGCTACACGACCCCTAAGCACGCAAAACACCACCAGGCACAGACGACTTTTACCCAGGAACGTACGCGGTACAAAATACACTATTAGGAAGGACGCAAAATGCTCCACACCCGCGTAACACAATCGCAGCCATATTACAACACTAACTTGCAACTAATACCATTACAAAATGTGGAACTACACAGCTAAAAAAACGGCTTCCCCTCGCGCACGCAGCCTATTTACACTGCACACTGCACACATTGCTGACACTTACACCGCAGCTCCACAACACTGCAAACCTACATTGTATGCTGCAGGAACATGAAAACAGATTGTCAGCTCTTCAGCACAATGCTTCCTGCATATATTACTTCAAAATAGGCAAAGTATATTTATTTATGATTTTATTAATTAATTCATTATCATTAAAAAATACAAAGATAGAAAAAAAAAAAAAAGACGACAGGATCGCAATATACACCAAAGGCGTTCAGCGCACACCTCACAAAGAGCACCAACCGTGTTTAGAGGACCAAAAATACACCAACTAAGAGGCTCGCAATGAGCGCCGAAGGTACTCACACAACAAAAGCAACTTATTTTGTGTGGCAAACAGCATTACCTGCCTTACAATTGTATTGCCGTCATTTTTTGACGGGCAAGTCGCTAGTGTGATTATATTTATAATATATTTATAATTGATATATTATATTTGTAATAAAGTATATATGATATTCTTTTAGACTAATTGTCATCTAACATTGTATCTCCCCCCCCCCCCCTTTTGGTTCTTTATATTTGCGTAAATCTACTGACATGTTTACCTTAATTTCTTTAATATGACAGTTCAGCTTAATTTCAAGATGATTCAAATTACAGAATCATGTGTTGCATCTTTAAAGGTGTATGCAGGTGAGGTGGGTTATGAATGCATCCTGTGGATGAATGCACGCACCTAGCAAAAAAATTTACATGAAAAAAAATAAAATGTGCTGGGGGTGATGTAGACACCCCCAGCAATGGCACTGCGCATATCGGGTACTTCATTAAAAAAATGTACCCAATATAAAAGCTGCTGATTGGCTAAGGAAAGGAAAGTGTCTGAAATCACGTGACTTCCCACCTTAGGGAACTGAGCATGCCTGCACAATCTTCAGGCCAAAACAATACAATGTATTACTTATGCTAATATTCCCTGGGAATTTCAGGGGTCAACATTGAGAGAAAACAGTTTGCAAATGCAAGAAATTCAGCAAACTTCAGGCTAACGGTTTAACTGTTAACTGTTTTTTTTATGCAATTTTTTCAGACACTATTAATTATCCTCTATCAGGTGCATTAATATCCCAGCTCGCTTGCATATACCTTTAATAGTTTAAGACATGACCCACATAAACTGAGATTGTTCATTCATTCCTTTTATAAATTGTGCTTCATACAAACGTGTCATTATTACCGTGGAACCATGGTGCTACCAGTCCGGTGGTCTTCTCCAAGCCAGCACGTCGTGGGACTTGTTCCTCTTTGAACCACCTAATAATGACGTCTCTGGAGATTGGTCGTGGTGGGCGCTCCCATAATTTTCTAAAAGAGGATAAAGGATATTTTTGAGACATATCAATAGTATATAGTCTGATCTGCTCAGTCTGAGAAAGCTAACACTGGAACACATTATACATGTGTTAGAACACAATCAATTTTAGCCATGGTACTCATAGAGTAGTATTATTACACACAACGTATACCATCAAAAAGGATGGTCAAGCCATGAAATGCCAAGAATTTGCAAGAGAGAGTGTGACAAAAAGCATCTATCTCATCAGTGAATGGCCCACGTGTACATAAATGGATAGATGGATAAATAGTTGGATGGATACATTGATGGATAGACGGATGGATAAATAAATAGATAGATTGATTGATGGATGGATGGATAAATGAATGGATTCATGGATGAATTCATGCATAGATAGATTGGTGTATATATATATATATATATATATATATTTATATATTGATGAATAGAGGGATAGATGGATAGATAGGAAGGTGGATAGATGATAGATAAATGGATAGATGGATGGATAAATGGATAGATAGATAGATAGATGTAAAGATGGATGAATAAATAGATGGATTGATGGACTGATGGATGGATGAATGGATGGCTAGAAGGATGGATAGATGGATGGTTAGATGGATGGATAGATGGATGGATAGATGAATGAATTTATAGATGGATGAATAGATGATAGATAGATGGATAGATTTAAAGATGGATGGATAGATAGATATATAGATAGATGGATGGATGGATAGATGAATAGATGGATGAATGGATAGATGAATGGCTGGAGGGATGGATTGATAGGTGGATAGATGCCTGGATTGACGGATGGATGAATAGATAATAGATAGATGGAAAGATGGATGGATGAATGAATAGATGGATGACTAGAGGGATGTATTGATGGATGGTTAGATGGATGGATAGATGAATGTATAGAGATAGATAAATAGATGGATAGATAGATAGATAGATAGATAGATAGATAGATAATGTTATAATTATAATATCATGAACCTACACAATTGGCATGCTGATTTTGATGATTGGGGAGCTGTTGCTGTTTTCTTGACTGGACTCGGTCCCACTATTCAGGCTTGCGATCTGGAACAGATTACTTAAGCCGGCCACCTTCCCTTTTTGAATTGCCCGCAGAGATTGGCGATGATATTCAGCCCGAGCCCGACGCGCTTTGCACTTGCGTTCCTCATCCGCTGCCTTCGACTTGCGCACTGCAACATAGCCAAAATATTAACTAGGACAATATGAGTGAATAAAATCCTCCAAGGCAATAAAACACCATTGGTATAAGACACTGATCCTTATCCCACTAGTAGGGTCTAGATGGATAGAAAGGAGGTGCAGTGGTTTAAAGACCAGTCAGTGGAGGGAAGGCCACACTAGGAAGCAGATATATGATCACATATAATTTGTATAGCTTATTTTATTTTGTATGTAAGTGGTTTATTAAAGGGACTCCATAAACCCAACAGGAAGTTGACTTCATCTTAAAGAGCATAAAATCTGGCTATACATAGTACTACCAGCTTTTATCTTCAGTAATTCATTTTTAGAATTGATTTTATTAATCCCGTATGCTAATGTCTGGCTCTGTATATTAATGTGGGGCTCAGAGTACTTGATAAGAATGGAAGAAGGGTCTAACTGCCAGATTACTTTGGGGGTCTTTATTTTGGCCACTACACACATACAAGCATACTGCAATCCTAATTAGCACATCATAGCATCTAATTAATATGGATGATGTCCTCATTTCCATATAAATTCAGCAACAACAACACAGAAGTTCTCAGGATTAGTTCACGTAAGAAACAAATGGATAACATAACGAAAAGCCAGTTAAGAATAACCTAAAAACTATTTGATTTTGGAGTGGCGGAGTCTTAGCATAGATGTGAGTGGGAGTAAATTGAATGATATGATAATGCGCTAGTGGAAGATCTTCTTAGGATCATTACAGAAGAAGCAGGTCCTGTGTCAAGATTAAACGATAAAGACATTACAGTGACATTTTCAATCATATCTTTTAAAAGAACAGGTATTAATTAAAAATAACAAAATTATTACTACGTTTAAAATGTATATGGAACATGTATATATTAAAATGTGTTCTAAGACATATGCCGTATATGGCGTTGCCAATTCACGGTACAGTGTACGCATAGTGCGGTGATGCTTTGTGGTGTGTGTTACCGCCTAGTCTGATGTTATGTACTTTTCATGTGTGCGTGATGGGGTGTTCCAAAGCACAAGTACTTCCGACTGTTTTCATAAATAAAGTATCTTTATTGGTAAAGTTCCGATTCAATTCAGGTAAGTAAAATCCATTGATAAGAACAATAAAACAAAATAAAGTGGCAGACGCGTTTCGCTGCTGTAGTTAGTCGTATTAGACACACTTAAGATTGTGCGCTATGACAGGGGGAGGATTTTTTTTATCTTGGCAGCATATATTTTCAAGCAAATAATGTTTGCAATGCCTAAACTTGCAATTTTAATATATTATTGCACATAATTTCATTGATTTACCATTGTAGCTCCTTTATCCAAGGCTTTGTACATAGTTATACAATGACACATTACTGTTTTGGGTTAGAGAGATTTGGATTTTGCTGAATGAACATAAAAGGGTGAGCATAAGGTGAGATTTGGGTTTGTTACTGGGGCAAAGGTCCAGAGTCAAGTTCGGGATCATGGACGCCACTAGTCAATGGTGAAATAATCTAAGTTATATCGTGGTTGGAAAGAGGGAGGAAGCAATTTTGGGGGGAGTGGGTCCAAAATGTGTGCAGGTTTGGACACTGTCTTATGTGAAGCGGGAATTTAATCCAGCAATGGGGTACAAGCAGGGCCAGATTTACATCTCTGGTGCCTCCAGGACACAGAACTCTCCTACCTCTTGTAACTCCCTAGTTCCCGGCATTTAACCCCTATGGGAGAGTGTGTAAACTGCAATATTACCTTTTTTATGCCAAACTACATTTTGAAGTTTGAAATGAGGCACCTTTCACAGGGAAGTGCCCCTAGGCGCCTTTTGCTGGATGGTCTAATGAGAAATTTGGCCATGAAAAGGAAGGAGAGAGCAACTTGGTACAAGGTGGAAATGGAACTATGAGACAGCGTCATAGGGTGAGATAACATGGTAGGGGGGCAAGGACATTTACAGACAAGAGTTCCTCAAGGAATAGTGATTTGTAGACTAATATTAGGAACTTGCAACTTGCCCGTCAAAAAATGACGGCAATAAAATTGTAAGGCAGGTAATGCTGTTTGGTCGAGACATTAATTTTGTTGGTGGTCCTGAGATCCTTCAGCGCTCATTGCGAGCCTCGCGCTAAGCGGCTTCAACGCTCATCGCGTGGCTCGCAATGAGCGCCTTCCGCATTGTGTAAGTTAGGCTGTTGGTTGTTGTATTTTTTTTTTCTGATAGGCGCTTTTGCTGTTATTGTGTTGTCGGCGTTGATCTGCTTTTTGCTCTTATTGGAAGGCTTTGTGCGCTATGAGCAGCGTTGGCGCTCGTTGTGAGTCGCGCAGTGAATGGGTTTTGTGTTTATTGTGAGAGTTTTTGTTTGTTTTTGTGTATATTTGTTTTTGTATGCTAATGAAATAATGAATACATTAATAAATGAATATACTTTACCTATTTGGATGTAATATGTGCAGGAAGCATTGTGCTGAAGAGCTGACAATCTGTTTTCATGTTCCTGCAGCATACAATGTAGGTTTGCACTGTTGTGGAGCTGAGGTGTAAGTGTCAGCAATGTGTGCAGTGTGTAGTGTAAATAGGCTGCGTGCGCGAGGGGAAGCCTTTAGGGTAGCTGTGTACTTCCGCATTGTGTAAGTTAGTGTTGTAAAATGGTGGCTAATGTGTATGTGGTACGCGGCTGTATATGATGTAGCGTCCTTGTTAAGAGTTATCTTGTACCTCGTACCGCTTTTTTGAAAATCTGTCTGTGCTTGGTGGTGTTTTGCGTCTTTAGGGTCCTGTAGCCTCGTTTTCGTTTTTGTCGGCGGCCATTTTTTCTCTCGCTTAGGTGATTTTCGGGTGTCTAAACTTGTGAATTTGGACATAAATTGAGTTGTAACTTCACTTGCAGAGGTCCTGGGTGCCCCCCCCCCCCTTGCTGTGGGTAAGCTTTTTATGTATTTTTGTGTGTATTTATTCTGTTTTTAATGTTTTCAAGTGCGCGCAGTGCGGCCGTTAAGGTCGTATTTTTGCAAGGTCGTAATGGTTTATTTTCTAAGTCCTGCAGTTTGTATTTGTTTGTGTAAGTCCGTATATAGTGATTACTTTTTAGATGTATTTTGGTAAAGTGCCGCTTGTGTGGGTGTCTGTAACTGCGTGTGAGGCGTCGTAGAGCCTCCACCTCCGCAAATGCGGCTCATTGCAGCCAATGTTGGAGACTCCACTTCCGCAACTGTGGCCCATCGCTTCGTGAGGGTCCGCATTTGCGGTCCGAAAGTCGTAGGGGGTGGTAAGGATGAGCGCCTACGGTGCTTATCTCCACCAGCACAAGGAGCGCCTTTGGTGCTCCTTGCCAGCAACTGCAGCCCTCGCTACGCGAGCCCGCAAGCGTTAACAACAACCCGCATTGCTGACAACTATATATGTGATTTGAAAAGCCAATGAAATTAATGTGAGAATTAATGAGAACATTTAGTTTGTGTTTACACTATTTAACATTATAATAAACCATATGTAATAAATACAAGCTCCCTCTGGCGCTCACTCACGCTGCTCCTGCCACTCCTGCTCCTCATTGTCACTGCGTTGGCTTTGCTGTTGCGCTATCTTAAGGCTCAAGTACAGCTCCTTGGCTCGGAGCTCCTCTCTTTGTCGTATCTGTTCCTCCTCTTTTCTCCTCTCCTCATCTTCCCGTTTCTGGAACAAAATAAGAACAAACCAGATAATAAACCAGTGATCTGTAGTAAACGATACAAATTGTCAGATAACAAAGTGATCTCAGTTCCTGCTAAAGAGTTAGAAAAGTTACGTTTTATTTTTTGTTTGTAATATTTTTACTTTTACCTAGAGTTTAGATTTAATTAAAAAACAAAAGGGAGGATTTGTTTTCTTCTATAATTATATTCAGATTTAAGACCAGATGACATTGCTGTGCATACAATTTTGTTTTTAATTACCAAACATTACATATTTTTTGTAATTACCGAAGTCTTAGATGTGCGCTGTCAGCCATACCCAACACTTTATGTATCTACAGAACAACACAAACAAAATGATCCAAAAATATGGATGTGGATACCTCTTTTGGACCATGGACCATCATCCTTTGATGTATTTTGTATGTGTGAGAGGGATATTTACATATATGTTGAGCTGTGCTTGCATTTATTGATGGAAGCTGTCTGTTTCAACATGTCCATTTTAATGAAATCCAATTATCTAACAAATCCTCTTTTTCCACATATATATTAAAAACACACCCCTCATGATTAAGCTCTTAGGATGTAATGCAACAAACATCTAAAAAATATTTTTATGTTCACAACTGCTAATATCATTGATTTGTTGCAGACTTCACAAACAAGTGCAGTTTTTCTTGAACTACACAGCTCATTTGATGTAGTACGGACAAAAAAGAGGGGGCCACATAGGGCCACATTTTATTTTATATGCCTGGGCTTGTCTAGAAACATCTCCGAAAGGGTTATAGGGTTCATGACATTTAGTGGAAGCATTTATGGGTGTACATGAACAGTCACAGACGGGGGCATTTTATTATCCTGTTTTGCGCCCATTCCCCGTGTTGCCCTCCCCCTTTGGCAGATGTAACCGCGCCCGATGAGAAGGATCCGAGGGCCGCGAGCTCTCCAGCATTTTATGGCAGCAGTTTAAAATAATGGAAGGCACATTAATGAAAAGGTAAATTTATATGGGGATTCGGGAGAAAGTGCTAGTTTAGCAGCACATTAGTTCAACGTGATTAACATGGTTATAATGAACAGTAAATGAGATTCTAATGATGTGAAGGAGGGAGGCGTCGCTGGGACGGGAGCGAGGATGTGAGGTGCATTGGTAGAGTAATAAAAATGCAGAAATATTGCGCCCTACGGCATTACTGGATCTCTGTAGTTCAAGAAAAACTGCACTTGTTTGTGACTTGTATGTAACAATATTAACAGCAGTGTAAGCTGTGGACATGCAAATGTTTTTATAGAAAAACAAAATATGTTTATGAATAGAGGATTCCATCTTGTCTGTTATATTGCTTCACAATGCTGATGCAGTTATCAGTGGAGGGAGGGGTGGGTAGATGGGAAAAAAAAAGTGGATAGGATTTGTTGGTGGAGATGATTTATTAAATAATTAAATCTGATTGACATGGCACCAATGTGCTGCCCCCTTATATACCCAGAAGCAGGCAGCTTGCATCAATAGTTACAAGCATTGCTCTCCAGAAATGTAAATGAACCTTTCCCACACACTTCATCAAAACATTATGGATGCTTCTAGGAATCAAAATGTGTTTGTTTCTTACTGAAAATCATTTCCCTCCCTAATTATTCTGTTTTTTTTTGTATTATACAATGGTCCATCATGTAGAAGAACCAAAATCAAGCAGTAAAAGCGTAAAAACTGGTTTTGGTTTTTAATTTGAAGTATTTTTAAATACTGTTTCCAACAAACGAACTGTTTATTTACCTTGAGTATTTACCTTTGGCGCTTTCAGAACCTGTACAGCCGTTTGAGATGATTGTTTAAGGACTAACTGGTTTATATATGTAAAACATTAAAATATGCATCAATTTACACATTTTAAAGATTTTTTTTTTCACTTTATTTTTAGTGCTCTGTTTCATGATGTAGAATAGTGTTGGCCCTTTAACAACTAATATGCTGGAATCAATGAAAGCACTGACAGCTATTACTGTCACATTCTCATTATACAGGTAGAAGCTTCTTTTCTCTGCATCCACCTTATATGGTTATGGATAATTGACGCAGATATTCATCCTTTAACATGTAACGATTCATCTAGGAGACAGCTACCAGTGGATCAGGTGGTGCAATGCACAAGGGCCCTCTTCTGTGGGGCAGTGCTGTGGAATTTTTTATTTTTTTTTTGCATTTCATTTTTTTTTCCTGTAGTGTAGGGGCCACTCAGGGCCCTTCCCACCCCAGTGCAACATGGCAAAGCCCACTTGGTCCTCCTTGATCATCACCTCTCCCCCCCTCCCCCAGCCAGAAATTGGTCTGTGCCTGTTTAAAAAGCATTTGTACAGGAGCTCAATGAGATGTCTGTGAGGGGCAGTTAAGCATGATGGGGTTGTGTATGAGGGATGAGGTGAGAGAGCAAGAGGGTGCTGTATGGGGGTGGATGTTGAAAGAAACTGGCTGCTATGTAGGGGTAGTATATAGTATGTATGTGTGTATATATATTTCTGAAGTGTACTGTTGGGCCCCCTCACTGGGCCCCCTCGGCTGCACCAGCTCTCCGCATCTACATAGTGGATGCCATCTGAAAGTAAAGCACGTGTATCCTGGAGATGAGGTGGAGGTGAAGGAAGGGGAGAAGCTATGGAACTGGGTCTTGGGAGGGAGGAGCAATGGGAAAGGGAAAGGGTCTTAGGGAGTGGTGCTGTTATGGGAAAGGGACTTGTGGAGGGGAGCTCATATGGGAAAGGGTCTTGTGGAGGGGAGCTCATATGGGAAAGGGTCTTGTGGAGGGGAGCTCATATGGGAAAGGGTCTTTGGAGGGGAGCTCATATGGCAAAGGGTCTTGGGAGGGGAGCTCATATGGGAAAGGGTCTTGGGAGGGGAGCTCATTGGGGAAAGGGTCTTGTGGAGGGGAGCTCATATGGGAAAGGGTCTTGTGGAGGGGAGCTCATATGGGAAAGGGTCTTGTAGAGAGGAGCTCATATGGGAAAGGGTCTTGGGAGGGGAGCTCATATGGGAAAGGGTCTTGGGAGGGGAGCTCATATGGGAAAGGGTCTTGTGGAGGGGAGCGGGAAAGGGACTTGGGAGGGGAGCTCATATGGGAAAGAGTCTTGGGAGGGGAGCTAATATGGGAAAGGGTCTTGTGGAGGGGAGCTCATATGGGAAAGGGTCTTGTGGAGGGCAGCTCATATGGGAAAGGGTCTTGTGGAGGGGAGTGGGAAAGGGTCTTGGGAGGGGAGCTCATATGGTCTTGTGGAGGGGAGCTCATATGGGAAAGGGTCTTGTGGAGGAGAGCTCATATGGGAAAGGGTCTTGTAGAGAGGAGCTCATATGGGAAAGGGTCTTGGGAGGGGAGCTCATATGGGAAAGGGTCTTGGGAGGGGAGCTCATATGGGAAAGAGTCTTGGGAGGGGAGCTCATATGGGAAAGGGTCTTGTGGAGGGGAGCTCATATGGGAAAGGGTCTTGTGGAGGGGAGCTCATATGAGAAAGGGTCTTGGGAGGGGAGCTCCTATGGGAAAGGGTCTTGTGGAGGGGAGCGGGGAAGAGTCTTGGGAGGGGAGCTCATATGGGAAAGGGTCTTGTGGAGGGGAGCTCATATGGGAAAGGGTCTTGTGGAGGGGAGCTCATATGGGAAAGGGTCTTGTGGAGGGGAGCTCATATGGGAAAGGGTCTTGTGGAGAGGAGCTCATATGGGAAAGGGTCTTGGGAGGGGAGCTCATATGGGAAAGGGTCTTGGTAGGGGAGCTCATATGGGAAAGGGTCTTGGTAGGGGAGCTCATATGGGAAAGGGTCTTGTGGAGGGGAGCTCATATGGGAAAGGGTCTTGGGAGGGGAGCTCATATGGGAAAGGGTCTTGTGGAGGGGAGCGGGAAAGGGTCTTGGGAGGGGAGCTCATATGGGAAAGAGTCTTGGGAGGGGAGCTCATATGGGAAAGGGTCTTGTGGAGGGGAGCTCATATGGGAAAGGGTCTTGTGGAGGGCAGCTCATATGGGAAAGGGTCTTGTGGAGGGGAGCGGGAAAGGGTCTTGGGAGGGGAGCTCATATGGGAAAGGGTCTTGTGGAGGGGAGCTCATATGGGAAAGGGTCTTGTGGAGGAGAGCTCATATGGGAAAGGGTCTTGTAGAGAGGAGCTCATATGGGAAAGGGTCTTGGGAGGGGAGCTCATATGGGAAAGGGTCTTGGGAGGGGAGCTCATATGGGAAAGAGTCTTGGGAGGGGAGCTCATATGGGAAAGGTCTTGTGGAGGGGAGCTCATATGGGAAAGGGTCTTGTGGAGGGGAGCTCATATGAGAAAGGGTCTTGGGAAGGGAGCTCCTATGGGAAAGGGTCTTGTGGAGGGGAGCGGGGAAGAGTCTTGGGAGGGGAGCTCATATGGGAAAGGGTCTTGTGGAGGGGAGCTCATATGGGAAAGGGTCTTGTGGAGGGGAGCTCATATGGGAAAGGGTCTTGTGGAGGGGAGCTCATATGGGAAAGGGTCTTGTGGAGAGGAGCTCATATGGGAAAGGGTCTTGGGAGGGGAGCTCATATGGGAAAGGGTCTTGGTAGGGGAGCTCATATGGGAAAGGGTCTTGGTAGGGGAGCTCATATGGGAAAGGGTCTTGTGGAGGGGAGCTCATATGGGAAAGGGTCTTGGGAGGGGAGCTCATATGGGAAAGAGTCTTGTGGAGGGGAGCGGGAAAGGGTCTTGGGAGGGGAGCTCAAATGGTAAAGGGTCTTGTGGAGGGGAGCTCATATGGGAAAGGGTCTTGTGGAGGGGAGCTCATATGGGAAAGGGTCTTGGGAGGGGAGCTCATATGGGAAAGGATCTTGTGGATGGGAGCTAATATGGGAAAGGGTCTTGGGAGGGGAGCTCAAATGGGAAAGGGTCTTGTGGAGGGGAGCTCATATGGGAAAGGGTCTTGTGGAGGGGAGCTCATATGGGAAAGGGTCTTGGGAGGGGAGCTCATATGGGAAAGGGTCTTGTGGAGGGGAGCTAATATGGGAAAGGGTCTTGGGAGGGGAGCTCATATGGTAAAGGGTCTTGGGAGGGGAGCTCATATGGGAAAGGGTCTTGTGGAGGGGAGCTCATATGGGAAAGGATCTTGGGAGGGTAACTCCTATGGGAAAGGGTCTTGGGAGGGGAGCTCATATGGGAAAGGGTTTTGTGGATGGGAGCTCATATGGGAAAGGATCTTGTGGAGGGGAGCTCATATGGGAAAGGGTCTTGGGAGGGGAGCTCATATGGGAAAGGGTCTTGGGAGGGCTGCTCATATGGGAAAGGGTCTTGGGAGGGGAGCTCATATGGGAAAGGGTCTTGGGAGGGGAGCTCATATGGGAAAGGATCTTGTGGATGGGAGCTCATATGGGAAAGGGTCTTGTGGAGGGGAGCTCATATGGGAAAGGGTCTTAGGGAAGGAAGCTGTAATGTTTTTTTTTTGTCAAAGGGCACTGAGTAAGCTGGTATGGGGGGTGGGGGACACACACAAAAACAATATTATACCCCTCCTCCTCCCCACCTTAAAGGAGAGTTCAAAGTTTTTGCACAAGGGCCCTCCATTCTCTTGCTCAAACCAGTGTTAGCTCATATGGGAAAGGGTCTTGTGGAGGGGAGCGGGGAAGGGTCTTGTGGAGGGGAGCTCATATGGGAAAGGGTCTTGTGGAGGGGAGCTCATATGGGAAAGGGTCTTGTGGAGGGGAGCTCATATGGGAAAGCGTCTTGTGGAGGGGAGCTCATATGGGAAAGGGTCTTGTGGAGAGGAGCTCATATGGGAAAGGGTCTTGGGAGGGGAGCTCATATGGGAAAGGGTCTTGGGAGGGCAGCTCATATGGGAAAGGGTCTTGGTAGGGGAGCTCATATGGGAAAGGGTCTTGTGGAGGGGAGCTCATATGGGAAAGGGTCTTGTGGAGGGGAGCTCATATGGGAAAGGGTCTTGGGAGGGGAGCTCATATGGGAAAGGGTCTTGTGGAGGGGAGCGGGAAAGGGTCTTGGGAGGGGAGCTCATATGGGAAAGGGTCTTGTGGAGGGGAGCTCATATGGGAAAGGGTCTTGTGGAGGGGAGCTCATATGGGAAAGGGTCTTGGGAGGGGAGCTCATATGGGAAAGGGTCTTGTGGAGGGGAGCTCATATGGGAAAGGGTCTTGGGAGGGTAGCTCATATGGGAAAGGGTCTTGTGGAGGGGAGCTCATATGGGAAAGGGTCTTGGGAGGGTAACTCATATGGGAAAGGGTCTTGGGAGGGGAGCTCATATGGGAAAGGGTCTTGTGGATGGGAGCTCATATGGGAAAGGGTCTTGTGGAGGGGAGCTCATATGGGAAAGGGTCTTAGGGAAGGAAGCTGTAATGTTTTTTTTTGTCAAAGGGCACTGAGTAAGCTGGTATGGGGGGACACACACACAAAAACAATATTATACCCCTCCGCCTCCCCACCTTAAAGGAGAGTTCAAAGTTTTTGCACAAGGGCCCTCCATTCTCTAGCTCTACCAGTGTTAGTGATATAAGAAATGGTGCAGAAGAGAAAGAGCATCTAACATGGGCTGACAAAATGCTTGAAAACAGAACTACAACAGGAATGAAAGAGGTGATAAAACGGAGCGACAAAGCAGAGGTAAAAGTGGAGGTAAAAAGTCGAACTCCAGTTTGTATCCTTATTTTTAGCACCGCTTTTCAAAAGTGAAAATAAAAGTGTTAAAAACTGGCGATAAATCAAATATTCCCTGTATGGGTCTGCCCTCTGCAGCTCATGCAGACACAGTGGTGCAGGGTGACCGTCTATCAGCAATTTTCTTCAATATTCTGCTGAGACGTGGTCCCTGATAGGCTAGGACAACTTTAGCCCAACAGCGTCTGTGTCTGCATAACAAGCAGGTAATAGTTGTTTGATTTTAGTCAGTAAAAAAAGAGCACATATTCTTAATAAAATAATGTCCATAAAAGTAAATAGATACACAGGAATATGATATATCTAGTAAAATCCAGGAACCCAGTAGTCCATTTTTTCCAGATGGTCTTTTTTAGTAATTAAACTCGATAACAGGAAAAAATTTCAGGAAAGCAAAATAAATAAATAAATAAATAAATATAAACAATCTTTAAATACTTAACAATTTTTTTTAATGTGCATTTCCATTTCCTTTCATTTCCATGGCCCCATCTCATTTGTTTATTTACCCCTAACCTGCTTCTGTATCATTATGTACACTTATATCTGTCATATATTTACTGTGTCCCCTGTGCTTAGCGCTACAAAATATGTTGGAGCTTTATAAATAAAGGATAATAATATATGTTTTACATTACTCCTAATGAAAACACTGGCAGTCTCTGCAGGCCATATTATGCAGAAAAAGCCTATCAGCAGAAACCAAAATGGTAGATCCCACTGGAGCATCTGGTTTTAAAGAAATTATGTTAGAGGATGTATTTTTTTTTTGCAATCTATTTTTTATTTTTTTATTTTGCCCATTCTAAAAATGACATAATTTAAATAAATGACTACAATTGCCCTTTAACCATTAGGCTAGCTAGGCAGTCGCCTACGCATGCTTCCTTGTGCAGGGCGCCTCACTTCACACTTCAAAATGTTCCTTAGCCTAAAAAAGTAAATACTGCAGTTCACTGACTCGTCGATAGGTGTAAACATGTGAACTAGAGAGTTACAAGAGGGTGGTTTCTGCTGAGCTTAGAGGCGCCGGAGATCTAAATCAGGTCCTGCCATGGCCGGATTTCTCATTAGGCCAACAAGGCAGCTGCCTAGGGAAGCTTCCATCTGAAGGGCACCTCATTTCACACTTTAAAATGTTTCTTAGCATAAAAAAGGAAAAATTGCAGTTATTAGACTCTGCGCTAGGGGGTGAAAGCCGGGAACTAGAGAGTTACAAGAGGAGGAAACTGCTGCGCCTAGGGGAGCCAAAGATGTAAACCTAATACCCATATATACCTAACTACAGCATAGAACAGTCCATGCCCAGCTAGCTGCTGGTGAATTCATAAAGGGAAGTAATTTAGTAAAACAAAAGTCAAATATAAAATATTATCATTTAAATGAAGCAAACAAGTTTTAACTGGTTGGCAGCAAAGAAATAATATCCGTCCATTTGGAAAAGTAACTGGCTTTTAATGGGTTTGACATGTTAATGAACGTTCCCTGCCTTAAATACGGTCATCTCATCATTTTAAAAGGAAGATTTGTGAGGTGTTAAATATTTGAACATGTTTAAAGTGTTCTTGTTGAGTCTTAGGATATAATTCAAAGCTCTGAAACCTTAATGAAGGTTCAGATCTGAGGGAATTGTACGCAGTGCATTAGAGACTTGGCAGATATTGAATATAAAATATAATTATATTTATATACACAGGGAAGGAGAGCGGCAGGTCTAGTAACAAACAGCAAGAAGGGGTCTAATGTTACTGTATTGTACTAATACTGAGGAAATCTTATATAAATGATCTAAGTGATGGGGCAGAACTGCTGCTGGTGCAGGTGGTGCAATGCACTGGGGCCCTTCTCAACACTAGAAATAATTAAAAAAAACTTAAATGCATATAATATATATGTGTGTATACATATACATAAATAAATATAAATATATATATAAATAAATATATATATATACATATATATATATATATATATATATATATATATATATATATATATATATATATATATATATATATTAAATGCATAATATAAAAATATATTTTAGGCTCCAGAAGGTAAAAATCTGTTATTCTGGATGCTAAGTGAATGGATGAAATAATTAAGTCACCTGGTAAAGACTCATACCAAATAATTACCTAAAGTTTTCACATGGAAAGAGACAACTGATTGAATCATACAGATTATCCAGGCATGGTAGTTTTAATATACTGTATACTGTATATATATATATATATATATATATATATATATATATATATATATATATATATATATATATATATATAATAGAGACTTGCCCGTCAAAAATGACGGCAATAAAATTTGAAGCCTGGCAATGCTGTTTGCCACAAAATGCGAGAATATGGCCCATCTGAGCACCTTTAGCGCTCATTGCGAGCCTCTTCCCCTGTCTACTTTACAAGCCCCGTGATGAGCAGCTTTGCCGCTCATTGCTGTTTTTGCCAAGCCACACCTTTCCTGCTTTGCAATGATCCCTTTCGGCGCTTATTGCGAGACTCTGCCCCGGTGTACTTTATATGCTGGTGTAGTTTAGTGGCCTATTGCCTTGGGTTAAGTGTCACTGCTTTGCGTTAAATCTTAGGGATCATATTTATGTCCTTCGGACTCGTTTTCGTGGGGTTTATGATTTTTTGGACAATTTACAATTGTGAAAAAAGGCAAAATATGCCTCAAATGACCGTGCAGCCTCACTCACAGGCTCCCTGGCTCTCCCCCTGTGCTGTGTGTAAGTAAATTTGAGGCATATTCATTTTTGCATGTTTTTCCAGTTCGGTGGGTCAGCTGTTAAAGTCGTATTTTTGTGAGCACCGCAGTCCATCTACGTGCTACGGGTCCTAAGTCATACAAGCCATAATTTTGGCCAAGTCCCGGGATGACGGCACTCATTGCAGCCTAAGTCCTGCGTGCCTCAACTGCTCACTTTGCGAGGCTCGCAGTGAAATGAGCACCTTTGGCGCACATTGCAGCCTAAGCCCGCGTGCCTAAGTCCCGCGTGCTTCAACCGCTCACCTCGCTTTGCTAGGCTTGCAGTGAAATGAGTGCCTTTGGCGCTCATTGCAGCCTAAATCCTGCGTGCCTCAACTGTTCGGCCTCGCTTCGCTCTTCCCCAGAAATGAAAAAACCCTCCCAACACACACATTAAGGTATCATGGATGCATCCAGGGTTGAGCAGAGATATCCCAGTCTAATTAAGTATTAGTCGTTTGGGGGTCCCTAAAGTCCTGCGCAACCATCATTGCCCTGTTTGCAGCAGTGAAGGGGCAAAAATGAAGACCTCACCTTCTTATCCACGCCTTTACCATGGTGTACCACACTTTACTAGTACAGGCTGGAGCTGTAGTTAGGACTAGTCAGACAGACTTTGCCGTCCCTGCTCCTCCAGAAATTAAACACAACATTCACCAAAGTATCGTGGATGCCTCCAGTACCCAGTAGAAGCATCACATTTTTTTCTAATTAAGACTTAGCTTTTGTTACCTTTCCTAAAAATGTTCCTATTCAGACCACAAGTTTTCAAACATATATATTTTAATCTCTATCCTAGTTTGCGGAGAAATTGTGGTAACACCGGCCCTTTAATTCAAGCAATACCCAGCATTGATTGGTCGATGTTTGTGAGACAGGAAAATAAATTGATTGTGATTTATAGACGATCAGGAGACAACATGGATGCAATTCCTTACTGGTGTCAGCGTATATTGCCAAGTCATTCACACCGCGATTGGCGCAATATTGCTACAAAACATTAAATGGATAAAAAAACTGCAGAACTTGAGCATTTGATAAATGATTATGTAAATTCCGAGCTGCGCAGATTCATGGCGCCGTTCCGTTAATTAGCAATATTTTATACTATGTGAAAACAATGCTACATTTAGTAAAGATAAATACCCACATGAGGCAGCGTCATTTGTATTCTTTACTAAAATTGTTTGCAGCAACATTGTATCAGATATATTTTCCAACGACTAAAAGCAATAAAATATAAAGCAAGATTGTATTTTATTCGATTAAGATTAGTTTTCTATATTAGGACAGAAATATTAGAGAGGTTTTGCAGAACCTCTATATTCATATATTATCATATGGGGCATATTTACTAAGATGTGATATCTCACTGACATTTAAATTGGTATAAAAGTACCTAAATGTCTTATTAGTCTAGTTATATAAAGTTATACATTATTAATATTATTACTATTATTATATGTTTTCATTTTATTCTGCTTATCGTAACAGCTTGCCCTGTCGCCATGTCACCCTGTCGCCATGTCACCCCCTGCTTCTCCTTAAGCAGCACAATATAGAAACCTCTAAAGCACTTCTTTACATCACCTGTAATGAAACTTTTATTATAGCATTACGAAAGTTAAAGGGATATGGAAGGTTTCTGGATGTTACTAGATAAATAATATCCCTATTTATCTATTTACTTTTAAGCACTTTATGTTATTAAGAAGTGCTTAAAATATATTTTTTTCTGCCTAAAAGCATACAATATGCACCTGTTTGGGTTTGACCTCTGCAACTCATGAAAACACAGACGGTGTCAAATTAGCCTGTCAGTGACCTCTCTCAAGTAGCATGCTGCAGAATGGTCGGTTACTATGAGACACTGAACACTCTGTACTTAGATGTATTCATGAGCTGCAGATTGGAGAAACCAGCTTATTTGTAAGAATTGAGCCAGAAAAAAAAAACAGAGCTTATAAACACTTCTTAATAAAATAAAGGATGTAAAAGTAAATAAATACTTATACATCTAGTAACACCCGGGAACCTTCCATATCCCTTTAATTTTTCAGGTCTATACCCAGCCCTTAATCATGCCACAATTAATGACCTTTAGTTATGCTACAATAACCATTTATTCTAAGCTGATTAAGTTGCAATATGGATATTCACAGTTTTCTGCCCGCCCACCTCACACAGTGATGCAGTGACTCAGAGTGAGACTAAAATGCCAGCACTCTAGAAAGAAGTGGGAAATTAAACAGTTAAGGACCATGACATATTTTACCACCATAAATCCCTGA
This sequence comes from Discoglossus pictus, assembly GCA_027410445.1. Lineage (NCBI taxonomy): Eukaryota > Metazoa > Chordata > Amphibia > Anura > Alytidae > Discoglossus > Discoglossus pictus. The sequence goes on along the minus strand of CM050171.1, from coordinate 10,325,308 downwards.
GGATATCTGGAAATAGACGAAACACGTTGACGTGATTTTCCCTTAACATACACTTTAGCAGAAAAGCACAGTATTTAAGTTACTGCACGTTACATACTATATTTACAAAATTAATATTTCAAAATGCTTTAAAGGACACTGACTACGGTATTTATTGCAGATTAGTATTACTATTTCACTGGATGCCGGCACAAGATAACAAGCTCCACTGAGACAACCCCATAAGGAATCAGGGAAACAGATGTACCTTGTGCTTCTAAGAAGGTTTATATTGGACGTGCAAGATTTTAGTGTGCTGGAATAAATCATTTTATGTCTCGGAGCACTCTCCTGATTTTCTTTTCAGTTTCTTTATGATGAGTGATAACAGGGATCCTCTATATTATAAGATGTCATAACATATACAAAATGTTGGCTTTTGGGTTGGCAGAATTAAACATACTGGAATATAAGTGCCCTTCAAATTATATATATATATATATATATATATATATATATATATATATATATATATATTTGTGTGTGTTTATATATATACAAGACAACAAAGTCAGAGGTGCTCATCAGAGAACGAACCAACCTTAATAAGTTAGTTCTATAGCCATGATAAGCTACTCTGAGAGCAACGTCTTTTAGCTCACTTGTGCCCTTCACAGGGAGAAATATCCTGTAGTATATCAGTCTGGTCCCACTCAAAAGAGTGACCCAGCCCCGAAATACCAGGCAATTCTACCCTGAACAGGAGAAACAGCAAACCCCAGACGCGTTTCAGCCTTTATGGGCCTCGTCAGTGAGGTGCAGCTGAACCTAAGGCACAGTGAGCAAGGGGTCCACGTCTGGAGTCCCCTATTACCCTAGGATATTTCTCCCTGTGAAGGGCACAAGTGAGCTAAAAGAGGTTGCTCTCAGAGTAGCTTATCATGGCTATAGAACTAACCTATTAAGATTGGTTCGTTCTCTGATGAGCACCTCTGACTTTGTTGTTTTCTATATGCAAATTACCTTTAGGGTTTAGTCTACCTAAGGGTAATAGGGGACTCCAGACGTGGACCCCTTGCTCACTGTGCCTTAGGGAGTTCAGCTGCACCTCACTGACGAGGCCCATAAAGGCTGAAATGCATCTGGGGTTTGCTGTTTCTCCTGTTCAGGGTAGAATTGCCTGGTATTTCGGGGCTGGGTCACTCTTTTGAGTGGCACCAGACTGATATACTACAGGAGATTTCTCCCTGTGAAGGGCACAAGTGAGCTAAAGAGGTTGCTCTCAGAGTAGCTTATCATGGCTATAGAACTAACTTATTAAGATTGGTTCGTTCTCTGATGAGCACCTCTGACTTTGTTGTTCTGTTTATATATATATATATATATGTGTGTGTGTATATATATATACATATATATATATATATATACATATGTGAGTATATATATACAGGGAGTGCAGAATTATTAGGCAAGTTGTATTTTTGAGGATTAATTTTATTATTGAACAACAACCATGTTCTCAATGAACCCAAAAAACTCATTAATATCAAAGCTGAATATTTTTGGAAGTAGTTTTTAGTTTATTTTTAGTTTTAGCTATTTTAGGGGGATATCTGTGTGTGCAGGTGACTATTACTGTGCATAATTATTAGGCAACTTAACAAAAAACAAATATATACCCATTTCAATTATTTATTTTTACCAGTGAAACCAATATAACATCTCAACATTCACAAATATACATTTCTGACATTCAAAAACAAAACAAAAACAAATCAGTGACCAATATAGCCACCTTTCTTTGCAAGGACACTCAAAAGCCTGCCATCCATGGATTCTGTCAGTGTTTTGATCTGATCACCATCAACATTGCGTGCAGCAGCAACCACAGCCTCCCAGACACTGTTCAGAGAGGTGTACTGTTTTCCCTCCTTGTAAATCTCACATTTGATGATGGACCACAGGTTCTCAATGGGGTTCAGATCAGGTGAACAAGGAGGCCATGTCATTAGATTTTCTTCTTTTATACCCTTTTTTGCCAGCCACGCTGTGGAGTACTTGGACGCGTGTGATGGAGCATTGTCCTGCATGAAAATCATGTTTTTCTTGAAGGATGCAGACTTCTTCCTGTGCCACTGCTTGAAGAAGGTGTCTTCCAGGAACTGGCAATAGGACTGGGAGTTGAGCTTGACTCCATCCTCAACCCGAAAAGGCCCCACAAGCTCATCTTTGATGATACCAGCCCAAACCAGTACTCCACCTCCACCTTGCTGGCGTCTGAGTCGGACTGGAGCTCTCTGCCCTTTACCAGTTCAGCCACGGGCCCATCCATCTGGCCCATCAAGACTCACTCTCATTTCATCAGTCCATAAAACCTTAGAAAAATCAGTCTTGAGATATTTCTTGGCCCAGTCTTGACGTTTCAGCTTGTGTGTCTTGTTCAGTGGTGGTCGTCTTTCAGCCTTTCTTACATTGGCCATGTCTCTGAGTATTGCACACCTTGTGCTTTTGGGCACTCCAGTGATGTTGCAGCTCTGAAATATGGCCAAACTGGTGGCAAGTGGCATCGTGGCAGCTGCACGCTTGACTTTTCTCAGTTCATGGGCAGTTATTTTGCGCCTTGGTTTTTCCACACGCTTCTTGCGACCCTGTTGACTATTTTGAATGAAACGCTTGATTGTTCGATGATCACGCTTCAGAAGCTTTGCAATTTTAAGAGTGCTGCATCCCTCTGCAAGATATCTCATTTTTTTTTACTTTTCTGAGCCTGTCAAGTCCTTTTTTTGACCCATTTTGCCAAAGGAAAGGAAGTTGCCTAATAATTATGCACACCTGATATAGGGTGTTGATGTCATTAGACCACACCCCTTCTCATTACAGAGATGCACATCACCTAATATGCTTAATTGGTAGTAGGCTTTCGAGCCTATACAGCTTGGAGTAAGACAACATGCATAAAGAGGATGATGTGGTCAAAATACTCATTTGCCTAATAATTCTGCACTCCCTGTATATATATATATGTGTGTGTGTGTGTATATATATATATATATATAAGAAGTGCCTACAAGCTCTATATATATATCATCAATAAATAGTACATTTGTGTTCACATTTGAATGTCTAAAACGAGTTAAAAAACGTTTCATGCACAGAATTCTGAGAAATACAGTTATTACACTGCATTCTGGGAATCTTGGCAGGGACATGCAAATGGCTTTGCTCTTGCAATCCATAACAATTTCAAACATGGCTTTCCTTAAGCATATGCTCGCTGTATTACACAGCTTTGAGCAAAGCTAGCGTTGGATTATACACAAGCTAGGCATCCCACCCACATACAGCCATCTCAAGGTTACTGCTTCTCATCAGCGTAGGGCCGGTTCCTAGTCTGTGTAGTAGATTTTGTAGGGGAGGTAGTTCAGCACAACAATCATTTAATACATGGTGGACAAAAGAGCGATAGTAGCCTCCACCGTACAGTAGTACATTATGAAAATAGTACATTTGTGCTCACATTTGAACATCTAAAACAAGTTAAAAAAACTTGTTTCGTGCCCAGAATTCCAAGAGATACACTTTTTTACACTGCATTCTGGGAACCTTGGCAGGGTAGGCTTTCTGGCTTGTGTATAATCCATCCTTAGTGTTGCTCAAAGCTGTGTAATACAGCAGGCATATGTTTAAAATGGTATTGGATTACAAGAGTGAAGCCTTTGTGGGCCCATTTGCATGTTCAGGTTCCCAGAATGCAATGGAATAACTGTTTCTCAGAATTCTGAGCAGGACACAAGTTTTTACACGTATTTTGGGCATTTAAATGTGAACACAAATGTACTATTTATTTACTATATATAATTATTGTCTGTACTTCATGTTACACTATTTTATTTACTGAGACTATTTTTTACACATTTGAACAATTTGTTCCATTTTCTTCTTCCCTTAAATACACTTTTAGTCTAAAGGATCACGTAAATAGTTGTATAAAGTGCCCAAGGCCACTCTTTTAGGTAGACACAATGGGTGGGAATAAAGTGTCACCTTCTTAGGTAAACACAATGGGGAGATTAGATGGGCATGTTCATCAGGATTGACCTATTTCTGCATTACATTTGCAATATCCTAAACCATCTACACTTCACCTTTTTATTTTAAATTCATTGCAAATTAAGAATGAATTAATTATTAATTGATTTATGTGACCCTATAAAAAAGCCCCCCCCCCCCTCCCCTTACCTTTAATTCCTCTTGAAACTTTTTTTCCATCAGTTTTGCAGCTTTTCTGTCCTCAATCTCCACCTTCCATTTCTCGGCTACTATCCGCGCCTTTTCTTTCGCCAAAACGTCACGGAACTTCTTCTCGATCTCCGCCTCCTTCTGTTTCCTTTGTCCAATAAGAAAACAGCAATAATATACATGTAAATAAGATGCAGACTATATGTCTTGTATTAACTTATCATTCACCACAATATATTTTAGCTTATGGTGGGCAAAATAGTGATACGTAGAAGCCTCCACCGTACAGAATACAGAAAATAAATACTATTTATTTTCGATGTATAAAATTAAGTTATAAAACTCCATATATTGGTCTGCCCTCTGCAGCTCATGAAGACAGTGTACTTTCAAATACATGCTAATCTCTCAGCAACATGCTGCTGATATGTGGACCCTGATAGGCTCGGGCACTACAGTGCACATCAAGTCCTGTGACTTCATGAGCTGCAGAGGGCAGACTCATCCAGGGACTATTTGTGTGATTTTGCACAGTAAAAGCACTTCTTAAAAAAATAAAGTACACAAAGCAAATAGATACAGAAGAATTCAAAGTTTGACGTTAACCTTTGTAGCACTTATCCATCAGACCAAACAACAACTCATTTGTAAAAGCAGCTGCTTTAAAATGCATTGAAACAATATGTAAATGCCTAGACATTTCAGTGGCCCTATCATAAAAATGAATATTTGTTTCCAAAATATCCTCTAAAATCAATTTTAAATTGAAAAATCAAATATAAAACAGCAGCAGCTATAATAATCACCACGTGTTTGATATATTTGGGAGTTGTATTGATTTTAGACTTGCTTTATGTCTTATAAGCTGAGCTTGTCTGCTACCCGAGAGATGATTTTAATACAGTGCGATCCGATGGAGGTGTTTTTAGGTCACTGGATGATCCCCTCGAGGCGCTGCAGTTTCTAATGCTTTTTACTGACACAGGGGCCTGCAATTTATTACCTAAATATAAAGTTTACGGCATTTCAGTCTGAATTGAGGCAGAAGGTGTCATGAAAAAAAGAGTAAAACCATATGGGGGAACAATATTTCTGCAAAGAAATATTCATTGCACAATAAAAAATGATGTGTCTCTACAGGCAAGGAATCGTCCTCCTGGGACCTCACTCCTCTGTCTTCCTGATAAAAAAATCTATTCTTAGAATGAGCTGTTTAACCCTTTTTTGTGTTTTTATGCATTTTTAGTTATACTTTGCCAAGTGTAAAATCAAGAGTTTAAATGACAAGTAAAGTGTTATATTTATATTTTACTGTTTTGAAGCATGTAAGACACGTTTTTACACAGTATAAAATAAATAAAATAATAATAATAGTAATGATAATATTATTTATAATAATAATAATAATAATAATAGTTTTTAATATTTATTATTATTATTAATGCGTTTTTATTATTATTATTATCATTAACAATAATGATATTATTATTTTATAATATTTTTTTTCATCCTTATTCTTCTTTTCATTATTAGTATTAATAATAATAATAATTATTATAATATTATTTTTTTATATTTATTATTATTAATGTGTTTTTATTGTCATTATTAATAATAATAATAATAATAATAATAATAAGGAAATCATTATTATTATTGTATAATAGTTATTTTCATTCTTCTTCTTCTTATTATTATTATTATTATTAATAATAATAATAATAATAATAATAATAATAACAATAATAATTATAATATTTATAATAATTATATATTTTTTTTATTTATTATTATTAATGTGTTTTTCTTGTTATCATCACATATATAGTTCTCAGCAATGCGGGTTGTTGCTAACGCTTGTGGGCTCGCATAGCCAGGGCCGCAGTTGCTGGCAAGGAGCGCCGAAGGCGGAGGTGGAGGCTCTACAGCGCCTCACAATCGGTTACAAACAACCACACAAGCGTGACTTTGAAAAAAAACAATAAACACGCAATGCAGACTTACACAAAAAAAATACGAGCCGCGGAACTTAGAAAAAATCCATTATGGACAACCTGCGCACAGCGGCAAACATTAAAAAACACAAAAATACAGACAAAAATAAAATAAGAACCTTACCCACAGCAAGGGGGACACCCAGGACCTCTGGAAGAAGGTTACACCTCGATTTCAGTCAAATTGACAAAGTTTACACACTCGAAAATCCTCTAAGAGAGAAAAAATGGCAGACGAAAAAAACAAAAACAAGGATACACGACCCCTGAAGACGCAAAATACCACAAAGCAAATATGGCTTTTCAAAAAAACAGTACAACCTACATCATACAACATTAGCAAGGACGCATCGTCATACAAACCCGCGTACCACATACACAATCACCGCCATTTTACAACACTAACTTACACAATGCGGAAGTACCCAGCTACACTAACGGCTTCCCCTCGCGCACGCAGCCTATTTACACTACACACTGCACACATTGCTGACACTCTCACCTCAGCTCCACAGCACTGCAAACCTACATTATATGCTGCAGGAACATCAAAACAGATTGTCAGCTCTTCAGCACAATGCTTCCTGCATATATTACTTACAAACAGGTAAAGTATATTCATTTATGATTTCATTAATTAATTAATTAGCATAAAAAAATATACACAAAACAAAAACAAATTAACAACACACTATCGCAAACAACCACAAACACATTCACCGCGCCACCCCACAAGGAGCGCCAACGGTGCTCATAGGACACAAACTACACCAGGGGAGAGACTTGCAATAAGAGACAAAACTAGATCACTGCGGACCTTACAATAAGCGCAAAAGCGTCTATGATAACAACAAATACACCAACCCAGAGGCTCAGCGCCAGCCTCGCAGTGAGCGCCGAAGGATCTCACACTACCAAAACACTTACTCTTTGTGGCAAACAGATGGGCAAGTCGCTAGTCACATATATAGTTGTGAGCATTGCTGGTTGTTGCTAACGCTTGAGGGCTCCCACAGAGAGCTTGCTGCAGTTGCTGGCAAGGAGCGCTAAAGGCGCTCATTGAGCTGATGGAAATGAGCTCCGTAGGTGCTCATCCCTATGACCCGCGGGACTACAGATCAACAGAAATCTCAATTATCCAATTCACAATGCGAGACCCGTAGCAGTTTAAAAAAAAATGCGTGGGAAAATTACGTCCTGTAATACTTTGCAAACAGGAAAGCGGGACTTCGAGAAAAAAAAATGAGGTCTGAAACAGCGCACATCCAAAAACAACAAAAACACAAAGATAATAAAAGAAAAATAATAATAAACATCACACATAGCACGAGGGGACAGCCAGGACGTCTGGGACACAAATTTAAACACAATTTCCTGAGTTTCGAAACTCGAAAATTACCTAAGCGACAAAAGAAATGGGGCTGAAAAAACCCGAAAACGAGGCTACACGTAACATAACCATGAGAAACACTTACAAAATACACTAATAGGAAAGACGGAAAATACTTGAGACCTGCGTAACACAGACAATCGCCGCCATTTTACAACACTAACTTGAAACTAAAAACATTACCAATCTGAAATGGAGCTTTACACAACTACACTAACGGCTACCCCTTGCGCACGCAGCCTATTTACACTACACACTGCGCACATTGCTGCTCCACAGCACTACATTGTATGCTGCAGGAACATCAAAACAGATTGTCAGCTCTTCAACACAATGCTTCCTGCATATATTACTTACAAATAGGTAAAGTGTATTATTTTATTAATTAATTAATTATTATAAAAAAAATATATATATAAAAAAAAAAAGAGCAGGGGAGAGGCTCACAATGAGCGCCAAAGATACTCAGAGGAACAAAAGACTTACGTTGTGTGGCAAACAGCATTCCCAGCCTTACAATTTTATGACCGTCATTTTTTGCCGGGCAATTCGCTAGTTAATAATAATAAAAAGGATATTATTATTATTATTATTATTATTATTATTATTATTATTAATGGAAGAAGAAGAAGTTATTTTTATTATTATTAACTAGCGACTTGCCTGTCAAATTACGGGCAATAAAATTTGATGCCATGGGACTGTTGTTTGTCATACAATGTAAACCTTTTTGTACTGTGATGACCTTCGGCGCTCATTGCGAGCCTCACGCTGAGCGCCTCCTATCGTCTATTTTAGCACCTTCGTCACTCATTATAAAGAGAGATATATATTTATCTTTATTTAGTTAATCAATAATGAATTCATTAGTTCTTGAATAAATTAATATACTTTACCTATTTGTAATTAATATATCCAGCAATCAATAGCCTGAAGAGCTAACAATCTGTTTGTATTTTCCGTCAGCATACAATGTACAGTGAGTGTTGGTGCCCTGATGATAAAGTGTAATGAATGTCCCAACTGTGCATTAGAAGTAGGCTGCGTGCGCGTGGGAGATCCGTTGGTTTAATTGTGTAAAGCGCCATTGTAGATTCGTAATGTTATTAATGTGGTGCGCGTCTCGCATGTATTTTCCGTCATTTGTAATTGTGTATTTTGTAGTTCGTACGTTCCTGTGTGAAAGTGCTATGCGGTTGGCAGTGTTTTGCACGGTCCGGGGTCGTGTAGCCTTGTTTTAATTTTTGGGGCGCCATTTTATTTCTCGCTTAGGCGATTTAAATTTGCGTTCCACCTCACTCCCAGACACCTGGCTGTTCCCCAGTGCTGTGGGTGATGTTTTAATTGTATTTATTTTTATTTTCTTTGTGCTTTTTGTGTTTTGGGGATTTTTGCGGTTCAGCCGGGTAACCTTGTATTTTTGCTATCTCGGATTTTTTTTTCAATGTTCCGCGCTCATCGCCTAAGTGCTACGCTTTAACGGCTCGCCTCGCTTTGTATGCACCATGCAAAGCGTTACGACGGCTCACAGATTGACAACTATTATATGTGATAATAATATAAATACTAATTCATTCAGCCTTTAATTTTTAGATTCTGTTCCATTTTGCTTCAATAATAATAGACATTTTGTCTTTGTTCTTAAGAGGATTAGAATCTTGGAAGAAGTTCAAGGAATTGTGGATTCAGATAAGATCTCTGTTTAATACTGTTGAAAATATCCTTTCCAAGTAGCACACTTGACAATAGAACTCACTGGCAGAGGAAAGTCCGGTAACATAACCTCCTGGGTCCTCCCTTCTCTTTTTTTCTGAACAAAAATATCTATTCTTAGCCATTAGAATGAGCTATTTAAAACCTTTTCAGGTTTTTATTAATTTTTATTTATAGGGATAGGAATATATTCTGTAGGTTCCCACAAGCATGGTGCAAAACATAATTAAAACAAATTATTCTTAATTAGTGTTAGATTATTAAATGAAAGGATACAATTTGAGCTTTTAAAAGTAAAAAAAAGAGCAACTAGTAAACTAAAGAAAATTGATGTGTAGTATCACTTAAATTGATAGGTTATATATTTGTGCTTAATGAACTTATCAAAAGTTTTTTTAAAGAGACTAAATTTAACTTAAATTGCTTTGTGCTGAACTGATACAATACACTTTTCTACTGTCCTTAAAAAAACACACAATTCAGCACAGTTTGGACCACATTACTGTAAAGATCTCCTAAAAGCATGTTGAAATACTTTATGATTTTTTTTAAATACACAGATTTTTCACTGAGAAAACAAAATAACAAAACAATAAAACAAAACAATAAAATCTGTGTTTACATGTGTGAAAGACTGCCCACAGCCTGCTTCATGTCTGCTTCAGTACTGTAAGCAATGAGGTTGCAGGTGTGTGTGTCCCATTCAAGTCAATGGTAAGCTTTTGTTAGACTGCTTATATGTCCAGTTTGAAGGGAACGGTTCTATTTTTGTTTTCTTACGGAAAGAATATTTAAGTTTCTACTCTCTTGCCCCTCTGGAATTTGAGCAATGAAGAGTAGTGCAAGGAGGGATCAGTGCTCTGTGCTCTGGTGCTGCGTGCAGTGTCCCAACAAACAAAAATGTAGCCCTTAACACAGCTATCTGTGCAGGTATGGAATACTGGACTCACCTAAAACAGGAAAGCTATGGATTAAATGGTTAGTGCAGTGTAACCTGGGTCCAGGGGGAAGTTGTGCTAGCTTCACAGCCTTCCCCATAGAGCCTAACCCATCATGCAATGCACTCTGCTTATTACTCATGTAACAGTCAGTGGGCAGAATAGACTGTATGTAAACACAGATTTCTAAAATTAAGATTTTTTTTCTGTTATTAGTGTAATAAAAAAAGATTATTTTAACATAACATCTTGTGCTCTTTCACACCTTGAAGAGCACGTACAGTGAGTTCAATGACCCTTTTATTCCCAAAAGGTATTCATATATGGATAACTTGTACCTAACTGTAGCTTTCTATATAAGATAGATACTTAGTTGTTTATAATTCCATGTAAAATATGCTTTATGAGTCAATGCCTAATTCCTTTTTTTTGGACTTAAATAAAGTTCCAGTTGCATAAGATGTTATTTAATTTCCCTACATGATTGTAAGGGACTTACTTACAGGGTTTTCTCATGGGTGAATTGATCCACATAACAAAAAATACCATGGATTGTTGTTAACGTAGATGTCTTTCTTATATACAGTATAATTGTAACAGCATAGCGCCAGTATCCTTTAGAAAATCTACTAAATCTGTGATCGCTTACACTGTAGTATTTTTGGGCTATGATTGTTATAAATAAGTTTATAATATTAGCTAACTTTTGTTTATAACCTACGTCCTCTAACAGAGTCTTTGGTATAGATGTACCAGTAATGGAGACCATTGGCTCTCTCTGTGCTGCTGTTCTAGTTTGGCAACATCAGAGAAGACCCACTTAACACTTTTTTTCGTGTTCTTTCTCATGACAGCTGCCATGTTTTACAGTAGTCAACTAAAAACACACCCACAGGAGACACCATACCAGAGTCTTATGTTGCAAAGAGACAGACAGCAACATACTGTGTATCTGAGTAGCCTGAGCTGCAGGTAGTGTGAGGCCCCTCCCCTGTAGACATTCCTTTAGGTCACAGCTATGCAAAATGGCAACTTGCATGAGAGAGAACAATAAGAAAGGTACAGGCTCAAGAAACTAAGAATCTGTTACTCTAGGTGCTAAAAAAAATCAAGCGAAGCGTACATTTTAGACCATAATTACATTGAGGATCACAAATGTCAAGTGCAAGAATTGAAATGTTTATGCGTTCAAGTATTTGACATTTCCATAAAGCTTTGCATTATATGGTGTAACAGAGGATGAGTTCTCACCATTGTTCCTCGGCCTCCTTCTGTGCTTGTTGCCTCGCTCTTTCAGCCATGAGTTCCTCAGATATCTGCTCATAGGTTTTATCTCCATGTGCTTCTCCCATGATCCACACCCAGACATCCCCATCAGCTCCGCAGAGCCACTGGATGTGCTTGGTGTTATCTGAAGGAAGAGAACACAAAGATTATGTGATACCAACTAATAAATAAAAAAAATAAAAATAAATAAATAAATTAAATAAATAAATAAAAAAAAATATATATATATATATATATATATATATATATATATACAGTGGATATAAAAAGTCTACACACCCCTGTTAAAATGTCAGGTTTCTGTGCTGAAAAAAAATGAGACAAAGATAAATCATTTCAGAACTTTTTCCACCTTTAATGTGACCTATAAATTGTACAACTCAATTGAAAAACAAAACTGAAATCATTTAGGTAGGGGGAAGAAAAAATATAAAAATAAAATATTATGGTTGCATAAGTATGCACACCCTTAAACTAATACTTTGTTGAAGCACCTTTTGATTTTATTACAGCACTCAGTCTTTTTGGGTATGAGTCTATCAGCATGGCACATTTAGACTTGGCAAGATTTGCCCACTCTTCTTTGCTCTGTCAGATTGCGAGGGCATCTCCTGTGCTCAGCCCTCTTCAGATCACCCCACAGATTTTCAATCAGATTCGGGTCTGGGCTCTGGCTGGGCCATTCCAAAACTTTAATCTTCTTCTGGTGAAGCCATTCCTTTGTTGATTTGGATGTATGCTTTGGGTCGTTGTCATGCTGAAAGATGAAGTTCCTCTTCATGTTCAGCTTTCTAGCAGAAGCATGAAGGTTTTGTGCCAATATTGACTGGTATTTGGAACTGTTCATAATTCCCTCTATCTTAACTAAGGCCCCAGTTCCGGCTGAAGAAAAACAGCCCAAAAGCATGATGCTGCCACCACCATGCTTCACTGTGGGTATGGTGTTCTTTTGGTGATGTGCAGTGTTGTTTTTGCACCAAACATATCTTTTGGAATTATGGCTAAAAAGTTCAACCTTGGTTTCATCAGGCCATAACACCTTTTCCCACATGCTTTTGGGAGACTTCAGATGTGTTTTTGCAAAATGTAGCCTGGCTTGGATGTTTTTCTTCGTAAGAAAAGGCTTTCGTCTTGCCACTCTACCCCATAGCCCAGACATATGAAGAATACGGGAGATTGCTGTCACATGTACCACACAGCCAGTACTTGCCAGATATTCCTGCAGCTCCTTTAATGTTGCTGTAGGCCTCTTGGTAGCCTCCCAGACCAGTTTTCTTCTTGTCTTTTCATCAATTTTGGAGGGAGCTCATGTTCTTGGTAATGTCACTGTTGTGCCATATTTTCTCCACTTGATGATGACTGTCTTCACTGTGTTCCATGGTATATCTAATGCTATGGAAAATCTTTTGTACCCTTCTCCTGACTGATACCTTTTAACAATGAGATCCCTCTGATGCTTTGGAAGCTCTCTGTGGACCATGGCTTTTGCTGTCTCACACACCACCTTCTCCTCTGCTTCTGAACTCATCGTACATGCCCTCCCACCTACCCTGTCCAGACCCACCCACCTAGGATTCGTGTTACATTATAGTGCAGATTTCTGCACTATCACCTCCATTTTTCCCATGTAATATACCCACAGACATAATCACTAGTTCATCTTCAGCTCTCTGTTAATTGCTTACCATGCCGTTGTTTCTCCCTTTTAATTACAGTACCTTTGGTATCATTAATCCTTTAGTCTTGCAAAGCACTTCGTATAAAAGGGGTCACATTTATAATTGTTAGTTCAAGGGTCATCAACTCCATTTGTATCAGTCTGTCAAATTACGTATTGTCATACCCGTGTTTTACTGTACCCCAGGGCTACAGCATTATAGACAGATAGAAGGAGTTAGGTACCAGCCTCCCACTGATGAGCTCTGTGTAAGATTGACACAGTGCTTCACCATAAGTGTAATGGTTGTTTTAGTGAACTGCTCTCTTCAAAAGTCTACTACACAAACCAGGAACCAGCCCCACAATGATGAGCGGAAGTAACTATGGGTAGGTCTCCTGGTTTGTGCATAATCCATCCTGGGATCCTGTGCTATGCTTTAAGCTGTGTAATACAGCGAGCATATGCTTAAACGGAGCCATGAATATAGCGTTTTTTGGATTAACAGAGTGAGCGTATAATGTGGGCTCATTTGCATATTCCTTCCTTTAATCTTATGTCCACTGTATTACACAGCTTTTATGCAAAGCCAATGTTGGATTATACACAAGCCAGGAATCATACCCATGCAAGCTGTTTCAAGCTTACTGCCTATCATCAGCGTGGGGTAGGATCCCAGCTTGTGTTGTGTACCTTATGAGTAGGTAGTTCACCACAACAATCATTTAATATATGGAGAGCAAAAGAGCGATAGAAGCCTCCACCGTACAGTAAATACAATGTCTAAAGCAAGTTAAAAACCTGCTTCCAGCTCGGAATTCTGAGAAATACAGTTATTACACTGCATTCTGGGAAGAAAATGAAAAAAAAAAATCACATATATAGTTGTGAGCATGCGAGCCTGCTCAAGCCGTTGCTAACGCTTGCGGGCTCGCAAAGCGAGGGTCGCAGTTGCTGGCATGGAGCGCAGAAGGCGCTCCATGCCAGCAACTGTGGCCCTGCGCTTCCACATATAAACATAATCCAGTCCTTCTCCCCCCTTCCTTTAACCCCTCGGTACCTCCCAGTGAAGCCGCAGTGTGGGAGCCGTAGTGCAGGGGAGGGTAGTGGGAGGATTTGGGGGGCAGTGTGTGGTGCGGGGGGTTCTCGGGGGTCTGCACTGAGGGACACACACAGAGCTGTGGAATGGGAGCCATACTTCCCTCTTCAGAGGCCGGTGCAGGCTGATCTGATCCTCCTCTGCATGTTTTAATGTGAGGGGTGTGAGTGCCACACAGCATGTCAGCTCTTGAATTGACTTTATGCGTGATGTCACCAATAAACCCGCCCCCGAGCTGTCAATCAATTCAGCAGAGGCACTGAACCAGTGACTACCACTGCCTGCACTGATCCCGCCTCCATCCCTCCTCTAAACATGGCTGTCTGTGAGGATCTCCATTAGCTGGTAAGAGCCATGTGCTCTGTGTGTGTGTCTGTGGGGGATAAATCTGTCTCTATCTATCTGCATCTATCTGTCTGTATATATCTGTCTGTTTCTATCTATATCTATGTCTGTCTCTATGTGTGTCTATTTATTCCATCTATTTATCTATGTATTTTATCTACCTGTTGCATCTACCCATCCCATTGTTTCTACCAATCCTATGTACCTATCTACCCATTTTATTTATTCATCTCATCTGCCTATTCCATCTACCCATTGTATCTACCATGCCACCTACTCAGTGTCTACCCACTGTATCTACCTATCATATATACCCATTGCATCTGCCTATCTACCCATTTCATTTATCCATTGGATCTACCCATCTACTACTGACCTACTCCATCTACCCATTGCATCTACCCATCTAACCAAACTATTGTACCTACATATCTATCCACATCTACCCATTGTAATTACCCAGTATATCTATAATCTACCCATTGTATCTGCCCATTGCATATACCCATTTCATCTACCTAATCTATCTTCCCATTCCATCTACCGATCTCATCTACCCATCCCATTGTATCTACCAATCACATCTACCTATCTACCCTTTGTTTCTACACATCCCATCTACCTATCTACCCATTTTATTTATTCATCTCATCTGCCTATTCCATCTACCCATTGTATCTACCATGCCACCTACTCAGTGTCTACCCACTGTATCTAGCCACTGTATCTACCTATCATATATACCCATTGCATCTGCCTATCTACCCATTTCATTTATCCATTGGATCTACCCATCTACTACTGACTTACTCCATCTACCCATTGCATCTACCCATCTAACCAAGCTATTGTACCTACATATCTATCCACATCTACCCATTGTAATTACCCAGTATATCTATAATCTACCCATTGTATCTGCCCGTTGCATATACCCATTTCATCTACCTAATCTATCTTCCCGTTCCATCTACCGATCTCATCTACCCATCCCATTGTATCTACCAATCACATCTACCCATTCCATCTACCTATCTACCCTTTGTTTCTACACATCCCATCTACCTATCTACCCATTTTATTTATTCATCTCATCTATCCATCCCATTTACCCATCTACCTATTCCATCTATCCATCCCACCTACTCACTATGTCTAACCAAAGTATCTACCATTATATATACTCATCGCATCTACCTATCTATTCATCTCATCAACCCATTCCATCTACCTATATACCAATTTCATTTACCCATTGCATCTACCACCTACCTAATTAATCTACCCATTGTATCAACCCATTGTACCTACCCATCTCACAACTCATTGTGTCTATCTACCTAGCCACTGTATCTATCCATCACATCTATTCCTCTACCCATTGTATCTACCTATGACATCTACCTATTATATCTACTGATTGTATCTACCCATTCCATCTATCCACCTACCTATTCTATCTATCCATTGTATCTATCCATCGTATCTACCATCTACCCATTGTATCTGCCCATACCATCTACCTATTCCATCTACCCATTGTATCTATCCAGCACATCTACCCATCTACCCATTGTATCTACTATCTACCCATCACATCTACCTATTCCATCTACCCATCACATCCACCTTTTCAATCGGCCCATTGTATCTACCCATCTAATTTACCTATCTACCTATTCCATCTATCGATTTTATCTACCTATCTATCTACCCATCTACCTATCGCATCTACTTATTTTATCTACATATTCTATCTACCCATCTCATCTACCTATTGTATCTACCTATTCTGTCTGTCTTATCCTCTTCCCAACATCACATATATTGTTGTGAGCATGCGTGCCTGCTCGAGCCGTTGCTCACGCTTGCGGGCTTGCGCAAACAACATACGACACACGTTAACACCCATTACGGACTCACAAAAATCGGCCGCAACCCGCGGACATGGAAAAATGAAAAACACAATAAATACACACAGCACATACATAAAAAGCTTACCTACAGCAAGAGGGAGCATCCAGGACCTCAGAAAAACTACTTACACCTTCATTTAACTCAAAATAAAAGAATTTAGACACCAAAAAAATTCTCTAAGCGACAGAAAAAATGGCCGAAAACGAGGCTACAGCACTCTAAACATGCAAAACACCACAAAAGACCTACGGATATTTCGCTAAGACGCATACCATACATTACCCGCCATTTTAGAACAATAACTTATACAATGCGGAAGTACACAGCTACGCTAACGGTTTTGTCTCACGCACGCACACTATTACACTGCACACATTCATCACGCTTACACAGCAGCTCCACAACACTAATGCTCCCAATACTCAAATTATTTATTTGGTTATTATACACCAAATAGCATTAGCTCACTTGCAATTTCATTGCCGTCATTTTTTGACGGCAATTCGCTAGTATATATATAATTAGCTAGATAGTAACAGATAAAGAACTGTTTGATCTACTCTAACCCAGAATCATTTATTACTGCCTAACCCCATGCCTCGTGTCTAACTCTGAGCCTCCGTCCAACCCTACACCCACCCAAATTCTAACCCCTTACCCAAACTATAATCCCAATCTGAAGCCTAATGTACGGCATATTCTGTAACTTCACATAAATCATCGATAAAATCCAGGCAGATTTCAATCCGGACACAACAAATACATTGTATCCATAGATGCTGAAATCTGATACAAGTAATTCATTAGATTTGAAGATATCCAACGTGCGATAAATGAAAGAAGCAACTTGAGACGCTCCAAAGGAATTTTTTAAGAAACTTCAGAATGAAAGCAAACAAATGAGATCAAATCATCTGCATATCCATAAATTAACTTCACATAATTATGAAGAAAATAAAATCTTTTAATAAACAACAAGAGGCTGGAGCCGTATTAGTGCAGAAGATCATTAGAGTCGTTATTCCGCCGGCTCCCGGATATAAACGTCAATCCTAAAGCATTGAGTCACTTACCTGCACAACTGAAACCCTTTTGTTTCCCAGCAGGACCCAGATGTAATTACTTTGTTTCATTCAGTGAGTTTGTTCTAAAAGCTTTTTGTTTTGACCTTAAATAACTTTAATTAATAGAACAACATGTTATAATTACAACCGAGTCCTCAACATGCTCTCTTAGACCCTGTAACTTTTCATACGACAATAAACAAGATTAAGAGATTTGATTTGACTTATTTAGTCTTTTTTTTACTTATGAGAGCGAAGACATTTTGAGAAGCAGATTAAAGAAACAAAGTAGTTTAAGAAAAGCTGCACTGTTTGTGGGGTCTATAATAAACTAATAATATTCACAGTTATGGCGGAGCTAGAGAATGGAGGGACCCGGTGCCAAAAAATATCCCCTCCATCGGGGGGAGGGTTGTAAAATGTTGTGATGGACCCCCCTCCCGATACAATATACTCCCAGAACTGCTCCACACCACCACCTCTTGGTACCTCAGTAGAAATGAATGGATCAGTTTACAGCCAGGGCTGGAGGTGCGACCAAGGAGGTCCAGGGGGGCCCAGAGTGGGATGCGTAGCAAGCCCTTACATTACAGGAAAATTAATAAATAGAAAAAAAAAGGACACAGTACTGCCCCCTCTCCTCAGTGGAGGGCCCCGGTGCATTGCACCACATGCACCACTGGTAGTTCTGCCACTGATTAGCAGCTGTGCAAACCAAATGTAGAATAATATATTAAAAGGCTCTGGTGATAATATACAAAATCACAATCTTTTATACAAAGGGAAGTTACTGCAGTCGTTAGGTCCATCCAGTTTATGACTCCTGAAAAAACTCCATAATAGGTGAAACGCGTAGAGATATTGTCACAAAGATTGCAACTACACTGGTTCCATGGCAATGCCAACTCTATTGTCATTGCCTCCTTGTCTGGAAGCACAGCTAGAACCAAGAGCTGCAGCTACCAACTGGATGAGCTAAATTTGCCTAAGGACTGTGGAAACTTTGTTTTTCACAAAAGATTGTTTTTAATAGTTTTTGAGAAACAACAACACCTTTTAATATATTGTTTTACTTTCTAACTGAAAAGGATGGTTAGTGCTCCTTTGAACTGAAAGGTTTGGCAAGTTACAGAATCATACTATGAGGCAATAATTATCTTTGACAAAGTCTACTTATGAGGGTGAAACGCGTTAGTTGTTTGGACACAGGGTCAAACACAGTTAAGGCATTCAAGAGAGCCGCGGATAAACATAATGACATCTTGAGGTTTAAGCCAAACATTTAGGTTGATGGAATGGGGTGACTAGATGGGCCTTTTTGGACGTATTATCTTCTATCCAATCTACAGTTCTATGTTCCAGGTTTTGGGCAAAATCATCATTTTACCCCATTTTATCCTGTAAAATATTTTCCTTTTCCTGATATAAGGAGTCCTTTTGCTCAGAAAATATAAGTATTTGTGCTGACAAAATGTTATTGCTTTATGAATATAACTTACTAGCGAATTACGTCAATAAAATGTAAAGCCTGGCAATGCTGTTTGCCACACAGTGTGATGTTCTGCCTCCTGAGCACCTTCGGCGCTCATCGCGAGCCTCTCCTCCTGTCTACTTTACGGGCCTAGCGATGGCTTTGCAGCTCATTGCATGCCTCAGCAACCTGCAAGTTTAGTGCTTGGGAATGCCACGTGTCTCTTTCCACCATCTCCCCCTGTCCCTTCTCTGTATCTCTGCTGAATTTTGCGTAGCACGCGCTGACTGTCGTTAGTTTTATTTTCTAAGTCCTGCGTGCCCAGCGTTGTTTGTGTAAGTGTTAGCTGATTTTCGATCTCCAAAAAATGCCAAATATAACTTAAATTCGCTAGCAACCTCACTTACAGACTTCCTGCCTCTCCCCCTGTGCTATGTGTGAGTGTGTTAGTAATTTTTTTAAATATTTTGGCTGGTTTTGGAGGTCTTTGGAGTTACGCGGTTGAGACCTTTTCGGACGTTAAAATCGTAAACTGTTGCATGCCTCGCGATCAGCGGGAGTGCTACACGTTTCATCGGTGAACGCAGCCATTGACAGAAGCGCCTTTTGTGCTCATGTGTTGGCTGTTTTAAAGTCTTGCAGGGCTTGCGATGAGCGCCTTCGGTGCTCATTGCAGCCCCTGTCATTTTTAAAGTCTTGCGTGCGAGGCCTGCAATGAGTGCCTTTGGCGTTCATTGCAGTCTCTAAGTCCCACGGGCCTCACGATGCGCATCTGCGGCGTTCATCACCAGGTCTGTAATGAGCGGCTTTGCCGCTCATTGCAGCCTAAGGTGTATTGGCGAGAATGCGCAAGTCGCAACATTCCTTAGCGCTACCAACAAAGTAGCAGATCCACAACTATTATATGTGATTACTAATGTTGTAGTTGATTAAATGTGTGATAGAAAAGAAGCGTCGTTGTGGCTTTAATGTCTCTCTGTGGTCATAAACAAGACACCACTAGGTGGCTCATTTGTATTTTAAAGATCTTAAAGGAATATGGAAGGTTCCTGGGTATATAATATCCCTGGGTATCTATTTACTGACATGTACTTTATTTTATTAAGAAGTGCTAATTAGCTCTGCTTTTACTGACTAAAATCAAATAAATAGTCCCTGTATGGGTCTGCCCTCTGCAGCTCATGAAGACACAGACTCTGTAGGACTGGGAATGCTGTCCCTTATACTAACCAATCAGAGAATATCTCTTCGCAATGTGCTGCTGGGATGTGATCCCTGATAGGCTAGGATACTAAACTGCACAATCAGCCCTTCAGAGCTTGTATCTGCATACGCTGCCGAGGGCAGACCCATACAGGGACTATTTGACTATTCCATGATTTAAAGTTGGAAGGTAGAACATTTATGGGTGATGTATTAATATACAATTTTACAGAACAGATAGTAGATATGTGGAGCAGCCTTCCAGTGGGAGTGGTGCATTCCGTTAAGGAATACATGTATGTCTAGGACACGGGCAGGGAAGTCTGCTCCCAGAGAGTCAATAAAATAACTGAAGAAGCGATAGTCTCGCCTGTAGACAGCAGGGATATACCCAAATCCTGGCCTGTGTGCCTCTCCAGGACCGAACTTGCCTATCCATCGTCTAAGATAAACCTAAAGCCAGCCAGAGGATTCATTATGCCATGCTTCCATGCAGACTAGATGGAAAATTCAGTTCAATGCAAGCTCTGCTCTCCAGAAATGTAAATGACCCTCAAGCACAACATTCACCAAAATATCACGGATGCCTCCAAAGGTCAGCAGCGGCTTCAATCACATTTATAGATCTCAGCAGCGCGGGTTGCCAAAAAACGTTGGTAACGCAATGTTAAAACTGCGGGCCAGGCACTCATCCCTACGACCCCGTACGACTTAGGCAATGATCGGCGAAGGCGCTCACTGCGCTGGTGGAGATGTGCGCCATAGGTGCTCATCCCTACAACCCGCGGGACTACAGATCAACAGAAATCTCAATTACACAATTTACAATGTGAGACCCGCAGCACTTTGAAAAAATCCAGTTGAAAAATTACGGCCCCTAACATTTTGCAAAGACGAAAGTAGGGCCTAGAAAAAAAAATACGACCCGCTGCACTTATAAAAAAAAAATACAAAGTTAACGGCCAAACCACGCACATACAAAAACAACAAAAACACTTGAAAATCGCCTAAGCGACAGAAAAAATGGAGGCCAAAATAAAACAAAAACGAGGCTACACGACCCCTAACCACGCAAAACACCGCCAGGCACAAAAGACAGGAAAGCGGAACTTAAAAAAAAACAAATAGGAGCCGCGGAACTTAGAAAAAAAAATATGAGGTAAAAAAAATACGAAGGTAACGGCCGAACAGCGCACATTCAAAAAAACACAAAAACGCAAAGAAAAGAAAAATAACAAAAAAATTGACCTCACACACAGCACGGGGGGGGCTTGGGCAGCCAGGACGTCTGGGAGTGAGGTTCCACAACAATTTAAACACAATTTCCCGAGTTTCTGCATTTAAAAATCACCTAAGCAACAAAAGAAAATGGTGGACGAAAAAAAACGAAAACGAGTCTACACGACCCCTAACCACGAAAAACACCACCAGGCAAATAAGACTTTTACCCTTGCAACTAATAACCTTATCATTCTAAAATGGCGCTTTCACAACTAAACAAGCGGTTTACCCTTGCGCTCGCAGCCTATTTACACTGCACACTTGCCACATTGCTGACACTTACACCTCAGGTCAGTAACAGTCCAAATGTACATTGGATGCTCTTCAGGATATTGATTGCTGGATATATTAATTACAAATAGGTAAAGTATATTATTTTATTATTTAATTAATTCATTAATTATTATTAAAAAAATATTTACGTAAAAAAAAAAAAAGAGCAGAGGAGAGGCTCACGATAAGCGCCAAAGGTGCTCAGAGGAGCACAAACCTCACATTGTGTGGCAACCAGCATTGCCAGCCTTACAATTTTATTCGGACAATTTCCTAGGATATATATATATATATAGGTATTATTAATTAAGCTCTTAGTCAGACTCAATAATTTCAAAACGTATATAAATATATTTTCATTGTACAGTGGTCCATTAAACAAAAGGGAGTGCCTGATACGGTGTAATATAAAACTATAAGTAGCAACACGTTCTTTATTCATGTAACAATTAATATGCATTTTCCTACAGTAAGGAACATTGAAATATGCAATATTTAGCTGTCAGTTAGCCTTTCCAATCTACCCAAAACCAGTAAACTGTTCATAATGAGACACCTTGGTCTTAATGACATGATTAGCCCGGAGTGCTGTAACCCCTGAGTAACCAACCATCCATCCTGCAAGGACACAGGAAACTGTATGGAAGACACCCCGCCACATTGAATTCCCTGAATGTCTAAAACCGTAGCCCGTAGCGTAGCCTGCAAGACTTACGTCTATTAAACTGGCCCCGTAAAGCAACCCTCTAACGACTTGCAGGTTATGGGCGCAAAAAAAACACGGGATGTCAAAATCTGAACTCCGCGGCTGCAAATCCTTTGATCTGTGAATCCCGTAACAGTTACGTTGGAAAATCACTATGATATCACTACAAATCCACTGGCGTTCTGATCCGTAACCTGCAAATGGAGCCAAAAATCCAAAGGGTACTAGAGAGGACCTGCAAGAGGGTTAAAGTCCTATACGTAACACTGTAAATGCAAATAAACACACACTACTGTACTTAGTAGATGAAAAGTGATATTAGGTATTATAATTAATAGCACAACATTCTCAAGCCCGCAAATCTGTAATATAAAATACATTTATTTCTGTATAATTTCTGTGTTATATCGATCCCGGCAATCAATGTGTTAATACATATAATGGAACCCGCATGGACTAGAATATCATATTTACTGATTTATTAATTTTGCATTATTTCGGGAATGTGGGTCTGATCAAAATCCAACCTCCATTTTTCAGTGACGTAATGATGACAATCTCTGTTGCCATTGGCTCTGTCTAAACCCATAACTACGGGTTTGACTGATTGATCATGTTCACGGCCGCACATCCAACGTGCGCAAGAATGGTTTACCGGTGCATGGTGGAATTGAATAGCTCTGTAACGCAGCCAAATCTCAAGCCCACAGCCTTTGCAGTTCTACCGGTGCCTCTACGGGCTTCTAATTTAATAGGTCTGAAAGGAAGCAATGCCTCCATTAACTAAGGCCATGATGTCTTATTAACAAAAGATTACAATCTTGGTTTTGGAGCGGATCAGAAAGGCTGCTGCAGCAACTTCAAACTTCAGTAGGAAAATGCATAAAAACATACTTGTTATTCCCTATAGCTTTAAATTATACCATATCTGGAACGTGAAAGGTGTTTAAATGTAAATCTGATCGGGAGGGGGGGGCGAAAAAAAGATCCCCTGATAATAAAGTGACCTCTGCAAGGTGGAGGAGCCTCAAGGAATTGATTAGTAAAACTTGTCCGTATGTGTTTGCATATTTATACCAGGACTGAGATGCAAAGCCGCAGCTCCAGGACGCGAAACAATCAGGGGGGCAAGCATACCATAGGGCAGGGGTCCCAGGCATGGACCACCACTGCTCTCTGGGCTTTGTATGTGCTCTATGGAGAAAACTAAGACAATAAATATATAAAAGAAAAAAAAAGAAAAAAAAAATTATATGAAAAAAAATAAAATAAAATAGATCTGCACTGGTTTGATGTTGATACAGAAAAATATTTAAGACACGAATGTTCATCTTTATGTAGGTTTTGTCATATTGTATGGTACATAATTTCTCCTAAATAAGATTGAAGCTGAGAAAAAAGGACATGGAAGGCTCTTGGATGCTATTATAATATGTACGTGAGGTTAGAAGCTCCATTCTTTTGCAAAGTGTTAATATTGTTTTTGCCTTTCACTTAACCACAGAATATGTGGGCACATTACATATAATAATAATAATAATAATAATAATAATAATAATAATAATACTGTAGTAAGAATCACATATAATAGTTGTCAAACTGCAAGTCGTTATCACGTAAAGCGAGGGACGCAGTTCTGGCCGCAAATGAGGACACTCGCAAAGCGATGGGCCGCATTTGCGGAGGTGGAGGCTCTACGCCAGCTCACTCCCGGTACAAAACCCCCCGGAAAAGAGCGTCTTTGAAAAAAAAAACAACGCCCCTGGACTTAGAACAAAAAAAATTACGACCCGTGGGACTTTGAAAAAAATAAATAAATACGAGGTCACAAGAATACGATCGTAACGGCCGAAACACGTACATCAAAAAACACAAAAGACAATAAAAATGAAAAAAAAAATTACTAAAACATCACACACAAAGCACAGAGGGACAGCCAGGACGTCTGGGGATGAGGTTGCACGCAAATTAAAGTCGATTGTAAGCAGTTTCGCCACTTGAAACTCGGCTAAGCGAGAGAAAAAAATGGCGGCCGAAAAAAATGAAAACGAGGCTCCACGTCCCAGAAGGGCAAAAAACACTGACAAGGACGTACGAGGTTTAATTACGACCCGCAAAACTTAGAAAATAAAAATACGAGGTCCCAAAAATACAAACTTAACGGCCGAAATGCGTCCATTTAAAAACAACAAAAACAATACCAAATAGAAATAAAAATGTAAAAGAATAGAAATTTTGATTTAAAAAAATACCACACTGAGCATTGAGAGACACCCATGACATCTGCCAGTGAGGTTGCACGCTAATTAAAGTAGAATTTAACGAGTTTAGGAAATTGAAAATCGCATAAGTGAGAAAAAAAATGGCGGCCGAAAAAAAAGAAAATGAGGCCACATGACCCCGAAATGCACAAAACAACGCCAGACACGTACTACTTTTGCCAGGGAGGTACGTGATACAAAAATACACAGTTACAAAGCACGAAAAATGCTCACGAGCCGCGTATCATATAGACAAACGACATCATTTTACAACATTAACACATTAAGAATCTAAAATGGTGCTTTACACAACTAAACCAACGCTTTGCCCTCGCGCACGCAGCATATTTCTAATGCACAGTTGGAGCATTGATGACACTTTCTCCTCAGGGAAGCAACAGTCCAACTGTATTATATGCTGCAGGACAATAGAAATAGATTGTTAGCTCTTCAGGCTATTCATTGCTGGATATATCAAATACAAATAGGTAAAGTATATTATTTTAGTAAGTAAATAAGTAATTAATAATTATAGAAAAAAAAGAAACATATATATGTCTTTGTCATGAGAGCCAAAGGCGCTCATAGGACCCAAACTACCCCAGAGGAGAAGCTCGCAATGAGCGCCGAAGGTCCTCAGAGTACAAAAATATTTACATTGCCATGGCTTCAAATTGTATTGCCCCGCCATTTTTGACGGGCAAGTCACTAGTAATAATATAATAATAATATACCCATGTATCTATATAATTTTGGACTTGTATGGAAGAGTCCGGGCTTATTTATTACTCTAGGATTATAAAAGGGAAAGAGTTACATGAGACAGAAGGGGTTAAGAAAGATAAAGAAGAATGATATTGGGAAATAGATATAAAAGGATAAAGAGAGAGTGGAGTAAGTAACAATGAGACCTGAGTAAGGAAGTTATTTTACTGCCTAAAATGAAACAAATAGTCCCTGTATGGGTCTGCCCTCTGTGGCTCATGAAGGCACAGTCTCTGCTGTACTTGCTGTGTCTCATACTAATCAATCAGTGACTATCTCTCAGCAACAATTTGCAATGTGCTGCCTGATATGCTAAAATACTATACTGCAGATCAATCCCTACAGAGTCTGTGTCTGCATGTGCTGCAGAGGGCAGACCCATACAGTGACCATTTGTTCGATTTTAGGCACTAAAAACAGAGCCTATGAGCACTATTTAATAAAATAAAAGTACATAAAAGTAAATAATACCCAGGGATATTATATACCTAGTAACACCCAGGAACCTTCCCTTTCCTTTTAAGCCTTAGGATAGCCATATCCCAGGTAAGCTCCAATCCCTCCACTGTCTGACGCTGCCATTTCCACTGGATTTGATATATTTTCGAATAAAAAGGGCATTCAGAGTTATCCTGGATAATTAGAGAGGGAGTATTGATCCAGGGAGGAATCCAATCGCCAGTATCTGGATCAGGAAGGAATAACATTTTTCCCTTTTTAGACATTTGGCAATGTTTTTTTTTCCTGTTTGCTTCCTCTGGGTCAATTAACAACTAATCCACATATTATAGATCAGACGGGGTCTAAAAGGTTGAACTTGATGTTTTTGTTCTTGTCTTTTTCAACCTCAATTACTATTTATCTAAGTTTCTTCCACTTTGCAATCAAGCTTAGTGAATCTGGCCAAATAACTCACCCACCCACACTGACGAGATCCATTAAAGACAGACAGCTGTCTGTGGGTAGGTCTCTTATCTTGTGCAATCCATCCTATGCTATGCCTCAAAGCTGTGTAATACAGCAGGCAAATGACATAAAGGAGCCATGTATACAGTGATATTGGATTAAAGAGTGACTTATTGTCATGCCCCCATCCTGTTTCCCAGAGTGCATTGCAATAGGAATATGTTTACTTATTTTTAGACATTTACAAGTGAGCACAAATGTACCATTTATTTACCACCCCCACCTACGACATAATGCAAAACTTGGAAACTATTATTCCACACCATGACAGACCGTTATTGTGACCTTGTGAGCCAAGTCCATCTGAATCCCACCCGTTTCTTGACTGGTGCATATGATAAAATAAGCCGAAAATCATAATTTGTACAAAAATAAAAATAATAATAATGCATATGGCCTTTGTGTGAATCTGCAAACTTAATGAAAGTGTATTGCTGGGGTCAGCAGCCCCCATGGCAGGCTCATTTATCTTCCTTCTTATGTATATAACCACTGCTGACAATCAGCGGGACACCTGACATAACTGTGCTGTTCATATGAACCTTCCCAGATTTCATTAGCAGAGCTCCATGTATTACAGGTGCTCTGATCCCATGAGTGACGGCCTAATTATGACTTCTGGGAAAACCTGAAATGCAAAGCCTGTGAATATTGCTGTATAGACATCATTAGTGGATCAACTCAGGATTATTTCCTCCTGTTGCATCATAATATACCCTAAATACCAGGACTAAATAAACAGATAATTAAATGCACACTGAAGTTCCAATTATGTATTTAACAGAGCGTGTTATTATGAATATTATGAAAGTTGTTGTTTTTTTTTTTCTGAATAAAATAGGAATTATTTGCAGTAATAGGATCAAATCTCACTTTATGTTCAATGCAATACATAATTTAATATAATCAAACAGTTATCATCTACACCCCAGAAATGCCTATAGTAGTATGGCAAGGTGTCTACAGCCATGAAATTAAAAGAGGAAAGCTATGGCAAGTCTGGACAAACTATTAAAAGTAAAGATATTACACTATCAACAAAGGTCTGCATAGTTAGATCTCTGGTATTCCCAGTAGTAGTATTGACGCTTTTGAATTGTGGTGTTGGAGAAAACGCTTAGACTCCCTTGAACTGCAAGAAGATCCAATAAATCAAGAAATTAAGACAAACTGTCCACTGGAAGGTTTGATCACAAGGCTGAAGTTGAAATATTTGTCCATATCATAAAAAGACAGGATTCCCTAGAGAAGAATCTGATGCTGGGAAAGGTTGAAGGCAATCTATAAATCCCTGCTTTACTTGTATAGAAGTATAAATAAATATTACAGGCAACCAATGGCAAATAAATCAGCCTGAAATACATTTATCAACAATAAAACACAACTGTTTCCATAAATAGTGTGAATTTATAAACAAGAAAACATGTGATGGTAAATGTATCAAAATACATAAAAATATCCTCTGCTGAAGAACTAAACTTGAAAATGGTCAAATGTTTGCAATATAAGAAAAAGTAATATAGCCTATAATTTCTATTATATACATAAATATGTATAAATATATTATAACTTCCTATGATTGGACACGCAGCATGTCTCTGTGCTTGCTAACAGCACTACACTGGTAGTGTAACCCCCCTCATATTTTTAACATCAGTGCAACATTGCACCTTACATGAGAGAGAACAGGAAGAGAATGTGAGGCTACAGACTCTGTTATGATGGGGACTTATTAAAAGTAAGTGAAGTGTATATTCCATATGACAATTTCATAGGAGGATACAATTGATAAGACCCCAAGGTAAAACAATTATATAAAACAACATAAACTAGTTCCTCGGGTGTACTTTAAACTTTTTCTGAATATTACAGTAGTTATAATGTATCTAGAAAATCAGTTAAATAATATCAGTTCTAGATATTATCCGTTAAATTGTAACATATTCGGGCTGTTGTTGACCTATAACCCTGTGACCCTGAAACTGCTTCTTCACCATGAGATATTTTTCCTTTTTATTATTTTGCTTTCTCTGGAAGCATTGTCCGAGGGGTGGGGGCCACACCGATCACTACAGTGCAGCAGAACTGCACGTTCTGATTAAAGGTCTTGTCCCATCACACGACTGACATTGTTTTCTGGAAGACATTGAAGTCACCTGACAGCTGTTTAATTATTAAGGATCTCCCCAAACCCTCCTGATGTCATTAGTGAAGTCAATGGTTTGTTGTCTGATTTTCCAAAAACAATTGGTTAACTCATGAATAATTAAACATTTTACAGGAGGAGACGGAAACTGACACAGCACCTCAAGTAGTGAGGACTTGAATGGAAGAGAAGTGTCGATTTGTCCAATGGGAATGTGGCAGCTAAAACTGACAGTACTTTCATGAGTACTAACGAAAAAGTAGCAGACAGAATCTGGTCAGAAAAGAAAATGGATAATCTCAGCAAAGAGTAATTGCATATAAAAGTTAAAATGAAGGCGCTCATTGCTGCAAGCCTCACAAAGCTAGGTGAGCCGTTAACACTTAGGTGATGAGTGCCAAAGGCGCTCATCGCTGCGAGCCTCGCATACCGAGGCAAGCCGTTAAGGCACTAAAACTCTCAGCACAAAGGAGATGAGAACCAAAAGCGCTCATTGCCTGCTTGCCTGCTTGCCTGCTTGCCTGCTTTCTCTCTTGGATGTTTTTACATTTTCTTCTGAGTATTTTGACTTTTAGATTTTGGATGGATGGAACATTCTGTCTAAAATGGTGTCCTACTGGGCTACAATAACTGTCTTCATAATGCTTTCTTATTGAATGTCTGTGTAAATTCATCCTTAAATGCATTTTTTTGTCTGGCTTCTCTAATGGAACAGCCTATGTCACATAAAGTACATTGTATTATACAAACCACATTGGAGGATGTACATGAATATGATCCTTTGATGTTATAGGTCTTATTGTTATGTTCGGTCATCATTGACATAACTCGTGTTGACATAACTTACATGCATGTTTAGTTCCATTTTTTATATTCAGTTGTTCATTGGCCAATTTTTTGCTGAAAGTTTTTGTTTCAGGTTTGGTGGTTGTTTAAATGCAAGGATGGGAGGTTGGGGGAATATATATTTTAATTCAGTATCTTTGGTTATTAATGGTTGTAAATCTTGGATTTGTTTCTGTATTTTCTCTAAAATTGGATGGTATGTGGTCACTAGAGGTATACGGGAAATAGTTTATTTTGTTTTGTATTTTAATAGGTGTTCACTGGGTATTGTGAGGGCAGTGGTTATTTTTTTTGGTAATAATACAGGGTTTGTAACCCTTTTGTTTGAAAGGATCAGACAGTGCTTTTACATTTTTAGCACGGTCTCCAGTGTTTTGAAAAAATCCGATGGAAACTAATAGCTTGATTAAACCTCTGGAAAGCTCGTCATTATAAATAAGACGTTTGTCCAATACAAAAGGTATCATAATATACTGCAATACTTACTTAATATTTACTGAATTACTGGACATTAATGTCTGCCTTACTCTTCAATATATATATATATATATAAATAAAATAAAAAGTTCATTTGTGTTCCCATTTAGACATATTTCCTGCTCAGAATTCCAAGAAATGCAGTTATCACACTTCACTCTGGGAAACTGGGTGTGGACATGTACATTAGTCCATAATGTATTTTACTATTTAATCTAATCCCACTTTATAAATGGTTCATTTTAGCATATGCTTGCTGTATAGAACAGCTTTAAAGCATAGTGTAGGATGGATTATACACAAATTTGGAGCCTAACCCACGGACAGCACTGTTTCGCTCTTAAATGGACTCTCTTGGGTAGTATATATAATTATACATAGATTTAAGATTGATTGTTCAATTGTCTGTGGATTCATTTGCATGTCCCCACCCAGATTTCCACAGTGCCATAATAGTATTTCCTATAATTGTGAACAGAAATATTATTTTCTAACTTATTTTTTGACATATATATATATATATATATACATACACACACAGAGCCCATAAATACTTTTTTTGCCCTTTATCAGGCTTAGTTATTCAAAAGAGCAAAATATAAAACAAATGCTTGTGGAAGTTGTTATACGGGCAGTACATTTCGATCTCTAATGAGCGATGCCAGATTACTGTATCACATACACACGGGTTGGTTCTGCCCGGCTGCCTCCCATCTGGTACATGGAGCAGTTTCGTCTTTCTTCATCTCATCCCACAGTCACATCTTTCCACACCCGGCTCCGCACCTTATCATACTTTCCACATTTGATAAGTATTGCTCCAGGCCGTGACTCTTTGAACTGACTTCCTGGTTCATACATTAAATATTCACATTTTCTTTCCATGAGAATGATTGTTTTACAGCAGCGGCTGTAAGTCCCCTCTTGCCTTCTATTGTATGGTGGAAATGGGATAGTCCTGGGGTGGTGGACTTGTTGATAAGGGAGATTTACTGATGGTGCCATTCATAGTGGGAGTGATATCAGGACTGGGATTAACGTCATAAAAGAGAAAGATACAGGGCACAGTGGCCATGAAACCATGAAGGATAATTATAAAGCAGGGTCTGTGATGGGGTGGGAAGAGCTGTGATGGCAGGGGTTCACCATATAGAATCACATGATGCTTATCACAGTCATTTGGGATTCTTAGTAAGCAGTGGAGGAACTTATGAATGGAGTACCCCAGTGTACCCCCCCCCCCCACACACACACACACTGGCATCCTCTTTATACAAGGTATGAGGTGTTATAGGAGTCAATAGAAATGTAAAGAATATATGTTGGTGATCAGACCACCTTTCTATAAATAAAAGTATATGTCCCCCTCTTCTTTAAAAAACGGTCCCTTTCCCTCCATTCCTTCGTGTTGCTGGCCCTACCCTCTTATGGATGAAGGTGCTTTGCACCAGCTGCACCTGCAGTTGCTTTGCCACTGATTTTGAGGCAATGTCTGAATAATATTCAGTGCAATATAAAGTATCTATATACTACCGAACATAATATTCTCATAATACACAATGTAATTATACCTATATTTACAGTACACAAAACTGATATTACTAGTAACTTGTAATAGCATAATTCTGTACAGTTGGGAGTAATTATTACATATATAATAATTATAATTATGTGCAACATATGTATAAACTAATATTCAGTGCAATGTAAAGCATGAATAAACGACAGGACATAACATGCCTACAATACACAGTGTAATGGAATATATCTCTACAGTACACTATCCTAATATTACTAATTATTTGGAATATTATTCTGTACAGTTGGGAGTAAATCATTCCATATATATAATAATTATTAAGATACATCACATATAATAGTTATCAAACTGCGAGACATCGTCACACTTTGCGTGGTGCGTACGACTTAGCCGATGGGCGGCGAAGGCGCTCATCGCTGTGAGCCTCGCGAGGCGTGCCGTTAAACCGCAGCACTCAGCCGATGAGCGCAGAAGGCACTTAGCCGCTGCAAGCCTCACGCAGCGAGCCGTTAAAGTACGAGACGCAGGACTTAGAAAAAAACAATTACGAGACGCAAAAAATTACGAGATTAGCACCCGAACCCGAAAAACACACTAAATACACCAAAAAAAATCCCACAAACATCACAGACAGCATGGGGCAACAGCCTGGAAAATCAAAAATCGCCAAAGCAAGGAAAAAAATGGCCTCTGAAAAAAATGAAACGAGGTTACACAACCCCGGAACGTGCAAAACACTGCAAAACGCGTAGACGCGTACCACATTAATAACATTACGACTATACAATGGCGCTTTACACAATAAACCAACGGCTTTACCTCGCGCACGCAGCCGATTTAGATGCACACCTGGAACATTCATTACACTTTATAAGCCGGGCACTAACACTCACAATGTATATTCTATGCAGACGCAAAATACAAACAGATTGTTAGCTCTTCTGCCTATTGCTCGCTGCATATATCAATTACAACTAATTAAACTATACTAATTTATTGCATAAATAATGAATTCTTACTTAATTAATTAATTTTATAAATCATTAATTATTCATTCACTACATATACATAGAAATATATATCTCTGGCAGAGGACCAAAAGTACACGACAGGAGAGGCTCGCAATGAGCGCCGAAGGTCTTCACAGTACAAAACGGTTTCAATTATGTCTCAAACAGCATTAACATGGCTTCAAATTTTTTTGCCCCGTCATTTTTGACGGGCAAGTCGCTAGTTATCTATATATTATCCATAACTATAGTACATACTTGTCATAGAAAAGTAGTGACATCACAATCTTACGTGTTATTTGATTATCTACATATATATTTTTTTTTTATTGACCCCAATGGGTGGACAGAAAGATGCAGGGGGGTCCCAAATAATTTTGCATCGGGGCCTCATTCACTAGCTCAGCCACTGAAAGCAACACTAATCGTACATATTTAAAGATATTACAAGTATGGTCACAGAACTTGTATCTCTATTATATCCAGTTGGGGTAAGTTATAACATGTTAACTGGTTATGAGTGAGAGATTGTTATATGTAGTCTATAGATGCGATTTCCTTAATGGATTAATTAAATAACTTATGTTCTATTTTCTATTTAAGTCAATGGAGTTGCATGTGTGACCACGCCCTAATGATGTCAATGGATTTGGTTGTCTGATTTTCCAAAAACAGTGATTAACTCATTAATATTTAAACATGATCTGTTTCAGGAGGAAGATGGAAACTGACCCAGCACCTCAGGCAGTGAGGACTCTGAATCTAGAATAATTGTCTTTTGTGTATAATGCAGCAAACTACAGGAGCAGATAGAGTAGGGTTTCACCCATCTGTACTTACCAATGCACTGAGCTGTGACTGGAAGAGCAAAAGTGCCTCACTAAAGATTGTACCAATGGTATTGCCTCCTTTCAGGACCTCTGCCAGGAGTATTAGGGGTACCAATGTTGGGGTCAAATAATGATTGTAACTTACAGTCAGGGTTTAGGCTAAGCACCCACTATAAGGTCAATAAGGGGAAAGTGTATTTGGCTACCAGGGAGCTGCAAACTCCATTGGCTGGAGACTTGTTGCGTTAGAGGTTTCCATTGGCATCCAGCTTTTGATGTAGGGGGCAAGCTATCAATGATTGTTTGTTCTCTTATCATATCTGATTGTTCTTAAAATCCTTTAGAACTGTCTCTCAGTGAACTTTGCACCCTCCCATTAATTACCTTATCCGGGTGGAGAAAAACACACAGCTGGAGGCTCATATCCTAATCTTGCCAATGAATTAAACATTCCTACTATACAGTGGCGGAGCTAGAGAATGAAGACATTTTATATATATATATATATATTTGTGGTCGTGTCCCTCTCTCGCCCCGCCCCTTGTAGGTGGGGCTCTGCAGCTCACCCCGCCTCTTCCTGAGGCGGGCTCTGCAGCCTCATAATCACTTCCTGTTGGGACCTCACAGTCAGTCCATTTCTGGGTTCATGCAGGATGTGTTTCAGCGCTCTCACTGTTACAGGTTCTGATTTACTTTGCTACATGTCTGTGAGCCTATTGTTGCCTTTTTTTGGCTCTTTTCCTATTTGCAAGGTGTTACTATCACTGGCTTTCTCCTTACATTACTATGTTACGCTTTCTGCTTATTACGGCTCTCTGGCCCTTTTCCTGCCTACAAGGGCATTACTACCACTGGCTTCTCATCACATCACCATTTTCCCAGGTTAAGCTTTCTCCTTATTGCTGCATTTTGCCCTTTCCTGTCTGCAATGCCATTGCTGTTAAACCTCTCTGCTGTCCCTAAACTTGCAATGTTAATATCTCACATTTTCTGCTATGCTGTTTCTGTTGCATTTCCATTGTCTGTAAGGGCTTTACCCATTGCTGTAGAGCTCATCATGGTTCCTCATGTAAGTATTCATGCTCTACATTATGCTTTCTTATCACATACCGGCCCCAAATCCATTAAATTGTCTTTATAGGTATCTGAGGTCATGACTTGGCCTTTTTAAGCCATATTTCATGGATTTCTGGCTAAATCTACTAACCTTCGACCTTTCAATAGCTTTCTATAAGTCCAAATCAGCCTACTCTCTACACCTCCTAAACCAGCCTTCGTAGGCCTACATCGTTTATGCATCCAAAATCAGCCTTCCCAGGCCCCATTTTTCATTAAGATTTTATAAACCTCTCCCCTCTCTCCTCTAGTTCACTCGGCCCTTGGCCCTCTAAGCAGGCCATGAAGGGCATAGCCATAGGCCACATCTCAGCTACATGAGGGGAGGGGGGCTCATTCAGCAAACACACTTCCATTTTACGCTTTCTACACATCATAAATCACCATACACTAGAAATTATGACTGGTTAGCTCCCAGGCATACCCTTTGGCCGCTCATCACCCTAGGAGGGAGACCCTCCCGCAACTATCAGGTAATTTCACTACCTGAGCATAGATATAACATTGAAGAGTGAAACAGTCGTGAATGTCCAGTAATCTAGTAATTTAGAAATTATTAATCCATATATAAATAGATTAATAATGAGTATTGCAGTATAATTTGATACCTTTTGTATTGGACAGATGTCTTATTTATCTTGACGAGCTTTCGAGAGGTTCAACCTCTCTTTATTTAAACTCACCTGAAATTCTGAAATGTTTTAGAAAACCAAAGTCCATATTAAGTCCGGTATTTTTAGTGTTGAAGAATGTGATCATCTTTATTTCAAATGCTTTTCTCTCTTGGAAGTTTTTTAAATTTTGACTTTTAAGTTTTGGATGGAGTGATCATTCTGGCTAAAATGGTGTCCCACTGGGCTACAATAACTGTCTTCATTATGCTCTCTTATTAAATGTCTGTATAAATTCATATTTGAATGCATTTTTTGGCCGGTGTCTCCAATGTAACAGTCTATGTCACAGAAAGAACATTGTATTATATAAACCACATTGGACGATGCACATGAATATATGTTATAAGCTTTGTTGTTATGCGTGGCTGTGTTCAATACAAAAGGTATCAAATTATACTGCAATATTCATTATTAATATATATATATATATATATATATATATATATATACAGTATATATTAATAATTACTAAGTTACTATATATATATATACAGTCAGGTCCATAAATATTGGGACATCGACACAAAACTAATCTTTTTGGCTCTATACACCACCACAATGGATTTGAAATGAAACAAACAAGATGTGCTTTAACTGCAGACTTTCAGCTTTAATTTGAGGGTATTTACATCCAAATCAGGTGAACGGTGTAGGAATTACAACAGTTTGTATATGTGCCTCCCACTTTTTAAGGGACCAAAAGTAATTGGACAATTGTCTGCTCAGCTGTTCCATGGCCAGGTGTGTGTTATTCCCTCATTATCCCACATACAAAGAGCAGATAAAAGGTCCAGAGTTAATTTCAAGTGTGCTATTTGCATTTGTTGCTGTTAACTCTCAATATGGGATCCAAAGAGCTGTCACTATCAGTGAAGCAAGCCATCATTAGGCTGAAAAAACAAAACAAACCCATCAGAGAGATAGCAAAAACATTAGGTGTGGCCAAATCAACTGTTTGGAACATCCTTAAAAAGAAAGAATGCACCGGTGAGCTCAGCAACACCAAAAGACCCGGAAGACCACGGAAAACAACTGTGGCGGATGACAGAAGAATTCTTTCCCTGGTGAAGAAAACACCCTTCACAACAGTTGGCCAGATCAAGAACAGTCCCCAGGAGGAAGGTGTATGTGTGTCATATTCAACAATCAAGAGAAGACTTCACCAGAGTGAATACAGAGGGTTCACCACAAGATGTAAACCATTGGTGAGCCTCAAAAATAGGAAGGCCAGATTAGAGTTTGCCAAACAACATCTCAAAAAGCCTTCACAGTTCTGGAACAACATCCTATGGACAGATGAGACTAAGATCAACTTGTACCAGAGTGATGGGAAGAGAAGAGTATGGAGAAGGAAAGGAACTGCTCATGATCCAAAGCATACCACCTCATCAGTGAAGCATGGTGGTGGTAGTGTCATGGCGTGGGCATGTATGGCTGCCAATGGAACTGGTTCTCTTGTATTTATTGATGATGTGACTGCTGACAAAAGCAGCAGGATGAATTCTGAAGTGTTTCGGGCAATATTATCTGCTCATATTCAGCCAAATGCTTCAGAGCTCATTGGACGGCGCTTCACAGTGCAGATGGACAATGGCCCGAAGCATACTGCAAAAGCAATCAAAGAGTTTTTTTAAGGGAAAGAAGTGGAATGTTATGCAATGGCCAAGTCAATCACCTGATCTGAATCCGATTGAGCATGCATTTCACTTCCTGAAGGCAAAACTGAAGGGAAAATGCCCCAAGAACATGCAGGAACTGAAGACAGTTGCAATAGAGGTCTGGCAGAGCATCCCCAGGGATAATACCCAGCGCCTGGTGATGTCTATGCATTCCAGACTTCAGGCTGTAATTGACTGCAAAGGATTTGCAACCAAGTATTAAAAAGTGAAAGTTTGTTTTATGACTGTTAATCTGTCCCATTACTTTTGGTCCCTTAAAGAGTGTGAGGCACATATACAAACTGTTGTAATTCCTACACCGTTCACCTGATTGTAAATACCCTCAAATTAAAGCTGAAAGTCAGCAGTTAAAGCACATCTTGTTCGTTTCATTTCAAATCCTTTGTGGTGGTGTATAGAGCCAAAAAGGTTAGAATTATGTTGATGTCCCAATATTTATGGACCTGACTGTATGTATATATATATATATATATATATATATATATATATATATATATATATAGATACAGTATATATAAATATACACTAACTCTACATAACATCCAGTGCCTCTCAAAATACACCCCACACAGCACCCCCTCTTAGTATCCTTTCCTATATAGCACCCAGTCCTTGTCAGCATCCATTCCCACTCAGCACCCAACTCCTCTCTCTGCACTCAACTCACATTGCACCATCCTTATCTGTTTTGCTTCCCCTCACGGAACCCATCATCCTGTACTTTGCTGTCATACAGCCCTTCCTCTCTCTCTCCTCTTCCCTGATACAAAACCACAGTGTGCGGAACTGCTCCACACTGCAACCTCTTGGAGCATCAGTAGAAATGCTCTTTTAAAACAAGCATGAACTGATTGTCACCCGGGAGTGGGTAGCCAAAGAAACCCAGGGGGTTCAGCACTGGGCCCCATC
This sequence comes from Discoglossus pictus, assembly GCA_027410445.1. Taxonomy (NCBI): domain Eukaryota; kingdom Metazoa; phylum Chordata; class Amphibia; order Anura; family Alytidae; genus Discoglossus; species Discoglossus pictus. Next base: position 10,287,533 of record CM050171.1, on the reverse strand, counting down.
AATGGAGGGCCTTGTTGCATTACCATTGCACCACCTGCAACACTGGTATCTCAACCCCTTCTCCTATAAATTATTAAATTATTAATTTTGTTAATGATCAATGCATAATTAAAAGAACTAACTCCTCTTTAAATGTGTGGATTGCCACAAGATGGCTAATAATGGCCTAGACCCCGCTTACCACAATGCACAGTTTGAAAGATCCGCTTCCATCCTAATTATGAGAATTAATTCAGCTTCCAAACTGGTTCTGGGTACAAAGCCAAAGATCTGACTATATGAATCTACTTATTGAGAATCTCGTTAGATGAGAGAAATGAGATCCTCATCCAGCCGGTGCCCAGGGAGCTGTCAGAGGATACACCCGTAGTGTTGCTGTACATCTGCTCCAACCATACTGGTGTCAGGAACTTGCAATGTTAGTTAGTAGCCTTGTCTTATGGTGTTTAATCTGAATAAGTGAAAGACTTTATATTTATATTTATATTTATTATTAATGGACTTCCATCTCTCCTACTAAGGGAGATAAAAAAACACATTTCCATAAATAGCACATTTTATATTTTATACATGTAGCTGTATAATCCCCTTCTGGATTGCTGCCTTGTCATTGTGAAGGGGCTTGTGTAACTCAATGAAGTTGTGAGCCATACCATATAGGGTCACCTATCATGGAGAGGTCATAGCAGTCCAATGGAGGAGGAACTAACAACCCACTCCAATATCTTTGCCAAGAAAACCATATGGGTAAGTACAACCAGAAACACAGAGAGATGTGTCAGGCGTGGTGCTGCATTCATATGGTCACCAAGAGTTGGACACAACTGAAGAACTGAACAACAACAACAATCTGTGTAATAACAGATTAATATCATCATACATTTTAATGGGACTCTTCAAGCAAGTTTTTTGGTTTATTTCAAGGTTTCATCTACATTAATTAATTAATTATTCTGGATAAATTGCTCAAACACAATCTGCAGAGCAACACACCATCTTGCATCTTTCACCTTCCCGTATCACACCCAAACATTACTATCTTTGCTAAAGGTATGATTTTCTTCAAAAATGCCTTTATGCTCACAACTTGGACAGCTGATATTATTAGCATTTTATAAAATGCTCATATATGAAAAAAAAATCCTAACTACGGTGGTCTTTAAGTTGATCAACCTTTACATTAATAGTAGATACTTTTGTTTAGCAGAAACTGACCACGGCTATACCTCAGGGATTTCATGGCTACTTTAACTTTTTAGACCAGGGACTTTAATTTGATAACTAGGTTTCACAGAATGCAAAGTTACTTGATTTATTTTTTTATTTATTTTAATAAATACCCCAGTCTGGTGTAATGCTACAGGAAGTCTAGTGTCATGGAACAGGCTCTCAGCTAACATGAAGCAAATTATGTCATAAAGGGACAGACTGCATATAAAGAAGTAACATTAATGTCTGGCACTGACCAGCAGAACTACATGATGAAGCTGACACGTTTTGGGACTCAAACATGGCAAGATATAACCAAGTTATAAAGAAACAGAATGTAATTATATTTCCATTGAGTGATGATAGAGCTGGGGACCAGAGATGGAGCCTAGTAGTAGAGCATTATCACTATAGCACAGACAAAAATGGGCCAGAGGCAAAAGCAGAATCATCAACAGCCCAGCAGTAAATGCAACTGGCCAACGATGTAGGTAACACACATAAGTAAAAATAATTAGCTTAAAATTGATTTATTAATTGGATACAATTCCGCCTAATCTAAAAGAAGGGATCTCATATGTGGAGCTGCAAATATAAAGACAGAATAGCAGGGTACAGAGAAGGATCCAGTCTACGATCCCCGAAGGGATACCTCCTACCTGGAAGGTTTAACATTTGATAAAGCCCCAAATCTGACGGTTATCTCTATGATAAAAGGTCTAAAGTAAATTATTGGGCATCCAATAATGCCATTGAAATATAAATCTCCCTTACTTTTATTTACAATACTTAATTAACTTTGTAACTGAACTTTACTCAAAATACTTCTAAAGACAATGTTGTCCCTTCTTTTAGATGTCCCAATTAATAAATACATTTTCAAAATATAATTGTTACTTACTATATGTACTTTGGTGTCAAGCAACTGGAAGGTATGCTATCTTTGTATTTCCAAAAGGTAAGGAAGCCAGAGTCCAGGAAGCAAAGCCAAGGATCAGGTACCTGAATGGAGATTTGTCAGACAATGCCAAGGGAAAAAAGCCAGAGAGGCAGGGAATGTGTTTGTCAAGTCTTGGGCCAGGGAGCAAGATGGCAAAATGGTCAAGAACAAGAAGTCATAGGTAAATAAATCAGAAGTAATATAATACCTAAATGCTACAGAGAGGCAAAATAACTGAGCACTGATGTGCAGTGCTGGTGCACTAAATGTGTGGTAGATTCAGCATGGACAGTGTGTCATACAAACAACAGAGTGCATGTTCATCAACAATGACTCTGTGACTGAATGTAGCAACAAAGAAAGCACCAAGAAATGCAGGTCAAACATGCACACAACATATAACCTATGATGCAGTGGTGTTGCACTCAAAGATGCTGAACAAAGCAAGATGTTTTAAAGGCCAGTGAGTGGTCTAGCACAGAGTGGAGGGTAAAATGTTATAGAGGTGAAAGATTGAAGTCACCCAAGACAATAAGATAGGCTATATTTGTATTTCCAAAAGGTCAGAATCAATGCCAAATATAGGGTAGCAGAATGGACATTTCAGTCCAGAGAGTAGGGGAATATGTATGTCAAGCCAAGGGCCAAGGATCCGGAACACAAAATGGTCAGGAACAAGAAGTCATGGGTAAATACATCAGAAGTCACATAACACCTAAATCCTACAAAGAGGCAAAATAATTGAGCACTGGTGCTCCAAATGTGTTCCGTGATCAGCATGGACAGTGTGGATGCACATCAATAGTGACTGAAGCTAGCAAGAAAAAAGGGACCAAGAAATGCAGGCCCAAACATATCACCTATGATGCAGTATTGGTGCACCCAAAGGTGCTGAACATAGCAAGACTAGTTAAAGGCCAGTGAGAGGTCTAACACAGAGTGGAGCATAGGGCAACATTATAGGGCAACATACTATATCGATGAAAGAGTAGTCATCCAAGACAATTAAGAATGTGGTTTAATAACCACATTTAACTGCATTATCCTGCATGATTTCAAATTTATAATAGACTTGCTTGTAATGGGAGAACCATGTAAGCAATTTAATGTAACATTTGCATTATCTAGTAGACTAATTGGAAGACGCTATTCTTGCATATATTAGAGTGTCTAAATTGTCTCCACCAAGTCCCATAGGAATACCTGTACCCAATTTCCCAATCAGGTAGCTGCAAAGTTGTCTAGCTATTCAAAAATAACAATCCTATGAGTCATTGATTTGCTGCATTTTCTCTTAGAATTGGAGCTCAAAGCTATTAGAAACAAAATCTCATTGTAAGAAAATGGTGGGGTGAGGTGAATTTAAACTGCAGATTGGTTGTCAAGATAATACGAGAGAGGAAGGGACGCCAGATAAAAGTGAGGGAACATCACATTAAAGAAATGTATGAGAAATCCAATCAGAAACAAATCCAAAACAGAACCAAAATGGCTGTAAAAGGATAAGAAAATATTGTTTATTAGACATTTCAAGCACCTAATTGCTGTATTTTACTCTATTGAACGAAATTGTGTCTTGGAACAATTAAATTTAATGGCTAATGGTGTTGCTGAAGCAAATGCTCCAAATCACCTCCCAGGTAATGATATGTACCTTTCCCAAATTGGATTAAGTATGTACCCAGGATTGTTAGTTCATGCTATTCGCATAGTTATAAATTGTGCTGGGCTGTAGTGAGATAGCTGCTGTCCATGGTGCTGAACTCAGCTGTAAGTCTTTCTATCGTTGCCCTATATACAGTATCTCACAAAAGTGAAAACACCCCTCACATGTATGTAAATATGTTATTATATCTTTTCATGTGACAACACTGTAGAAATGCCCCTCTGCTACAATGTGAAGTAGTAAGTGTACAGCCTGTATAACAGTGTAATGTGCTGTCCCCTCAAAATAACTCAACACACAGCCATTAATGTCTAAACCGTTGGGAACTACAGTGTTACATAGTTACATAGTTACATAGTATTTAAGGTTGAAAAATGAATTTCAGTCCATCAAGTTCAACCTTTTAAGATCTCCTCTGATCTGCAATATGCGGATTAACTATTAATTAATTAGTTGTATAAAAAAAAATCAATTCCCTCCTGATCCCAGACCCCGACGACCGGACTTCTCCCTGGATCAATACTGCCTCTCTAATTATCCATGATAACCCTGAATTCCCTTTTTAATTCGAAATAAATCTAGTCCCCTTTTAAAGTTATCTATCAAATCCGCTGTCACCACCTACTTTGGTAGAGAATTCCACAGATTATCCAGCCTTATTGTGAAGAACCCTTTTCTTTCTTTAAGGTGTAATCTTTTTACTTCTAACCTCAAGGGATGTCCTCTTGTCAGTTGAAAACCTCTTGGCACAAAAAGTTCCCTTGACAAATCTTTATACTGACCCTGAATGTATTTATATAAGGTATTCATATCTCCTCTTAGATGCCTTTTTTCTAGCAAAAATAAGTGTAATTTGGTTAGTCTTTCTTCATAACTTAGCCCCTCCATTCCCCTTATTAGTTTTGTTGCCCTCCTCTGTACCTTTTCATGCTCAAAATGTACTTTTTATGAAGTGGTGCCCAAAATTGTACTCCATATTCCAAATGAGGGCATACTAGAGATTTGTATAGTGGTAGAATTATATTTGCTTCCCCGGCTTCTATACCCTTCTTAATACATGCTAATATTTTACTTGCCTTTGCAGCTGCTGCTTGGCTTTGAGCACTGTTACCTAGGTGGTTGTCCACAAGCACTCCCAAATCCCTTTCAATATCTGATACACCTAGATTTGCTCCATTAAGATTATACATTGCATGGCTATTTTTCCTTCCCAGATGCATAACTTTACATTTATTCGTATTAAATCTCATCTGCCATTTAGCCGCCCATTTCTCTAATTTATGTAAATCCCTTTGGAGGGAAAGCACATCACTATCTGATTTAATTGCCTTGCACAACTTCGTGTCATCAGCGAAAATGGAGACCCCACACTCCAATCCTACCTCTAAGTCATTAATAAATATGTTAAAAAGGAGAGGACCTAATACTGAACCCTGAGGAACCCCACTTACCACATTAGTCCAATCAGAGTATCTTCCATTTACAACAACCCTTTGCTTCCAGTGTGTACATCCCTGAGTGGAAAAGTCCAAATTGGGCCCAAAGTGTCAATATTTTGTGTGGCCACCATTATTTTCCAGCACTGCCTTAACCCTCATGGGCATGGAGTTCACCAGAGCTTCACAGGTTGTCACTGGAGTCCTCTTCCACTCCTCCATGATGACATCACGGAGCTGGTGGATGTTAGAGACCTTGCACTCATGTTGAAAATGGAATACTGCCCTGCGGCCCAGTCTCTGAATGGAGGGGATCATGCTCTGCTTCCGTATGTCACAGTACATGTTGGCATTCATGGTTCCCTCATTGAACTGTAGCTCCGCAGTGCTGGCAGCACTCATGCAGGCCCAGACCTTGACACTCCATTCACCGTGCTTGACTGTATGCAAGACACACTTGTCTTTGTACTCCTCACCTGGTTGTCTTCAGCAAACTGTTTGTGGGCTTTCTTGTGCATCATCTTTAGAAGAGGCTTCCTTCTGGGACGACAGCCATGCAGACCAATTTGATGCAGTGTGCAGTGTATGGTCTGAGCAATGACCGGCTGACCCCCCCCCCCACCACCACCACCACCACAACCACCCCTTCAACCTCTGCAGCAATGCTGGCAGCACTCATACGTCTATTTCCCAAAGACAACCTCTGGATATGACGCTGAACACGTGCACTCAACTTATTTGGTCGACCATGGCAAGGCCTGTTCTGAACCTTTCCTGTGGAACCGCTGTATGGTCTTGCCCTCCATGCTGCACCTCTATTTCAGGGTCTTTGCAATCTTCTTATAGCCTAGGCCATCTTTATGTAGAGCAACAATTTTTTTTTCAGATCCTCAGAGATTTTTTTGCCATGAGGTGCCATGTTGAACTTCAAGTGACCAGTATGAGAGTGTGAGCGATAACACCAAATGTAACCCACCCACTCCCCATTCACACCTGAGACCTTGTAACACTAACGAGTCACATGACACGGGGAGAGGAAATGGCTAATTGAGCCCAATTTGGATATTTCCACTTAGGGGTGTACTCACGTTTGTAAGATACTGTGTGTGTATATATATATATATATATATATATATATATATATATATATATATATACCATATATTAACAACCTTCCCCCTCCTGACATTATAGTTTAAATTAAACTCACAGTTTGAAAGACAGGTTCCCTCTGTTTCTTATGCCCAAATAGGGGAGGCACATCCTTTGCGCCCAGCTGAATATCGCGCCATCATCAGGGAGCAGAGAACTGCACTCTAATGACGCCCTGCGCACCAGCCTGTATCCCAGCCTGCTTGGCAAGGTAAGGGCCTGACAGTACACACTACTCTATATGTACAATATACACTACTCTATACATACAGTTCACACTGCTCTACATACACAGTACACGCTACAAGTTACACATACAGTCCAGGGTGATTTTGGGTGTCCCTGCGTACTCTGGACTCTGGTCACCCAACATAAATGTGTAACTTGTAAAGTGTACTGTACTGTAAATGTAGAGCAGGGTGTATAGAGTAGTGTGTACTGTCAGCCCCTTACCTTGCCAAGCAGGCTGGGATGCAGGCTGGAGCATCAGAGCGCAGTTCTCGGCGCCCTGATGACGGAGTGCTATTCAGCTGAGCGCGAAGGTCGGGTGCCCCAAATAGGCATACAAAATAATTTAATGCTGTGTGTTAATGCAGTTGTGTTCGACTCCATGGGCCTATAGACTGTAGTACGCCAGTCACATCTTGTGTCCAGTCATGCTTTTTCCATTGTCTTGGCAAAGATATTGCAGTAGGTTGTCTGTTCCTTCTCCAGTGGGCCGTGATTTGTCTGACCTCCTTGCTATGACCTGCCTATCTTGGTTGACACTATAGCTCACAGCTTCATTGAGGTTCACAAGCCATCTCACCCTGACAATACAGAGATTCAGAAAGGGATTTCGTAACTTTAAAGCTTATATTAAACACACACATTTTGAAAGTCAAGTTGACTCTGTTTCTTATGCCCTAATACGTATAAAATGCAATTTAATTAGTGAGCTTTTTTTCTAATACAAGACAATGATTTGTAATATTATAAACTCATTTTCAGTAGACAAGACAACAAGGTTGAACGTACTTTTCCTTTAACACCCCCTATCAATTCCATGAAGTATAAAGCATGGCAGTGTCAGCCTCAGCTGATGCATTACCTGGAAATGCTCACGTTCTTTATATGCTGCAACAAAAACTGCTTTTTCTTTTGGTTTCTCCATAATATCATTTTAACCCCAAAGAGAAACAAATATTATTTCAGTGGAGCCAATAAACATTTGGAGGGGGGCTCATGGACCCTTCAGGGCTTGAGACCTTTATAACTTTTGCTCTCTAGCAGCTATAGTAGACATTACGCCCAATGGAAGGAAACACTTTAATATCTTAAAATGCTAATACTGAAGCATGTAAAATCAAGTAGAAAAATTCTAAAAGATTATCAAAATAAAAAGTATCATAGCAAAAAAATTGGAAAACAAACATTCCCACATTTGAGGAAGTTAAGAGAAAAATTCAATACAAATAAACAATGAATACAATATCAGCAGAACGTGATGAAAATAAAAAAATGGGAAATACGGACTCTTACATTTGGCTAAAGAAAGAGAAAGACAAAGCTCAACTCCGATAAAAACTCAACATGTCATACCCCCTCCGTCACCCCCCTTTCATACCCCACCTTTTTTTTCATATATTATTATTGTTTTGTTTTTATGTAATATTACGCCTTTATGGTTAATCAAAATCAGTAAGGAAAGACAAAAAGAAAATAAATGAAATGTTTAAGATACATGGAGAGGCTTACTAGACCATTATTCTGTAACAAACTTACGATGTACAATCAGATTTTGTGTTCTTTCCTTGTATTTCAATAAAAATTATTGAAGTAAAAACGTGTTTTACAGCTTCTCCACTTGGTTTTGACTGCTCGGTATGATGGTACAAAGCAATCTAGGAGTTTAGCGTCCCTTTACCCCCAAACTGTTTCTATAAGTCTACAGATTCAGACACACTCCCTCTACTCCATCTTACTCTGCAGTGGTCTATATTGGGATGTCTCAATGTGACAACTCCATTAACTGGAACGGACAATAGATAAGAAGTTATTTTACTTTAACCAGAAAGATAAGTGCAAGACAGGAGAGTAAGTTTTAAACCAATCTGCACATCCCAACGTATATCAAAAAACATTTATCAGAAGTTTTATCCAAAATCAGGGGCAACAGACTGCAAGACAGAATCATTTTGGGTATTTTAATCATATACACTATATTATCCTGGGCAAGGACTTGCCTTTCTGGTCACTTTCTGCACTTGTTACTATTATTTATTGTTGAGTAGATTGTATGTATTTATTTTACAATAAGTGATATGTATTCTTATACATGTATGTATGAACAATATCCCCTTCTCGATTGCTATCCTGTCGTGGGGAAGGGGCTTGTGTAAATTAATGAAGCTGTGAGCTATACCATGTAGCGTCATCCAAGATGGGCAGGTCATAGCAAAGAGGTCAGACAAATCATGGTCTACTGAAAAAGGAACTTAAGCATTTTTGCGAGCAAACCTTATGATTAAGCACCACCAGAGACATTACTGTAGATGTGCCTGTCGTGCTGTGGTCCATAGGGTCACAAAGAGTGGTATTACTGAATGACTAAACAACAACAAATAAACAATATCATGTAAAGATAATGTACAAGATGAACTGTCTATTGAATGTTACATTTTATGATTGTAGTTCGTGTAATATTTGAAAAAATAAAAATGATGTGTTATTAACTCCCGACCTAGTGGACAATTTGCTTACAAGATGTGATGTCTTATGTCATTACTTGACTATGAATCACCTGTAGAGCAAACATCTCAAATCTGAACTTGGAGCATCCCACAAGACTTACAAAAGCACTTACTGTGCTGGAACTTGGCTTTGAGCTTCATCTTGGACTCCTCTTTATCCAGATTTGCATCCCATATACTCCAACGTCTTAATTGCTCCTCCCGCATCTTATAAAAAAGGATCTGCTTCTGTTCCTCATTCAGTTCAGCCAAAAGGTCTGGGTCAACATACATATCACGCAAAATTTGCTGCAACATGGTGGCTCAACTCCAATAACTCTCGCCTTGAAGAAATATGCAAGACCAAGATTAGACCCACCACGATAGAGGCAGTCTCATGCTTTCTTACTCAACGTCAACTGATGATGATGATATAGGAAGAGTACATATTTGTTCAAATTAAAAATAGATATTATGCACAGCAGACAAAAATGTCCTAGACCACCAAGTAAATAAATCTACAAAAATCCTCTACATACAACAAATGTGTGAAAATTCGTAAAGGGTAGAGCAGGGGTGAAGAAACAAGACGACTTCAACTTGTTCTGTTATGGTTGAGTTGGTTCTGGCTTTGTTGCAATGTGTGCTCAGTATAACAGTGTTTTGAGTGATGTCATGGCTAAAAGTAACAGGTAAACCACTGGTATCCATGTCACGGCTGCACGGCCTTTGGGAACTGATCTCAGGTGACAGACAGGAAGGCTGGTTTTGTTGTGAGTGCCATCCGATTACAGCGCAGGGCAGGTATTTGCTTGGCTGCACGGGATGGAGTTTCACTCTTTATTGATTAACCATTCTGTTGCTGGAGGAAATCTAGAGGATGAGAGCAAAATACAAATATTTCAGTGGGGTGATATATAATTACAAAGATATATAAATTAAGAAAAAGCATAATTATCTTATTGTGGATAACTAAACCTTCAACTATGTTAAACTATTTATTAAAGCATAGGATTTTGTTTGTTGTTCAGTTGTTAAGCCTTCTCCAACTTTCTTGGCAAAGATACTGGGGGGGAAAATTCCTCTGCAGATTATATGAACAGGGGACACAAAAAATAGCAAAATTAAACTTATCGGTGCATTACCAGATTTGGCCAGTGCTATGGAGCAGTATGACTTTTCCATGAAAGTTTTGACCCATCATTTATATATATTTATATATATTTTTTTTTATTATATTTTTTTTTTATTATATTGCAGGGTGGGTATACAGGGCTCAGGGGTATATGGGGTCCTGGTGCATTGCACTGTTTGCACCGGCGGTATATCCACCCCTGTTGACTGTCCTGGGAGTAGAGTTGAATTGTACCACTCAGGGTCATAGTTCTTTTTATCTCTTTAAACTTTATTCCCCCCAGATTTATTTGGACTTCTATGCCCATGGCTTCCAGTACCTTCTCCAACGGATAATGATTTGTCTGACCTATATGTTATGACCTGCCCATCTTGGGTTACCCTACATGGTATGACTCAGAGTTTCACTGAAATACACAAGCCTCTTCACCATGACAAGGTAGTGATCCAGAATGGGGAAAGGAAGGTACTAGTATTAAGAAAAAGAAGAATAACAGAGCAGGAGATCATCATTCAAAGGTACAGTTGAACATTTTGCAGTAATGCACAAAAGTGATGGCAGATGGTGTCCAGTGGAAGAAATATTTTAAATATTTTTTTATCCTGCACCTACGGGTTTGCAAACATTATAAAACTCATGCATTATTTCATCAGGTTACTGTTAATTTATGTCTGTTGCATTTGGATGTCCAATTGTTGGAATGTTTTTTCTCATTTTTCTGCAATCTTATTTTTGTTGTTGTTGTTTAGTCATTTAGTCATATCCCACTTCAGTGACCCTATGGATCACAGCAAGCTGTCAGCCCCCACCCCTCTAAGCTCCCTCAAGCTCATGTTCATTGCTTGAATGACCTTGTCTACCTATTTCTACCTGTGCCGTGCCATTCTTCAGCATGAGAGTCTTATCTAGGAAATCATGTCTTCTCATGATAAGGCCGAAATATTTCAGCTTCAGTCTCATGATCAAACCTTCCAGTGAACAGTTTGCTTAATTTCCTGTAGCATTGATTGACTGGATCTTCTTGCTGTCAAAGGAATTTTAAGCAGTTTTCTCCAACACCACAATGCAAATAGTTGAGGTAGGAGCATATGACGGATATAATCCTAGGATCAGGGTCCAAATCAATGTCAAACATCTAGGGGACCCTCATACTTTGGTTCATGCTTCCAGTGATCAAGACTATTCAATATTTTGTTGGGGGTCAAATATTGTGGATGGCAGATGGAAGTCATCTAGTCTTGTTGTCATGGCTCTGATGTCAGAGCGGCTGGAAATAGTACAATAGCAAGATCAAAGTAAGTTCAATCCCATTGACAATAAGCAGTGATAACTCAATACCTTGCTTCAATAAATGCTGGAGGTGTAAATGTAGATGGAATATACTATATGTCATTATTAAGAATCAGATATACAGTGGCGAACCTGGCAGATGTTGCACCATAACTAGAGTTTATGCCCCTTTTTATCTTTGTATCACTGGAAATCTTCACATATGCTGCCATTTTATTGAGGACAAAATGATACCTTTGTCCCATGGATAGACATTATTCTTGAAATGTTGTTTAGTGCTATAGTCTCTATATAAAATAAACTCCTCTATAAAGCTTTGTCATAATTTCAGGGTGGACAGTTGTATGGAGTCCAGTAATTTACCTTGTTGCGTTGGGCACCAGTAGAGAGCATAAATAAACAAACAAAGTCATGCGGTTCTTCATAGACATTGCCCTTTGTGCTCTCCTGTAAAATGATGCTCATACTCTACACAAGGTCTCTTCTGTCATTATTTCCTTAAAGGGCCGGTGTAAGCACTAGGTAAAGGGATGTGAACACCACCAGATAGTTCAGGAAATGTGTGTTTATATCTTCAACAAAAAAATCCATCTGTAAATAAAATGGGCTTACAATTACTGTTTACCTGCCTTTGGTACTGAGTGTGTCTTCACCTCCCTCCTATCACATGACTCATATTGTTTGACAGGATGCCATTGAAGTTATCAGGCAGATTTTTATTTATTCAGGAGTTTTGACTTAAATATTCCTTTCAGCGGTGGAGCTAGTGAATGGAGGGGCCCAGTCTAAAAAAAACTGGGCCAGAACTTACCCCTCAATGGTGATTCAGTGGTAACTAGGCCTACCCTTCTGGTGCTTCTTCTGGAATCCCTAAAGACATCTCAGACACATGTTGTCATTCATGATTTCCTGCCCAGGCGAGAAGAAGCACTGGCAATAAACTCCTCCGGATCCTCCTATGAAGCCCACAAGAGGGTCGGTGCTTGTGAGGCTGAGGTACCCAAGGGAGCCCAGGAGGACCAGGGAGTGATGAGCGGGGGATCCCTACACTATGGAAATATAAAATAAAAAATAATAATGCAAAAAAGAAAAAGAGTTTCCTGGTGCATTGCACCATCTGCACTGGTGGTAGCTACGTCCCAGCTTCCTTTAATCTGGTAAAATAGTTAACTTGCCATCGCTTGGAAAATGAAGCAAACCAATCATTGGCATCACTCATGGTCACACATGCACACCGGCAAAAAGTCACAACTACCATAAAAATGTAATCATCTGCCAGATAACTTCAGTGGCTTCCTATGCAAACAATGTGAGTCAGTGATGAGAGGGGGGTGCAGACAGACCCAGCACATCAGATAAGTAATATTCATTTTATTTACAGATTACTTTATTATTGACTTAAATACACCTTTATTGAATTAACATCAAGAGAACTCGATACTCTGGAGCTTACATTAACCCTTTAATCGAATAAATATAGACAACTGCAGTGAGTTGTTTGTGGACCATACACATGATAGATGTATATATGGTTAAATCTGATGCCAACGCAATGGTCCATGGTGTGCCCAGATACGGATATGGGCACAGTCTCTGCTTTGTACGGATGAGGTCTTTGTGTGTAAGGGCTGGGGATGAATACTGTGTGTAATCACGTCCTCTTAGACTAAGAATTCTCCATCAGTGAATCAGCCCGTGTTCTCTCTCTCTCATCAGGCTTTAAGGTGTTTAGAGAATTTAAAAACAGTTTCAATCAAAATGATTTTGCTGAAAGATTTATTCAAGTGGCCTCTGATTATAGACACAGAGCCGCCAGTTGTGTTACAATAAAATAAATCTCAAGTGAGAAAGGAGAAACCAATCAAGTACAGCAGGAACATCGAAATATATTGTAATCTAAAGATAATTAGAAAAAGGGAAAAAAATATTTGGATCTTATTTTATGATACAAAGTACCATTGAGCTGCATGACATTCACAAAGACAGCAGAAAATAGCAGATGGTATCTGGTATCATGATGAATCCCTTTGTTCTCTGGTCAGGTAAGTATCTTAAATTGGAGTGATACAATGTTGCAAATTATAAAATATCCTTATTGTTATAAATTATATATATATATATATATATATATATATATATATATATATATATATATATATACTGTTTAGTTATTCAGTGAACCTATGAGTTGTAGCATGACAATATATATATATATATATATATATATATATATATATATATATGTATGTATTAAACATTGGTTTATATTAATCAGATCATTATTTAAAGAGACAGACACCTTAAAATACCGCTGTTTTGTGATATTTACAGTATACACTTATGAAGAACTTGATTTGGTAATTGGCAAACTGTTTTAAAAAGTTTAAAAAAAATAAATATAGCTTTTAGTTTAAAACTATTATATGCATTTTTTCTTTAATGACAGAAGACTTTTTTTTTTTGCTTGCTAGCAGGATTTGGCAAATAGGAGGAATGGAAAAAAAAATGGGTTCAGATATCTCAATCTAGTTTTTTTTTAAAGATTGCCATTGCAAATAGTTACTTTGCAATAATAGTAAATAAAATATCAATTCCTAGTTGGATAAGTCTCCCTCCTTCATATACCCTGGTACCTGACTTGTCTTCAAGTTTATTCTGCTTTGTCCTGGATACAGATCTATGTACAATAAAAATATATATATATATGTGAAAAAACGTTGAGTCTGACGTCGAGTCTAACTAATTGCATATTAAGCAGAAAAAATCATAAAGAAAATAAATATATTATTATGCCTCTGATAGACCATAGAGGCATCCATCATACTTTGGTGATTGTTGTATTTGTGAGTGGGACATTTACATTTCTGGAAAGGTAGGGCTTGAAACTATTGGTGCAAAGTGTCTGCATATGAATATATGCCGGGTGTCGAATTAAATGAGATCCAGTTATCTAACAATTTCTCCTCACCTCTCCCTCCACTTGTAGATAATCCTCCAGCAAGTGATGAAACAAAGACAAGATTATTTTCTCTATATGTAACGTTTTGATGAAAACGTCTGTATGTTAATGGCTTACACAGGTAATGATGTTGTTACATTGTAACAAATAAATTCAGTTTATTTGTAAGCATCCTTATCATTTTCCCAAATAAACTAAACTAAATAATATAAATACAGCATTACAACATGCACCAATGTAACAATGTTTTTAGTTTAAACTCTGCATATTTGTTTTATATTCAAAATGACATGTGGAAACTTACCAGGGCATCTGCGCCATATTCAGGTTTATATAGTTATAATGAATCAGTGGGCTCTGCATATTGTTTTATCTCATAAGCACATTAGGAGCACAAAGGAGTCAGCTGTAAAATACGCGCCACCTTACTTTGTTTTCATTACATTAAACATCTAGAGAACGAATCACTGAACTGGAGCACGGGGCGGCTCAGAGCTTCCGGGAACCATCTGATTCATATGTCTGCAACGTTTATTACTGCAAGCGCTTTAGTGCAACCTGTATTTTCAATTGCAAGCCCACAGTTGCCTTTATACAGGCCATAAGTTTATGGGCTTGAAATTTGCAATAGTTACAGAGCGATTCAATTGATCAAGCCCGCAGCTTCCTGGCCGAAAGCCTAAACCGTAAACCATGCACCGTATGTAGCATTTCAGAGCGTGATCATGATCAATCAAGCAAGGCCGTAACTACAGATTTAGAAACAGCCAATAGTAAATGAGACCGTCATCATTACGTCAGTAAGACATGGAGGTTAAACGTCAATCAGTTAGCGTTTAGGGGTCTGATATGCGATCAGACTCGCAATCCGGCAATGTACAAAATAATAAAAATGACTGAAGAAAATGTTCTAGTGCACGTTTTATTGTAAGATTTAAAAGCTACACTAATGTTTTCCCAAATATTGATTTTAGTAATAATTTTTACAAATAATCAGGCAAAACCCTAAAGGGTCGTAGACACAGAAAAGGTCCAAAGTCTGGTATCATTTAATTTACTTTTGCAATGTTATCACAATTTTATAGGCTAATACTTAGAATGAGATTGCTACCTATGAGTTAGTATCATTGACCCCCTGCATCGGCATGTTATTTATTATGTGTCCGCCATATTGACCCCCTGCTCCTGCATGTTATGTATTACCGATAAGCCTTATCACATATACATTTTTTTAAAGTGCAGAGCTAAGAGGCTCTTGGTGTTCCAGGTTGGGAGGACTAGATGTCTCATAATCCGGGGTCACCAAATTGCATTGATGGGGGGTCTGTACCACAATAAAGTTTAATTCAAGTTTAATTCAAGTTTTTGTTCTTTTGGAAGTACGGCCAGATCTTAGTACAGTCTGTAGGAGGGTGCACAGGGTTAATATAGAGGAGGGAGGTTCAGCATCAGACAGTGCACATTCATCTTGTATTTCCCAAGGAGCCATCATTCTGGGTAATAGTCCTGCCAGTCAGCACCTGATACTCTGCAGCAGCAGGTAGTTACACGCTGGCACGTGGGGAAGTTTCCAGAGCATCAGTTAAGGAGGTTTTGGCTGAAGTTCCTCATTGCTTGTGTAACAAAGCCCAGAAAACAGTACTTAATGTTATCAGTATCCTGCTCTGGTATCAATGGCTGCAAGTTCATGCCCTTCATCCAAGGTGCAGCACTTACCTGACCGCACCAAACTGCCACGGCCAGGGCAATGGACTCTCTATGTAAAGCAGAGTAGTGATAGTAAAATACAGCGTCTAATCCACCTCTATATATCAAATCAAACGTTTATGTGTGCTTATATATACTGTAAATATATATATATATATATATATTATATATATATATATATATATATATATATATGGCAGATCAGACAGAAATATCACTACATATAGACATTTCTGGGTGTATATACTAACATATTTCAAAGATCTTTAGTCGTTCAGTTGTATTCAGCTTTCTGTGACCCTATGTACCACAGTACACCAGGTACATCTGTCAGTCACTGTTCCTCATAATGTGGCTAAAATTTTGAGCTTCAGCCTCATGATCAAACCTTCCAGTGAACAGTTTGGCTTGGTTTCCTGAAATATTGATTTATTGGATCTTCTTGCAGTCCAAGGGACTCTAACATATTTCAGTGTACTGCACTGTATATGCAGTATTCCAGGCAGCCTGAAAATGTGCTGTCCTAGGCCTGGACGCACGGCCAGATTTCTCATTAGACCAACTAGGCAGCTGCCTAGGAGGGCTGCTTTGTTATGGGTGCCTAATTTAACACTCTAAAATGGTCCTTGCCATAAACAAACACATACTGAAGCTTACAGACTCACCACTAGGAAAGTCTGAGAATAGTGAGATACAAGAGGGAGGAATCTGCTGGTTGCTGCTGTGAAGCTGTCACTGAGAACTAGAGGATACAGTGATATAGGTTGGGGGGCGATGGGTGGAGCAGTCTGCACCGGTAGTCACTTTTCACGTGAGACACCATTTGTTTTTGTATTCACAGGGGCATCAGTTGTGGCAAAATCAGGGACTGCCCCATGCTGCAAAAGCTCTTGCTACGCCACTGAGAGGATAGATCTATATATTGAAAGCTTACTGTGTGTGGAGGACCCATATGGGCACATATTGGATGACTAGGAAAGTTTTGCCAAGGGGCACCTGAGATGTAAATCTGGCCATGTTGGGGTTTTGTGTGTCTGGTCAGGAACACATCCCTCCTCTAATCTATTACATTATATAGCAACGATGGATTGTACCTTAATGACGAGGGAGCTGGTGTGGTAGGGGAAAGGATGGTAGAATGGCTAGGGGAGGTAGGGGGGACTAAAAAGAAGTAATGGGGTAGAAAGTGTAGAGGGGTAAGAAACAAATGAACTAGTCATGTGGGAGGAAATGGGGGAGGGTTAGTATAGTCAATAGGGAGGTACTGCTAAGTAACTCAAGTCCAGAAGCAGGCACTTCAGAACTACAGACTCATAACATAAGGTGTATGCTCGCTAATGCCAGAACCTTGCCAGGAAAAATGGGAGAGCTAGAATTATTAGCAGTTAATGACAAACAGGATTTAATAGGCATTACTGAAACATGGTGGGATGAATCTCATGACTGGACTGTTAATCTGGATGGTTATAACCTGTTTAGGAAAGATTGGGACAATGGTAAAAGAGGAGGAGGGATTTGTCTGCATGTTAAGCCTATATTTAGAGAAGATATTTAAGCTGGAACTATCGGTAATGTTGAATGTTTGTGGGTAGAGTTAAATAGCAGAGCAGCAAATTCTAAAAGAATATTAGTAGGAGTATGCTATAAACCCACAAAATATAACTGAAAGTGAGGAAATAAAATTGTTGGTATAGGCTGGAAATGCAGCTAAGCATGGGCAAGTTCTAATAAAGGGAGATTTTAATTACCCTGAAATAAACTGGATAAATGAGACCAGCAGTTCATCTAAGGGGAGCAGGTTCTTGTGTACACTCAGGGATCATTATCTGGCCCAGGTTATACAAGAGCCTCCTAGAAATGCAGCTATCTTAGATTTACTCATCACAAATAATATTGATATAATATCAAATGTTGAAATAGGGCAACCTTTGGGAAACAGTGATCACAACACAGTCTCGTTTGAGATTGAATTAAAAAAACGAAACTGTAAGGGGCCAACAAAAACTCTAAATTTTAAAAGGGCAGATTTTAACGGTCTAAGGGCAGCAATACAAAGTATAGACTGGGACAGAGAACTGATAGGTAAAAATACTGACCATAAATGGACAACTAAATATACATACTTATCACCATATACCAAGTGCAAATAAAAGTAGGAGTAAATCACAATCCATGTGCCTTAGCAATGACTTACAAATGAAGATGAAGAGTAGTAAATTAAATTATACAAAAAAGAGGGGACAGAGAGTGCTTTATGTGAGTACAAATAGGGCTACACTACCATCACCACATAATTGGTTAAAGCAGGAAGAAATCCAAAAGAGGTTGGAAAAAATAAATGTTAATAAAGCCCAAAATCCTGATGGAATACATCCAAGGGTACTAAGGGAGCTGGGCTCTGTAATAGCCAAACCAGTATATTTAATTTTTCAAGACTCACTCTACCAGATGACTGGTAAAAAGCAGAGGTGATACCTATATTTAAGAAGGGAGCAAGAGCAAATGCAAGGAATTATAGACCAGTGAGCCTCACTTCGGAAGTGGGAAAGCTTTTAGAAGGGATAATAAGGGATAATATACAATAATATGTTTATTTAAATAGGATTATAAGTATGAATCAACATGGATTTATGAGGGATAGGTCATGTCAAACAAATCAAATTAGTTTCTATGAGGTGGTTAGTAGGAACTTGGATCAAGGCAACTCAGTGGATATAGTCTTTTTGGATTTTGCAAAGGCTTTTGATACAGTGCCACATGGGAGACTATTGAGCAAACTGAAGGATACAGGAATTGCAGTAAATATCTGCTCATGGATTGAGAGCTGTCTAAAAGACAGGAAGCAAAGGGTTGTGGTAAATGCAACATACTGTGATTGGGGTTCCTCAGGGTTCAGTATTAGGTCCTCTCCTTTTTAACATATTTATTAATGACTTAGAAGTAGGACTGGAATGTAGGGTCTCAATTTTTGCTGATGACACTAAGTTGTGCAAGGTAATTAAATCAGATAATGATGTGCTTTCCCTCCAAAGCGATTTAGATACATTAGAGAAATGGGCGACTAAATAGCAGATGAGATTTAATACAAATAAATGTAAAGTTATGCATCTGGGAAGAAAAAATAGCCATGCAATTTATAAACGTAATGGAGCAAATCTAGGGATATCTGATATTGAAAGGGATTTGGGAGCTTGTGGACAACCACCTAGGTAACAGTGCTCAAAGCAAAGCAGCAGCTGCAAAGGCAAGTAAAATATTAGCATGTATTAGGAAGGGTATAGAAGCCAGGGAAGCAAATATAATTCTGCCACTATACAAATCCCTAGTACACCCTCATTTGGAATATGCAGTACAATTTTGGGCACCACTTCATAAAAAAGGACATTTTAGAGCTGGAAAAGGTACAGAGAAGGTCAACAAAACTAATAAGGGGAATGGAGGGGCTAAGTTATGAAGAAAGACTAACCAAATTACACTTATTTTCTCTGGAAAAAAGGCGTCTAAGAGGAGATATGATCTCCCTATATAAATACATCCAGGGTCAAAATAAATTGTTGTCAAGGAAGCTTTTTCTGCCAAGAGGGTTTCAACTGACAAGAGGACATCCCCTGAGATTAGAAGTAAAAAGATTACACCTTAAAGAAAGAAAAGGGCTCTTCACAGTAAGGCTGGTTAATCTGTGGAATTATCTACCAAAGGAGGTGGTGACAGTAGATTTGATAGATAACTTTAAAAAGGGATTGGATATATTTTTAAATAAAAAGGGCATTCACGGTTCTCCTGGATAATTTGAGAGTATTGATCCGGGGAGGAATCTGATCACCAGTATCTAGGGTCTGGACAATTGGCAAAGTTCCACTGTTTTTTTTTCCGGGTTTGCTTCCTCTGGCTCAATTAACAACTAATCTGCATATTGCAGATCAGAGGAGATCTAAAAAGGTTGAACTTGATGGTCTAAAAGTTGTTTTGCAACCTCAATTACTATGCATATATATTTATAATCATGCTGTTCTGGAATCTTCCAGTTTGGTTTCTGCTGATCAACTGAGTTGGGAAGGAAACCCTGAATGCCCAGGAAGTTACTATCTGCATATTTTATTTAGTTGAAACATTTCTAGAGAATAAAAAATGCCTAGATCCCTTTTAATATTAAAACAATACTATGGGTCACATTTGCAATACACTGTTGATAATGATAATGAACTATACCTGATACTGGGAATAAAGTTTTTAGAAATACATTATATGCAACCGTTTGGTTTATTAACTATTATATGCAATTACACTGGAGCAGTCATTTTGGAGCTGCTTATCTGAGCTGCTCCCTTAATAGAGAGAGTCTTTGTAGATTAATAAGATTGTCTTGCAGTTAAGCAGAAACAACTTTGGAGGCTCCCACTGCAGCATAATAGTTGCAATAAAACTATAGCAGCTGCTGTTTCTTTGGTAATAGTTCCCATTTATATCTAAGAATTAAAGGGAGATTTAATCAATACTGTTCTAAGCAATGAAAACAAAGTGAAATCTTGTTTTAAATTTGTAAAATCGATTCATATTTTCCTTTTTTATAAGGGTTTTTATATACCCCAGTTGCAGCTTCCTAGACCCACTCAAATGGCAATATACTGTCACTAACAAATATCCGCTAAACCCTTTGGGTTCTTTAGACATTATAACCCAGAAGAGGAAGCGTGAAATGTATAAGGGAAGAGAACAAAACATTATTTAGAGGGAATTTGTAATTTATGATCCCTTCAAGAATGGAGAACTTGTCCCCAATTTATCATGTAGTGCAGCCGACTACAGCTAAAACTCAAGGTAAAAATGATAATATTTTAAAACAATTATAAGACAAGGCAAATAGCTTCAAATAAAAAATGTGTACACATTTCCTACTTGATTTTGACAGCTCTACTTGATGGTTAATGTATTCATGCACTCAGAGAACCTTTAGGATCTGTGCATAAATACTACTAGAAAAAAAGTCACATTATTATTACTAGGAACTTGCCAGTCAAAAATGACGGAATTAAAATTGTAAGGCTGGCAATGCTGTTTGCCACACAATGTGGGTCTTTTGCTCCTCTGAGCACCTTCGGCGCTCATTGCGAGCCTGTCTCCCGTGTACTTCAGCTTTCCTGCTTTGCACTGATCACATTCGACGCTCATTGCGAGCCCCACGCTGAGCGCCTTCGGGCCGCTCAATGCAGATTTCGCTTACCTGCAACTTTAGTGCTTGGGAATACCATGTGTCTCTTTCAACCATCTCCCTCTGTCCCTTCCCTGTGGGTTTGTCCTCTGTGTGTCTGCTAAATGTTTGCGGGTTAGAAGCTGAAGGCCGTTTGTTTTGTTTTCTAAGTCCCGCGTGCCTGGCGTTGTTGGTGTAAGTGTTACTGTCTTTGCCGCTGTGTATTTTCTAAGTCCTGCGTGCCTGGTGTTGTTGGTGTAAGTGTTACTGTCTTTGCCATCGGGTATTTTCTAAGTCCCGCATGCCTGGCATTGTTGGTGTAAGTGTTACTGTCTTTGCCATCGGGTATTTTCTAAGTCCTGCGTGCCTGGCGTTGTTGGTGTAAGTGTTACTGTCTTTGCCGCTGTGTATTTTCTAAGTCCTGCGTGCCTGGCGTTGTTGGTGTAAGTGTTACTGTCTTCGCCGTCGTGTATTTTCTAAGTCCCGCGTCCCTGGCGTTGTTGGTGTAAGTGTTAATGTCTTTGTTGTCGGGTATCTTCTAAGTCCCGCGTGCCTGGAATTGTTGGTGTAAGTGTTACTGTCTTTGCGCTGTGTAATTTCTAAGCCCTGAGTGCCTGGCGTTGTTGGTGTAAGTGTTACTGTCTTTGTTGTCGGGTATCTTCTAAGTCCCGCGTGCCTGGAGTTGTTGGTGTAAGTGTTACTGTCTTTGCGCTGTGTAATTTCTAAGCCCTGAGTGCCTGGCGTTGTTGGTGTAAGTGTTACTGTCTTTGCCGCTGTGTATTCTCTAAGTCCTGCATCCCTGGCGTTGTTGGTGTAAGTGTTACTGTCTTTGCCGTCAGGTATCTTCTAAGTCCCGCGTGCCTGGCGTTGTTGGTGTAAGTGTTACTGTCTTTGCCGTCAGGTATCTTCTAAGTCCCGCGTGCCTGGCGTTGTTGGTGTAAGTGTTACTGTCTTTGCCGCTGTGTATTCTCTAAGTCCTGCGTGCCTGGCGTTGTTGGTGTAAGTGTTACTGTCTTTGCCGCTGTGTATTTTCTAAGTCCGGCGTGCCTGGCGTGGTTGGTGTAAGTGTTACTGTCTTTGCTGTCGGGTATCTTCTAAGTCCCGCGTGCCTGGCGTTGTTGGTGTAAGTGTTACTGTCTTTGCTGTCGGGTATCTTCTAAGTCCCGCGTCCCTGGCGTTGTTGGTGTAAGTGTTACTGTCTTTGCTGTCGGGTATCTTCTAAGTCCCGCGTGCCTGGCGTTGTTGGTGTAAGTGTTACTGTCTTTGCCGTTGTGTATTTTCTAAGTCCCGCGTGCCTGGCGTTGTTGGTGTAAGTGTTACTGTCTTTGCTGTCGGGTATCTTCTAAGTCCCGCGTGCCTGGCGTTGTTGGTGTAAGTGTTACTGTCTTTGCTGTCGGGTATCTTCTAAGTCCCGCGTGCCTGGCGTTGTTGGTGTAAGTGTTACTGTCTTTGCTGTCGGGTATCTTCTAAGTCCCGCGTCCCTGGCGTTGTTGGTGTAAGTGTTACTGTCTTTGCTGTCGGGTATCTTCTAAGTCCCGCGTGCCTGGCGTTGTTGGTGTAAGTGTTACTGTCTTTGCCGTTGTGTATTCTCTAAGTCCTGCGTGCCTGGCGTTGTTGGTGTAAGTGTTACTGTCTTTGCCGCTGTGTATTTTCTAAGTCCTGCGTGCCTGGCGTTGTTGGTGTAAGTGTTACTGTCTTTGCGTTGTGTATTTTCTAAGTCCCACGTGCCTGGCGTTGTTGGTGTAAGTGTTACTGTCTTTGCCGCTGTGTATTTTCTAAGTCCGGCGTGCCTGGCGTGGTTGGTGTAAGTGTTACTGTCTTTGCTGTCGGGTATCTTCTAAGTCCTGCGTGCCTGGCGTTGTTGGTGTAAGTGTTACTGTCTTTGCCGTCAGGTATCTTCTAAGTCCCGCGTGCCTGGCGTTGTTGGTGTAAGTGTTACTGTCTTTGCCGCTGTGTATTTTCTAAGTCCCGCGTGCCTGGCGTTGTTGGTGTAAGTGTTAATGTCTTTGCGTTGTGTATTTTCTAAGTCCCACGTGCCTGGCGTTGTTGGTGTAAGTGTTACTGTCTTTGCCGCTGTGTATTTTCTAAGTCCCGCGTGCCTGGCGTTGTTGGTGTAAGTGTTACTGTCTTTGCCGTCAGGTATCTTCTAAGTCCCGCGTGCCTGGCGTTGTTGGTGTAAGTGTTACTGTCTTTGCCGCTGTGTATTCTCTAAGTCCTGCATCCCTGGCGTGGTTGGTGTAAGTGTTACTGTCTTTGCTGTCGGGTATCTTCTAAGTCCCGCGTGCCTGGAGTTGTTGGTGTAAGTGTTACTGTCTTTGCTGTCGGGTATCTTCTAAGTCCCGCGTCCCTGGCGTTGTTGGTGTAAGTGTTACTGTCTTTGCTGTCGGGTATCTTCTAAGTCCCGCGTGCCTGGCGTTGTTGGTGTAAGTGTTACTGTCTTTGCCGTTGTGTATTTTCTAAGTCCCCGCGTGCCTGGCGTTGTTGGTGTAAGTGTTACTGTCTTTGCTGTCGGGTATCTTCTAAGTCCCGCGTGCCTGGCGTTGTTGGTGTAAGTGTTACTGTCTTTGCTGTCGGGTATCTTCTAAGTCCCGCGTCCCTGGCGTTGTTGGTGTAAGTGTTACTGTCTTTGCTGTCGGGTATCTTCTAAGTCCCGCGTGCCTGGCGTTGTTGGTGTAAGTGTTACTGTCTTTGCCGTTGTGTATTCTCTAAGTCCTGCGTGCCTGGCGTTGTTGGTGTAAGTGTTACTGTCTTTGCCGCTGTGTATTTTCTAAGTCCTGCGTGCCTGGCGTTGTTGGTGTAAGTGTTACTGTCTTTGCGTTGTGTATTTTCTAAGTCCCACGTGCCTGGCGTTGTTGGTGTAAGTGTTACTGTCTTTGCCGCTGTGTATTTTCTAAGTCCTGCGTGCCTGGCGTTGTTGGTGTAAGTGTTACTGTCTTTGCCGTCAGGTATCTTCTAAGTCCCGCGTGCCTGGCGTTGTTGGTGTAAGTGTTACTGTCTTTGCCGCTGTGTATTTTCTAAGTCCCGCGTGCCTGGCGTTGTTGGTGTAAGTGTTAATGTCTTTGCGTTGTGTATTTTCTAAGTCCCACGTGCCTGGCGTTGTTGGTGTAAGTGTTACTGTCTTTGCCGCTGTGTATTTTCTAAGTCCCGCGTGCCTGGCGTTGTTGGTGTAAGTGTTACTGTCTTTGCCGTCAGGTATCTTCTAAGTCCCGCGTGCCTGGCGTTGTTGGTGTAAGTGTTACTGTCTTTGCCGCTGTGTATTCTCTAAGTCCTGCATCCCTGGCGTGGTTGGTGTAAGTGTTACTGTCTTTGCTGTCGGGTATCTTCTAAGTCCCGCGTGCCTGGCGTTGTTGGTGTAAGTGTTACTGTCTTTGCTGTCGGGTATCTTCTAAGTCCCGCGTCCCTGGCGTTGTTGGTGTGTTACTGTCTTTGCTGTCGGGTATCTTCTAAGTCCCGCGTGCCTGGCGTTGTTGGTGTAAGTGTTACTGTCTTTGCCGTTGTGTATTTTCTAAGTCCCGCGTGCCTGGCGTTGTTGGTGTAAGTGTTACTGTCTTTGCTGTCGGGTATCTTCTAAGTCCCGCGTGCCTGGCGTTGTTGGTGTAAGTGTTACTGTCTTTGCTGTCGGGTATCTTCTAAGTCCCGCGTGCCTGGCGTTGTTGGTGTAAGTGTTACTGTCTTTGCTGTCGGGTATCTTCTAAGTCCCGCGTCCCTGGCGTTGTTGGTGTAAGTGTTACTGTCTTTGCTGTCGGGTATCTTCTAAGTCCCGCGTGCCTGGCGTTGTTGGTGTAAGTGTTACTGTCTTTGCCGTTGTGTATTCTCTAAGTCCTGCGTGCCTGGCGTTGTTGGTGTAAGTGTTACTGTCTTTGCCGCTGTGTATTTTCTAAGTCCTGCGTGCCTGGCGTTGTTGGTGTAAGTGTTACTGTCTTTGCGTTGTGTATTTTCTAAGTCCCACGTGCCTGGCGTTGTTGGTGTAAGTGTTACTGTCTTTGCCGCTGTGTATTTTCTAAGTCCTGCGTGCCTGGCGTTGTTGGTGTAAGTGTTACTGTCTTTGCGTTGTGTATTTTCTAAGTCCCGCGTCCCTGGCGTTGTTGGTGTAAGTGTTAATGTCTTTGTTGTCGGGTATCTTCTAAGTCCCGCGTGCCTGGAGTTGTTGGTGTAAGTGTTACTGTCTTTGCGCTGTGTACTTTCTAAGCCCTGCATGCCTGGCGTTGCTGGTGTAAGGTTTACTGTCTTTGCCGCTGTGTATTCTCTAAGTCCTGCGTCCCTGGCGTTGTTGGTGTAAGTGTTACTGTCTTTGCCGTCAGGTATCTTCTAAGTCCCCGCGT
Organism: Discoglossus pictus; assembly: GCA_027410445.1. Taxonomy (NCBI): domain Eukaryota; kingdom Metazoa; phylum Chordata; class Amphibia; order Anura; family Alytidae; genus Discoglossus; species Discoglossus pictus. The sequence continues at coordinate 10,261,818 of CM050171.1, read as the reverse complement.
GCCTGGCGTTGTTGGTGTAAGTGTTACTGTCTTTGCCGCTGTGTATTCTCTAAGTCCTGCGTGCCTGGCGTTGTTGGTGTAAGTGTTACTGTCTTTGCCGCTGTGTTTTTTCTAAGTCCTGCGTGCCTGGCGTGGTTGGAGTAAGTGTTACTGTCTTTGCCGTTGTGTATTTTCTAAGTCCCACGTGCCTGGCGTTGTTGGTGTAAGTGTTACTGTCTTCGCCGTCGTGTATTTTCTAAGTCCCGCGTCCCTGGCGTTGTTGGTGTAAGTGTTAATGTCTTTGTTGTCGGGTATCTTCTAAGTCCCGCGTGCCTGGAATTGTTGGTGTAAGTGTTACTGTCTTTGCGCTGTGTAATTTCTAAGCCCTGAGTGCCTGGCGTTGTTGGTGTAAGTGTTACTGTCTTTGCCGCTGTGTATTCTCTAAGTCCTGCATCCCTGGCATTGTTGGTGTAAGTGTTACTGTCTTTGCCGTCAGGTATCTTCTAAGTCCCGCGTGCCTGGCGTTGTTGGTGTAAGTGTTACTGTCTTTGCCGTCAGGTATCTTCTAAGTCCCGCGTGCCTGGCGTTGTTGGTGTAAGTGTTACTGTCTTTGCCGCTGTGTATTCTCTAAGTCCCGCGTGCCTGGCGTTGTTGGTGTAAGTGTTAATGTCTTTGTTGTCGGGTATCTTCTAAGTCCCGCGTGCCTGGAATTGTTGGTGTAAGTGTTACTGTCTTTGCGCTGTGTAATTTCTAAGCCCTGAGTGCCTGGCGTTGTTGGTGTAAGTGTTACTGTCTTTGCCGCTGTGTATTCTTTAAGTCCTGCATCCCTGGCATTGTTGGTGTAAGTGTTACTGTCTTTGCCGTCAGGTATCTTCTAAGTCCCGCGTGCCTGGCGTTGTTGGTGTAAGTGTTACTGTCTTTGCCGTCAGGTATCTTCTAAGTCCCGCGTGCCTGGCGTTGTTGGTGTAAGTGTTACTGTCTTTGCCGCTGTGTATTCTCTAAGTCCCGCGTGCCTGGCGTTGTTGGTGTAAGTGTTACTGTCTTTGCCGCTGTGTATTTTCTAAGTCCGGCGTGCCTGGCGTGGTTGGTGTAAGTGTTACTGTCTTTGCTGTCGGGTATCTTCTAAGTCCCGCGTGCCTGGCGTTGTTGGTGTAAGTGTTACTGTCTTTGCTGTCGGGTATCTTCTAAGTCCCGCGTGCCTGGCGTTGTTGGTGTAAGTGTTACTGTCTTTGCCGTTGTGTATTTTCTAAGTCCCGCGTGCCTGGCGTTGTTGGTGTAAGTGTTACTGTCTTTGCTGTCGGGTATCTTCTAAGTCCCGCGTGCCTGGCGTTGTTGGTGTAAGTGTTACTGTCTTTGCTGTCGGGTATCTTCTAAGTCCCACGTCCCTGGCGTTGTTGGTGTAAGTGTTACTGTCTTTGCTGTCGGGTATCTTCTAAGTCCCGCGTCCCTGGCGTTGTTGGTGTAAGTGTTACTGTCTTTGCTGTCGGGTATCTTCTAAGTCCCGCGTGCCTGGCGTTGTTGGTGTAAGTGTTACTGTCTTTGCCGTTGTGTATTCTCTAAGTCCCGCGTCCCTGGCGTTGTTGGTGTAAGTGTTACTGTCTTTGCCGCTGTGTATTTTCTAAGTCCTGCGTGCCTGGCGTTGTTGGTGTAAGTGTTACTGTCTTTGCGTTGTGTATTTTCTAAGTCCCACGTGCCTGGCGTTGTTGGTGTAAGTGTTACTGTCTTTGCCGCTGTGTATTTTCTAAGTCCTGCGTGCCTGGCGTTGTTGGTGTAAGTGTTACTGTCTTTGCGTTGTGTATTTTCTAAGTCCCGCGTCCCTGGCGTTGTTGGTGTAAGTGTTAATGTCTTTGTTGTCGGGTATCTTCTAAGTCCCGCGTGCCTGGAGTTGTTGGTGTAAGTGTTACTGTCTTTGCGCTGTGTACTTTCTAAGCCCTGCATGCCTGGCGTTGCTGGTGTAAGGTTTACTGTCTTTGCCGCTGTGTATTCTCTAAGTCCTGCGTCCCTGGCGTTGTTGGTGTAAGTGTTACTGTCTTTGCCGTTGTGTATTTTCTAAGTCCCGCGTGCCTGGCGTTGTTGGTGTAAGTGTTACTGTCTTTGCCGCTGTGTATTCTCTAAGTCCTGCGTGCCTGGCGTTGTTGGTGTAAGTGTTACTGTCTTTGCCGCTGTGTATTTTCTAAGTCCTGCGTGCCTGGCGTGGTTGGAGTAAGTGTTACTGTCTTTGCCGTTGTGTATTTTCTAAGTCCCGCGTCCCTGGCGTTGTTGGTGTAAGCGTTACTGTCTTTGCCATCGGGTATTTTCTAAGTCCCGCGTGCCTGGCGTTGTTGGTGTAAGTGTTACTGTCTTTGCTGTCGGGTATCTTCTAAGTCCCGCGTGCCTGGCGTAAGTGTTACTGTCTTTGCCGTTGTGTATTTTCTAAGTCCCGCGTGCCTGGCGTTGTTGGTGTAAGTGTTACTGTCTTTGCCGCTGTGTATTTTCTAAGTCCGGCGTGCCTGGCGTGGTTGGTGTAAGTGTTACTGTCTTTGCTGTCGGGTATCTTCTAAGTCCCGCGTCCCTGGCGTTGTTGGTGTAAGTGTTACTGTCTTTGCTGTCGGGTATCTTCTAAGTCCCGCGTGCCTGGCGTAAGTGTTACTGTCTTTGCCGTTGTGTATTTTCTAAGTCCCGCGTGCCTGGCGTTGTTGGTGTAAGTGTTACTGTCTTTGCTGTCGGGTATCTTCTAAGTCCCGCGTCCCTGGCGTTGTTGGTGTAAGTGTTACTGTCTTTGCTGTCGGGTATCTTCTAAGTCCCGCGTGCCTGGCGTTGTTGGTGTAAGTGTTACTGTCTTTGCCGTTGTGTATTCTCTAAGTCCTGCGTGCCTGGCGTTGTTGGTGTAAGTGTTACTGTCTTTGCCGTTGTGTATTCTCTAAGTCCTGCGTGCCTGGCGTTGTTGGTGTAAGTGTTACTGTCTTTGCCGCTGTGTATTTTCTAAGTCCTGGGTGCCGGGCGCTGTTGGTGTAAGTGTTACTGTCTTTGCCGTCGGGTATCTTCTAAGTCCCGCGTGCCTGGCCTTGTTGGTGTAAGTGTTACTGTCTTTGCCGCTGTGTATTTTCTAAGTCCCGTGTGCCTGGCGTTGTTGGTGTAAGTGTTACTGTCTTTGACGTTGTGTATCTTCTAAGTCCCGCGTGCCTGGCGTTGTTGGTGTAAGTGTTACTGTCTTTGCCGTTGTGTATTTTCTAAGTCCTGCGTGCCTGGCGTTGTTGGTGTAAGTGTTACTGTCTTTGCCGCTGTGTATTTTCTAAGTCCCGTGTGCCTGGCGTTGTTGGTGTAAGTGTTACTGTCTTTGACGTTGTGTATTTTCTAAGTCCCGTGTGCCTGGCGTTGTCGGTGTAAGTGTTACTGTCTTTGCCGTCGGGTATCTTCTAAGTCCCGCGTGCCTGGCCTTGTTGGTGTAAGTGTTACTGTCTTTGACGTTGTGTATTTTCTAAGTCCCGCGTGCCTGGCGTTGTTGGTGTAAGTGTTACTGTCTTTGCCGTTGTGTATTTTCTAAGTCCTGCGTGCCTGGCGTTGTTGGTGTAAGTGTTACTGTCTTTGCCGCTGTGTATTTTCTAAGTCCCGTGTGCCTGGCGTTGTTGGTGTAAGTGTTACTGTCTTTGACGTTGTGTATTTTCTAAGTCCCGCGTGCCTGGCGTTGTTGGTGTAAGTGTTACTGTCTTTGCCGTCGTGTATTCTCTAAGTCCCGCGTGCCTGGCGTTGTTGGTGTAAGTGTTACTGTCTTTGCCGCTGTGTATTTTCTAAGTCCTGGGTGCCGGGCGCTGTTGGTGTAAGTGTTACTGTCTTTGCCGTCGGGTATCTTCTAAGTCCCGCGTGCCTGGCGTTGTTGGTGTAAGTGTTACTGTCTTTGCCGCTGTGTATTTTCTAAGTCCTGGGTGCCGGGCGCTGTTGGTGTAAGTGTTACTGTCTTTGCCGTCGGGTATCTTCTAAGTCCCCGCGTGCCTGGCGTTGTTGGTGTAAGTGTTACTGTCTTTGCCGTTGTGTATTTTCTAAGTCCCGCGTGCCTGGCGTTGTTGGTGTAAGTGTTACTGTCTTTGCTGTTGTGTATTTTCTAAGTCCTGCGTCCCTGGCGTTGTTGGTGTAAGTGTTACTGTCTTTGCCGTTGTGTATTTTCTAAGTCCCGCGTGCCTGGCGTTGTTGGTGTAAGTGTTACTGTCTTTGCCGTTGTGTATTTTCTAAGTCCCGTGTGCCTGGCGTTGTTGGTGTAAGTGTTACTGTCTTTGTCGTCGTGTATTTTCTAAGTCCTGCGTGCCTGGCGTTGTTGGTGTAAGTGTTACTGTCTTTGCCGTTGTGTATTTTCTAAGTCCTGCGTGCCTGGCGTTGTTGGTGTAAGTGTTACTGTCTTTGCGTTGTGTATTTTCTAAGTCCCGCGTCCCTGGCGTTGTTGGTGTAAGTGTTAATGTCTTTGTTGTCGGGTATCTTCTAAGTCCCGCGTGCCTGGAGTTGTTGGTGTAAGTGTTACTGTCTTTGCGCTGTGTACTTTCTAAGCCCTGCATGCCTGGCGTTGCTGGTGTAAGGTTTACTGTCTTTGCCGCTGTGTATTCTCTAAGTCCTGCGTCCCTGGCGTTGTTGGTGTAAGTGTTACTGTCTTTGCCGTCAGGTATCTTCTAAGTCCCGCGTGCCTGGCGTTGTTGGTGTAAGTGTTACTGTCTTTGCCGCTGTGTATTCTCTAAGTCCTGCGTGCCTGGCGTTGTTGGTGTAAGTGTTACTGTCTTTGCCGCTGTGTTTTTTCTAAGTCCTGCGTGCCTGGCGTGGTTGGAGTAAGTGTTACTGTCTTTGCCGTTGTGTATTTTCTAAGTCCCACGTGCCTGGCGTTGTTGGTGTAAGTGTTACTGTCTTCGCCGTCGTGTATTTTCTAAGTCCCGCGTCCCTGGCGTTGTTGGTGTAAGTGTTAATGTCTTTGTTGTCGGGTATCTTCTAAGTCCCGCGTGCCTGGAATTGTTGGTGTAAGTGTTACTGTCTTTGCGCTGTGTAATTTCTAAGCCCTGAGTGCCTGGCGTTGTTGGTGTAAGTGTTACTGTCTTTGCCGCTGTGTATTCTCTAAGTCCTGCATCCCTGGCATTGTTGGTGTAAGTGTTACTGTCTTTGCCGTCAGGTATCTTCTAAGTCCCGCGTGCCTGGCGTTGTTGGTGTAAGTGTTACTGTCTTTGCCGTCAGGTATCTTCTAAGTCCCGCGTGCCTGGCGTTGTTGGTGTAAGTGTTACTGTCTTTGCCGCTGTGTATTCTCTAAGTCCCGCGTGCCTGGCGTTGTTGGTGTAAGTGTTAATGTCTTTGTTGTCGGGTATCTTCTAAGTCCCGCGTGCCTGGAATTGTTGGTGTAAGTGTTACTGTCTTTGCGCTGTGTAATTTCTAAGCCCTGAGTGCCTGGCGTTGTTGGTGTAAGTGTTACTGTCTTTGCCGCTGTGTATTCTTTAAGTCCTGCATCCCTGGCATTGTTGGTGTAAGTGTTACTGTCTTTGCCGTCAGGTATCTTCTAAGTCCCGCGTGCCTGGCGTTGTTGGTGTAAGTGTTACTGTCTTTGCCGTCAGGTATCTTCTAAGTCCCGCGTGCCTGGCGTTGTTGGTGTAAGTGTTACTGTCTTTGCCGCTGTGTATTCTCTAAGTCCCGCGTGCCTGGCGTTGTTGGTGTAAGTGTTACTGTCTTTGCCGCTGTGTATTTTCTAAGTCCGGCGTGCCTGGCGTGGTTGGTGTAAGTGTTACTGTCTTTGCTGTCGGGTATCTTCTAAGTCCCGCGTGCCTGGCGTTGTTGGTGTAAGTGTTACTGTCTTTGCTGTCGGGTATCTTCTAAGTCCCGCGTGCCTGGCGTTGTTGGTGTAAGTGTTACTGTCTTTGCCGTTGTGTATTTTCTAAGTCCCGCGTGCCTGGCGTTGTTGGTGTAAGTGTTACTGTCTTTGCTGTCGGGTATCTTCTAAGTCCCGCGTGCCTGGCGTTGTTGGTGTAAGTGTTACTGTCTTTGCTGTCGGGTATCTTCTAAGTCCCACGTCCCTGGCGTTGTTGGTGTAAGTGTTACTGTCTTTGCTGTCGGGTATCTTCTAAGTCCCGCGTCCCTGGCGTTGTTGGTGTAAGTGTTACTGTCTTTGCTGTCGGGTATCTTCTAAGTCCCGCGTGCCTGGCGTTGTTGGTGTAAGTGTTACTGTCTTTGCCGTTGTGTATTCTCTAAGTCCCGCGTCCCTGGCGTTGTTGGTGTAAGTGTTACTGTCTTTGCCGCTGTGTATTTTCTAAGTCCTGCGTGCCTGGCGTTGTTGGTGTAAGTGTTACTGTCTTTGCGTTGTGTATTTTCTAAGTCCCGCGTGCCTGGCGTTGTTGGTGTAAGTGTTACTGTCTTTGCCGCTGTGTATTTTCTAAGTCCTGCGTGCCTGGCGTTGTTGGTGTAAGTGTTACTGTCTTTGCGTTGTGTATTTTCTAAGTCCCGCGTCCCTGGCGTTGTTGGTGTAAGTGTTAATGTCTTTGTTGTCGGGTATCTTCTAAGTCCCGCGTGCCTGGAGTTGTTGGTGTAAGTGTTACTGTCTTTGCGCTGTGTACTTTCTAAGCCCTGCATGCCTGGCGTTGCTGGTGTAAGGTTTACTGTCTTTGCCGCTGTGTATTCTCTAAGTCCTGCGTCCCTGGCGTTGTTGGTGTAAGTGTTACTGTCTTTGCCGTTGTGTATTTTCTAAGTCCCGCGTGCCTGGCGTTGTTGGTGTAAGTGTTACTGTCTTTGCCGCTGTGTATTCTCTAAGTCCTGCGTGCCTGGCGTTGTTGGTGTAAGTGTTACTGTCTTTGCCGCTGTGTATTTTCTAAGTCCTGCGTGCCTGGCGTGGTTGGAGTAAGTGTTACTGTCTTTGCCGTTGTGTATTTTCTAAGTCCCGCGTCCCTGGCGTTGTTGGTGTAAGCGTTACTGTCTTTGCCATCGGGTATTTTCTAAGTCCCGCGTGCCTGGCGTTGTTGGTGTAAGTGTTACTGTCTTTGCTGTCGGGTATCTTCTAAGTCCCGCGTGCCTGGCGTAAGTGTTACTGTCTTTGCCGTTGTGTATTTTCTAAGTCCCGCGTGCCTGGCGTTGTTGGTGTAAGTGTTACTGTCTTTGCCGCTGTGTATTTTCTAAGTCCGGCGTGCCTGGCGTGGTTGGTGTAAGTGTTACTGTCTTTGCTGTCGGGTATCTTCTAAGTCCCGCGTCCCTGGCGTTGTTGGTGTAAGTGTTACTGTCTTTGCTGTCGGGTATCTTCTAAGTCCCGCGTGCCTGGCGTAAGTGTTACTGTCTTTGCCGTTGTGTATTTTCTAAGTCCCGCGTGCCTGGCGTTGTTGGTGTAAGTGTTACTGTCTTTGCTGTCGGGTATCTTCTAAGTCCCGCGTCCCTGGCGTTGTTGGTGTAAGTGTTACTGTCTTTGCTGTCGGGTATCTTCTAAGTCCCGCGTGCCTGGCGTTGTTGGTGTAAGTGTTACTGTCTTTGCCGTTGTGTATTCTCTAAGTCCTGCGTGCCTGGCGTTGTTGGTGTAAGTGTTACTGTCTTTGCCGTTGTGTATTCTCTAAGTCCTGCGTGCCTGGCGTTGTTGGTGTAAGTGTTACTGTCTTTGCCGCTGTGTATTTTCTAAGTCCTGGGTGCCGGGCGCTGTTGGTGTAAGTGTTACTGTCTTTGCCGTCGGGTATCTTCTAAGTCCCGCGTGCCTGGCCTTGTTGGTGTAAGTGTTACTGTCTTTGCCGCTGTGTATTTTCTAAGTCCCGTGTGCCTGGCGTTGTTGGTGTAAGTGTTACTGTCTTTGACGTTGTGTATCTTCTAAGTCCCCGCGTGCCTGGCGTTGTTGGTGTAAGTGTTACTGTCTTTGCCGTTGTGTATTTTCTAAGTCCCGCGTGCCTGGCGTTGTTGGTGTAAGTGTTACTGTCTTTGCCGCTGTGTATTTTCTAAGTCCCGTGTGCCTGGCGTTGTTGGTGTAAGTGTTACTGTCTTTGACGTTGTGTATTTTCTAAGTCCCGTGTGCCTGGCGTTGTCGGTGTAAGTGTTACTGTCTTTGCCGTCGGGTATCTTCTAAGTCCCGCGTGCCTGGCCTTGTTGGTGTAAGTGTTACTGTCTTTGACGTTGTGTATTTTCTAAGTCCCGCGTGCCTGGCGTTGTTGGTGTAAGTGTTACTGTCTTTGCCGTTGTGTATTTTCTAAGTCCTGCGTGCCTGGCGTTGTTGGTGTAAGTGTTACTGTCTTTGCCGCTGTGTATTTTCTAAGTCCCGCGTGCCTGGCGTTGTTGGTGTAAGTGTTACTGTCTTTGACGTTGTGTATTTTCTAAGTCCCGCGTGCCTGGCGTTGTTGGTGTAAGTGTTACTGTCTTTGCCGTCGTGTATTCTCTAAGTCCCGCGTGCCTGGCGTTGTTGGTGTAAGTGTTACTGTCTTTGCCGCTGTGTATTTTCTAAGTCCTGGGTGCCGGGCGCTGTTGGTGTAAGTGTTACTGTCTTTGCCGTCGGGTATCTTCTAAGTCCCGCGTGCCTGGCGTTGTTGGTGTAAGTGTTACTGTCTTTGCCGCTGTGTATTTTCTAAGTCCTGGGTGCCGGGCGCTGTTGGTGTAAGTGTTACTGTCTTTGCCGTCGGGTATCTTCTAAGTCCCGCGTGCCTGGCGTTGTTGGTGTAAGTGTTACTGTCTTTGCCGTTGTGTATTTTCTAAGTCCCGCGTGCCTGGCGTTGTTGGTGTAAGTGTTACTGTCTTTGCTGTTGTGTATTTTCTAAGTCCTGCGTCCCTGGCGTTGTTGGTGTAAGTGTTACTGTCTTTGCCGTTGTGTATTTTCTAAGTCCCGCGTGCCTGGCGTTGTTGGTGTAAGTGTTACTGTCTTTGCCGTTGTGTATTTTCTAAGTCCCGTGTGCCTGGCGTTGTTGGTGTAAGTGTTACTGTCTTTGTCGTCGTGTATTTTCTAAGTCCTGCGTGCCTGGCGTTGTTGGTGTAAGTGTTACTGTCTTTGCCGTTGTGTATTTTCTAAGTCCCGCGTGCCTGGCGTTGTTGGTGTAAGTGTTACTGTCTTTGCCATCGGGTATTTTCTAAGTCCTGCGTGCCTGGTGTTGTTGGTGTAAGTGTTACTGTCTTTGCCATCGGGTATTTTCTAAGTCCCGGGTGCCTGGCGCTGTTGGTGTAAGTGTTACTGTCTTTGCTGTCGGGTATCTTCTAAGTCCCGCGTGCCTGGCGTTGTTAGTGTAAGTGTTACTGTCTTTGCCGCTGTGTATTTTCTAAGTCCCGCGTGCCTGGCGTTGTTAGTGTAAGTGTTACTGTCTTTGCCGCTGTGTATTTTCTAAGTCCCGCATGCCTGGCGTTGTTGGTGTAAGTGTTACTGTATTTGCCCCCGTGCTTGGCTTTGCTCAGCCTCGTTTTCATTCAGTTTCAGAATTTTTTACCTTTTTCGTCCGCCATTTTTTTCCTCACTTAGCCGATTTCGGATTTGCAAAAAAACCCAAATATGACTCTAAATCGCTTGCAACCTCACTCCCAGGCTTCCTAGCTCTCCCCCTGTGCTGTGTGTGAGTGTGTTATTATATTTGTTTTGTTTTTTTGTGTGTTTTTAGAGTTACGCGCTTGACCCTGTTTACGCATTTGAACCATGAGCCTAAATCCTGCGCCGTACATGACTCGCCTCGCTTTGCGAGGTCGCAACTGCATGACCAACATTGCAAACGTTCCGAACAGCGTTCTTGGTCCACAACTATATATGTGATGCGCCAAGATATTCTTTAGAACTATACAAGGGTTAAGTACACAGAAAAAAAGAATATCGACACATGGAGAAGAATTTATTCCGTTTTCCGAGTCTGTGACTCTTTTGTACATATCACCCTTTATCTTACACTTGACAATGACTGTCAGCACGAGAAGCCGCCAGGGCAGAAATGAGGGTAAAATTAACATTTATTTGATAAAACAGACACAGCAAATATTTCAATAAGGCGTATTACATAGACTCTGGTGCCCTCTAGAGGAGGTCAGTATAATACATCAACAAAGGGTTAATATCCAAGGATACTGCGCCAGGCCCATCAAACGCGCTGACAGCTGAACATTAATGTTACACGCAATGTTGTTTATCATTATAATCCGTGTACTGTATAATCCAACACTGCGATTCCCTACAACATTAGTAATTGTCACAAGCTCCCAGGCCTCATTCTCATTAGCTGTACTGTAACTTGTGTATTATTAGTGAGTATATCTCCATGATAAAAGCAGGACGCCTCTTAGGACCAAGGTCAGATAATGTTAATGATATTTTATGAGTTACTTCTGGGTGATTAATGACTATGTGCAATGCACTCAGGTCTTACTATTATTGAAGCCTTAACATTTTATTTGATAAATGTTCATATACTGTTACTTTTATTATGTTTAGCAATATGTTTATATTTATCTGGCCGTAAATTCTATATCTCTCGTTTTGTATTATTATAATTATTATAATAATTATTATTATTATGATGGTGATAAGAAAAAGAATGCCAGTAAATATGCTGTATTACATGATCCGTAGATAGGAGGAGAAAAAAGTGTATGGAGGAGAAGAGGAGAAGAGGGAAATAAGACGATTGGGGGATAAGAAGACGATGGGAAGGAAATAAGACGATTGGGGGATCAGAAGAGGGTAGGAGGGGAAAGAAGAGGACGAGGAAGTAAAGGGTAAGGGGAACAAGATGATAGAAAGGGGAGAAGATGGGTAAGAAGTGGATATTAGAGAAAAAAAGATGATAGGAAGGAAAGAAGAGGATGGAGGAAGAAGCGTATAGAATGAAGGAAGAAGAGTATAGGATGAAGGAAGAAGAGTATAGGATGGAGGAAGAAGAGTATAGGATGAAGGAAGAAGAGTATAGGATGGAGGAAGAAGAGTATAGGAGGGGAAAATACAGGAGGGGTCAATAAATATGGAAAGAAGAGGGAAGGAGGGAAAGAAGAGGATGGGGAAGAAGATGATGGGGGAAGTAAAGGGTATTATAGAAAGAAGGTGATAGGAGGGAAGAAGAGGATGGGGAAGAAGATGATGGGGGATGTAGAGGATATTAGAGAAAGAAGGTGATAGGAGGGAAGAAGAGGATGGGGAAGAAGATGATGGTGGAAGTAGAGGGTATTAGAGAAAGAAGATGATAGGAGGGGAAGAGGAGGATGGGGAAGAAGATGATGGGGATAGTAGAGGATATTATAGAAAGATGATAGGAGAGAAAGAAGAAAATGGGGATGTAGAGGGTATTAGAGAAAGAAGGTGATCGGAGGGAAGAAGAGGATGGGGAAGAAGATGATGGGGGATGTAGAGGATATTAGAGAAAGATGATGGAGGAAGAAGAGTATAGGATGAAGGAAGGGAAAGAAGGGAATGGGGAAGAAGATGATGGGGAAGTAGAGGGTATTATAGAAAGAAGGTGATAGGAGGGAAGAAGAGGATGGGGAAGAAGATGATGGGGGATGTAGAGGATATTAGAGAAAGATGATAGGAAAAAAAGAAGAAGATGGGGGAAGTAGAGGGTATTAGAGAAAGAAGATGATAGGAGGGAAAGAAGAGGATGGGGAAGAAGATGATGGGGAAGTAGAGGATATTAGAGAAAGATGATAGGAGGGAAAGAAGAGGATGGGGGAAGTAGAGGGCTTTAGAGAAAGAAGATGATATGAGGGGAAGAAGAGGATGGGGAAGAAGAGTATAGGAGGGGGAAGAAGAGGAAAAGAATACAGGAGGGGTCAATAAATATGCGGTATTACATTATCTGTAGATAGGAGGAAAAGAAGCAGACGGGGGAGAAGAGTATAGGAGGGAAATGAGAGGATGGGGGATGAGAAGAGGATAGGAAGGAGATAGAAAGATTGGGGGTATCAGAAGAGGCTAGGAAGGAAAAAGGAGGATTGGGGAAGATGAGGGTAGAAGAAAAAGAATAAGATGGGGGCAGTAGGGTGTAAGGCGAAAAGGAGGATAGAAGGGGAAGAAGAGAATGGAGAAGAAGAGTATAGGAGGGAGAAACGATCGGAGTGGTAAGAATGGGGAGATGGGGAGTGGTAAGAAATATAGAGATGAGAAATGGGGTAATAGACTAGAATGATCGGAGGTTGAAGAGCTAAGAATAGGGATTGAGACCGTATGAGTGAGAGGGATAGAAATGGGGAGTGAGTTGGGAAATTGAAAATACTATGGAGGAGCATAATTATCATAGATGTCAGATATTGCTCTAATAGTATCAGCAGGTTTACCCAAAATGAATCTCAATTGATATATATTGGAATTCTTATTGGATAAACCTGGCACTGGGAAATTGGGTCGACAAACACATCTCTCATATGGACATGTACAGTTGAAGCCACTTACTATACAATGGAAATCTGCACTATGGCCCAGGTAACACACTATATATATATTTATATATATATATATATATATATATATATATATATAACCCTACACATCATAACATATATAGGGGAAGATACAACAACATTGTTAAGGAGGGGCTAAAATATATATTCCACATTTTAAGCTCTTCTTATTGGGTTAAGTAGACAACGTCTTATCTCTTTTCCATTCAAGACATTACATTTGAATGGTCATAATGCAGATGAACATGGAGAGTAAGCTTTAACCCAGCTGTATGTGTAGCCAGAACCGGGTTTACAATCTTTGCTACTGCTCAACTTTCATAAACAACCAACCCCTGGAAAGGGATCAGAAAAGATGTTGGAGTTAAAGGGATGGCTGGTAATCTGGGGAGGGTAAAAGATCCATTGGAAAGACAAACTGGAACAAATGGGTAGGTGGGATCTAACTACCCCACTTTTTGCCTTTTGAAGGTGTTTGTGAATGGTTTACTGTAGGTATTTGCTAAATGTCCATTAATTCAAACCAGTTCTCTGCGGTTTAATAATTTATCCAATCAGAATGTTATAATTTAGAGAGCTCTGGATAAATAATCATTATTTAGAGAGATCTTTAATAGGGGAAATGTGTCATGTTAGCAGTTATTTAAGCCATTAGGATAAAAGCATTCTTCATGTTAGCATTCCACCGTGGCCTATTGGATTTAATTTTATATTTGTACTTTATTCTGACTTGGAGTTCAGGGTTGTGATTTTTCTTATTTATTTAGTAGTGGGGTGATAACGCATGGCTAAAACATGGGACTTTGGCAACTCACTGGATAACTCAGGTACTTTTTTAGCATTTGATACCCTCCCACATATTCTATTAGCGTTTGACACACCCACCCCTTCCTATACACCAGCAGAGTCTGAAACAATTGTGATTTTCTCTAAACAAGAGAAAACACACCCATAAGAGTCTACAGGTGATAATGTGAAGCTGATCCTTTTGCCAGTTCCTGTTCTATAAGCAAATTACTCAACAGGAAGCAGTCGCTTAGTTATACTTTTAGTACCAAGTTTCCAAATTATACCTAAAGGGTGATTTATTTCTCAAAGATAAATTTAGAGATGTGATCCAGCCATTAAAGGATCATTTCAGTGGCCTAGCAACATGAGCTAAAATTAATTAAATTAGTAAAATTCCTATTCAATAATTTAAAAAGCAACATTCAACATAAAACATAAACTCAGATGTTTCTGGTATCCACCCACAACTAGGTTAATGGGGGAAATGGCTTTGTTTAACAGGCAGCTGCTAAATTTACAGACACAAAGTATAACAATGCAATTATCTCCATTGGTTGAAGTGGTTTTCCTTTGCACTGATCTTTTGGTGTTGGGGCAGCCTATAAATTGTTGTCTATTTTCTAGTCAAACCAAATTGTTTTTAAAACCCTTTAGACTCATTTCTCAACCATTCCCTTCACCTTCCCTTTAATGACATTTCCAGGGAGGAGACAAACATTCAGCTGGTGGCTGAAAGTCTTATCTTTGAAAATAATTTAATATTTCGTATTGCTATTAGAAATGATTAAATAGGAAGTTTATTAATGATCAATGTGTAATTAAAATAACGACCTCCTCTGGTTAGGGTATTAGTCCTTAGATCAGTATAATCACAAAATAAGAGTGATATTGGTATAACTTAAGGTCACTGTAAAATGCCTTGTCTCCAGATGGCAATAGTTTTATAGAAAAGATTGGGTAAACTTTTTACACTTTATATTACCGCAACCATAAAAATAATTAATTCAACATCTGTCCCCAAATCAGTCTGCCTGAGACACGCACAATTTATTTTTCACCATCAAGTAGCAGTGAAGAGATCTCCTGCCAGAGCTTGGTATTATCCTTTCTATCTGCTACAGACAGGTAGTATTTTATTCCATTAGCAAAAAAAGAACATTGAACGGGACACCAAAGTCATCATGCGCTCTACACCATCAGATCGAGGGTGGAAAATCATGTGGAAAACTTCATTTTGGAAGCAACAATTTTACTATAACTACACACTTATTTGTCATTTATTACCACATTACAGTTAATATATATTTTCAATCTTAGCTTATGCTAAAATGTAAATTGGACCCAGCTCTGCCATATTACAGCCCAGGTTTCTAAAAATCGGGCTTCATGACTATGCTTTATGGTAGGCGAAAAGGAACAATACATTTAATATAGAGCTAAGCATCGGACCCGTAAAAGTCCCTTCCTCAATTTGCACACCTGATTCTGATTAGCACAACTGGCTGATGTAGCTCATCCTTTATTCTGAGAATGCAATGGCAGGTTGTTTGTGTTTGCGTTGTTCATTTGTGTCCGGCTCTCTGTGACCTCATGGGCCATAACACAGCATGCTGACCCACTTGGTATTCATGCCAGAGATACTGGAGTGGGTTGCCAGGTTCTTCTCCAGTGGGCCACAGCATACAGCTCTTCGTATTCCTAGGTGGTCTCCCATCCAAGTACTGATCAGGCCCAATCCTACATGACATCACTGTGGTGTGCCCTTTTGATTTCCTGATTGGAATTGAGCCAAGGTCACAGCGGTGAAAGCACCAAATCCTAACCACTGGATCACAAAGGAAACCCTATTTGGCAGGTTAGAATCTGCATAAAATCATGACCTTCAAAACATATTATTTTTATAAAGGAAAGCATTTTTTCCGTATGCTTTTCCAACCTCTATCTGATGGTATAGAGCTCATTATTTGACTTCAAGGTCCCTTTAATATGCTATTAAATGTTATTTAATTTAAACATTATGAGCTATATCTGTATATAATAAGAAATTAAATAGCCATTATCACATATAATAGTTGTCAAACTGCGAGACGTTGTCACGCTCGCAAAGCGAGCTCGCAAGAACTGCATCCCTAAGTTCTGGCCCAAATGCGGACCATTCGGGAAGTGAGGAGCCACATTAGCGGAGGTGGAGGCTCTATGGCGCCTCACTTTGTAACAAAACCACCCCATACAACCGTTAACTTGCAGCACTTAGTCCTACAGCACCTCACTTTGTAACAAAACCACCCCACACAACCGTAAACTCGCAGCACACACAAATTTAACCCCAAATTCCCCAGTTTCGGCACTCGAAAATCCGCTAAGCGAGAAAAAAAATTGAGGTCCGGAAAAAATGAAAACAAGGCTCCACAACCCCGGACAGTGCACAACACTGCCAGCCACATACAACTTAGCCAAGAGATCCGAGATAAGCTTGGAACCCCACATTAACCCCTTGCAGAGATCCGAAATATGCTCGGAACCCCGCATTAACCCCTTGCTACAGGGGTCTGATCGGACCCCGAATGTGTGCCCCTATTAAGCCCATGCTGGGTGTCCCCATGGGGGACCCCTGGCATTGTCCCGACATTAACCCTTGCAGTGGAGGTCACAATTGTGTCCCCAACTGCATTTAAAAGTTGTTAAGTCCCTGCCGCGGGTCCTTAAAGGGCTCGCGGCACACAAACAGTTAAGGCCGGCAGCAGGGTTACTTTATGAACCGCCACCAACACAAAACAGACCCCCATAAGCCTTCATTAACCCTGCACTCATGGGGGTCAATACAGTGATTGGCTGAAGGGAATAGCACATTCTGATTGGCTGCAGTGTAATTGACAATGACAACAGCCAATCAGAAGGCGCTATTCCCTTCAGCCAATCATAATGGGATACACCACGGGGTGACAGTGACAACAGACAATCAAAAGGCTTAAATGCCTTCAGCCAATCACCCCATGGTGATGTATCCCATTGTGATTGGCTGAAGGGAATAGTGCCTTCTGATTGGCTGTTGTCACTGCAGACAATCAGAATGTGCAGATGCCTCCAGCCAATCACCACGTGGAGGTGTATCCCATTGTGATTGGCTGAAGGCAATATAGCCTTCTGATTGGTTTAAAGAAACATTGACAGGTGCATTAGCCAATCAGAATTGGATATGGGGGTGTATTCCATTCTGATTGGCTCACACCTTGACACCTTCTGATTGGCTGAAATTTGATTCACAGCATTTTCAGCCAATCAGAAGGTGCCATTGCCAATTTTCTTCCGGAAAAGGCTCTAGGGGGCTCATTACCGTTGTGGAGGTGGCGGACCTCCGTAATTTTTTTTGTTTTTTTTACAGACCAGATTCTTCCAGGGCCCAGCCGGGGCAGAAGAGGAGGAGCACGGGGACATTGAGGGGAGGTAAGTTCAATGTATATTATGTTTATTTTATTTTGTGTGTGTGTTTTCATGTATAGTAATCTGTTTATTTTTAACAGGGGCCTCGAATAAGAAGGATGGGGACATGCTGGAAAGGTGAGTAGAATATTTAGAATATTTAGAATGTTTAATTATTCTATGTAGTGTTATGTACTAATTTGATTTATTGTATTTTAGATAGTGGGGTATGTATGTATGTTAGATAGGATTTATTGTATGTTAGATAGTGGGGTATGTGTGTATTTTAGATAGGATTTCCTGTATTTTAGAGATGGTGTATTTATTTGATTTGTAATTGTATTGTAATGATTTCTATTGTATTGTAATGTATATATTTTGTATGTATTTCCTTTTCAGGTGTGTAATTTTTTTTAATTTTCTGTAGTGGGGGGGGTTGTAATGTAGGTGTTTTTTATTTGATGTAATGTTGATTTTTTTTTTTTATGACTCAAGCTTTTTTATTTTCTGTGACTTAGGTTTTTTATTTTCTGTAATCTAGATTTTTTATTTTCTGTGACAGGTTTTTTTATATCTGAAATGTTGATTTTTTATTTTTTGTAACTTAGGTTTTTTATTTTCTGTAAGGGAGATTTTTTATTTTCTGTTACTTAGGTTTTATCATTTTCTGTAATTAGTGGGGTGGGGGGGTATATTAGCGGGTAGGTAGGTAGTGTAGGTTTTAATAGGTTAGTGTACAGGGTGGGTTAGTTTAGATTGAATGGTTTATTGGGGGGGTATAGTGCAGAGTAGTGTTTGTACTTAGTGTCATGAGGGTTCCGGAGAACCCTCATAGCACTTATGGGGTAATGTTAGGCTTCTAACCCTTATGGGACTAATGGGGTTGAATAGAGGCTTATGAGGGTCTGTATAGACACCCATAAGAGACTGGGTTAAAATGGTGTAGTGCTTACACTTTGTGTCATGAGGGTCCTGGATGACCCTCATGGCACTTATAGTGTTATTAAATGGGTTCATTAGTGTATTAGAGGGGTATATGTAGTTGAGGCACACAGTACACTCACATTGTCTGACAAACAGCATTTACATTTTTTTTTATTGCCCCGTCATTTTTGATGGGCAAGTTGCTAGTTGTCTTATATTTAATAAATAATATTTTAAAGAACTGCTCCTGACAATTTGCAAATTCTTTTAGAAAGCAAAAGAAATACAGACTTTAATATTTTGTTATTACCATTATATGCACTTGCTGAAGTTAATGCTGCCATTTTAATTTCTGCTTATATACTTCTACAGATGTTAAAATACCTAAAATGCAAAAGAAGCATTACTTTTCTGCAATGGCAATTCGGCAACTTAAAATGCCAGTGCTTTCACTAGGACTAGTGAAAATTACTTCATATCCTGCATTGCAGAAATGGATTATTGACTAGAAGTCAAATCTTGGAAGCTATGGAAAATTCTCACCCCTCGCAAGTTCAGCAACAGCTTGTCGCTTTTGTTATTAATTTGATATCTAATATTATTGTTTTTATTTATTTTACTCTCCTATTAAAGTGACATAGTAGAATTTTCAAATCGGTATCATTTAAAAATATAGGAAATACGGAGTACTTTATTAACTGGATGTTATTTTAAAAAAATGCATTTTCCTATTGTAAACTAACATTTAAGATTGCCATTTTGAGCTGTCAGTCAGCTTTTTTGACCCACCTCCAAAAGAGACTCTAATTGTTTGCTAATGGGAGACCATTGGCATAAATTACTTAGAAACCCCTGAGGCAGTGTGTCCATTGTCTCCCATGCAGTCGCCTGCACATTGAGCATGTAATTTTTTATTAACCCAGTTATTTTAACAGCATTTTTAAAAAGGGAAAGCACTTTTCCTTATGCTTTTCCACAATCTATCAATTGGTGCATAGCACATTAGGTGACTTCAGGGTCCCTTTAATATGGTATTAAATGTTATTTAAAGGTAGACAGAATCCAGTGGCGCATCAGTATTTAATTCCAATTATTTCTCCTCAATACCATCTCTTTCTCAGGGTGGATCAAAAAAGCTGACTGACAGCTCAAAATTGTAAACTTTTTATGCTAATTTACTGTAAGAAAATACGTATTTATTAACATTTAATTAATAGAGTACTTTTTAAGTTATATAATATTTTGAATCTTAATGCAGTTACCATATTCTCCAAACTGGCGAACCAAACTTTCTACGAGTTAATATTTCCAGTAGCTGAGTAAGATGATTCAACTCGTACAGCCAGGTCAGGGTACAGTGCAATAGATTATTCTCTTTTTCCTGCCTGAAATATTACAATGAACTCAGAAAAGAAGAGAACAGAACATCATTTTGATTTAAAGTCTCTAGAAGATCACTTGAATCATCCAAGGCAACACAGAGCTTCGATAACCACAATACATTTGAAAGCTATTGCCATAAAAGCCTGTACTTACCTATATAAATGAATAATATGTGGCCTTTGTTCAGTCATATGTGAACTCACAACATGTATGCAAGGTCAATAACAGGTTAGAAAAATAAATCAAGTGTTCTGAATGATATCTCCACACTGTATTATGTGAAAGCCCAACATACCTGCAATTCCTAAAACTGACAACATACATTTGACTCTATTACCATTTACAGTAAGTCTTTAAGAGAGTATTTTGGCAAATGTATAAGTTCAATTAATTATTTTAATTTTCCTCAATTTGACTTTCTTATAATATTTACATTTTACTTGCTAATTATTTTCTGCCTGTATACTCTCCAGTAGGCTGCCATCCTGCTCACCTGTGACCTTCAGCACTGTATTATATGAGCTAAGGACATTTTTAACTTTGCATTACAAACATATTATTTAGGATGTTCTCATTGTTATTATGCATTATTTATAACCTGTTCATTCATGATTTAGCTAATAATTCTAACCAATAGTCTAATATCTGTAAATAAAAGTTTAAACAACCCTTATACACAACTAAATTATCAATGATAGTGTTTGGTTATGATTATAATACAATCTCCAAAAACATAGTTAGATTTTTTTCCACTGCCATTGTATGTTAAAAATCCAGATAAACTGGGGATGGTAAAAGGGTCATGGAGGGTCTTGGAGAGCTCTCTTAAATTCTTATTGTAAAGCTGCACATTCCACATATATGATTTTCGATGCTATAAAAATCTGCATAGTAAAAGGTAATATAAATATTATTATTTTGTCATTGAGGCCAATTTGACATTTGCAAGGTGAGCCATTGGTCTATGGATTTCCCTACCCTACCTGGCGGCTTAAGGAATATGGCCTATTTTACTCAAGGGGAGGTTGAAATGTTGGGCAGGAGGCAATCAGGATTATCACAAAACATAGTAGAAGGTCTAGGCATCGAGTGGTCAAAGGTATAGTCAGAGGCTAAGGTCAATTTGGGAGTATGAAACATAGATAATAGCACACCCTAGGTACATAAATCTTTGCTATATCAAGGATAAGCAGATTTGGCGGCACTATATACTATGTTGTGCCGCCAAATCTGCTCATCCTTGTTATAGCAAGGACTTGATATAGCAAGGACAGAGATACAATAGTATATAGTATCTCTGTTTCACACCAAGATGGCATAATTTACGGGAAAATTTGCTTCAGTCACCCTGGTTTGATGCACCCTGTTTCAGAAATGTGTAGCGTCATTGTATTTGGACCTTTGTAAGGCGAGCCAGGGTCTGTGGATCGCCCTACCCTCCCTAGTGACACAAGGAAAATGGCCTATATTACTCTACAGTGGAAGCCTTGCAATAGTGATCAGTGTAAATAGTAAAATATTAGAGGAAGGGACAAGCAGAATGATTTCTAAACACAGCAGAAGGTCAGGCAGTTAGTGGTCAGGGGGATAGTCAAGGTAATTTTGAGGAGTCCATAGCAGAGATAACAGCACACCCTAGGTACTTAGGTCCTTCCTAGATTAAGGGTAAGCAGATCTGGCACCACTATAAAGTATCTCCCTTTCGCACCAAGATGTCATCAGTTAAGGGTGCTCTTGCTTCCGTCATCCCTGTTTTACGCACCCTGCTTCAGAAAAGTGTAGCATCGCCATGGCCATTTTACCCATTAGGCCAACTAGGCAGCTGCCTAAGGGAGCTTCCCTGTGAAGGGCATCCCTTTTTTTAGCTTAAAACACCTAAAAGATAGTTTCTGGCTTAAAAAAAAATACTGCAGACTGGCCACTAGGTGGTGGCCGCCTGGAATTAGAATTAAAAAAAGGAAGAGAAATTGACTGTCAGACTGTAACTGCTTGGAAGTGGGGAGTTTGAGTGGACATAGATAAATAGATAGATAGATAGATAGATAGATAGATAGATAGATAGATAGATAGATAGATAGATAGATAGAGTGTCTGTGTGTCACCATCTCCCTGGTCTGCACTCTACATCAGGTCCATGCAACATGAATCTTATCTCACTCAGTACTGGATAACAGGCAGCTTCCCTGCAAACTAAAGCAGGCTTGTCTGCCACTCATCTTGTCATGCTTTTATTATTCCACTTGTTTGTGAGGCATTTATTGTGTTGTGTCTGTGTGTACCTGTTTCCGTCTGTGTGTGCCTCTGAGCATATATTGTCTGTGTATGTGTGTGGACTAAGTGATCATTATGTGTGTCCGGCTGACTGTCCACCTTCTGAAATATAGAACACACAAATAAATGTAAATTACTGGTGAGACACACACATTCACAGATCACTTATATTAGTAATGGTGTTCAGTTTTATTATTAAAGGTCCACTATAGTTCAAGAAAAAAAGACCCTTGTTTGTCAAGTATGTGTAAGTCATGGACATTTTTTTTTAGAAAAATTTGAATTTTTGTAGTCTCTGTTTATGAGTATAGGAATCCATTTTGTGATTGTTGCATCACTTCATGAGAGCTGGATCATGTGTTTTCAGTGGAGATAGGATTGAGAATGAAGACTGAACAGAAAGCATTTCTTAATTGGAGAATATTGATATTGACACCACGCCCCTTCCTCCTCACTGGCCCAGACGTAGACTTCTTGCTTCAGGAAAAGTACCATCTCTCCAGAAATGATAATGCCCCTCTCACACACACACAACTTTTACCTATGTATCATGGATTCCCCTAGGGCCCAGCAGAGGCATCACCATTTGTGCTATATGACGTTTTTCCTGATTACTTATGCTCTTAGTTAAATTCAATTTTTTCTAACTATTTCTGTTATCATTGTGCGGTGGCCCTTTAAACTCTCATAATTACTCAATTTGTATTTGCAATACAAGTGATCATGATATGTGTTTGTGTAACATGCGCTCGCTGCCCTCCCATAGAAACATATAAATAATACGGCCCACCATCAGATGCATTTAATAAACAAGTAATATCTCGGCGTGTGAAGGAGTGGCTATGTTGTTATAATGGCTGTTATGGAAATGTTTGTGATTTGCTCACCCAGCAAGAGAGCGATATACACGCACAGAAAAGAGGAAAATGGGTGCATGCATACTTTATGTACACACACACAGGGGCTCCTCCACTTCACTGCCTAGGGGCTCCAGAAAAGATGATCCAGCACTGAGCCTCACTGTTTTTTGACACACAGTTGAGAAGACCCCATGCATAGACACAGATCGAGGATGACACTGGATGATCCCCAAATTGGCCTTTTTAATTTGTCTGTTGTATTTATTGTACAAATAATTATTTTACCCCCCTCAATTCCATTGCTCCCATATTAAAAGAACAAAGGCCTCCATGCCATAGCTCACTAAAAGGAAGGCTGACTCGCAACTATGGGAGTTTTGAAAAGAGCCATGGAATGGCGGTCTTAATGTTGATATATTAGACATTTTTAATCTTTGTTGTGTAAATGTCTAGAATAGTGTGTGCAAGAGCCAGTGGTGCGGCAGGTGCAAAGCACTGGGGCTCACAAAAGGCAGTAAATGAAAAATCTTAATTTATTTGAGGAGTATGGCAGATAATTAATTAATGGAAAGGTGATCTGATCACATAGGCGTGATTTGACCACCTACATATATTTTGGCATTTTTATTGACCCAATGGGCGGTTAGAGAAGGTGCAAGGGGGGCCCACATTATTTTGCATCACGGCCCTCCATTCACTAGCTTCGCCATTGACAAGAGCCTCCATGTGTTTGTAAGTAATGTGAAAGTGTGCCGAATCTCAGATCTTTTTGGTACTTGGCCACATCCCAATTACCATTAGTTCCATGTAACCCACCGATCTGCTTCAACTTGACCTAATCGACAAATAGACAAAACAAAACTCTCGACAATTTGACTTTGCCAAAACATCACAATTGTTTGACATTACAGGACAGATAACAATGTCTGGGTCTGACTTATGAGGCTGTTGTACCCTAGAGAAATAATTGGTACAACACGATATAATGCAACTGCATTACAAAATGTTCCGTTTATAATTAATTTTTGATTGACGCAAGGCACCAATTAATTGATTTTATTTTGTATTCTCCAACTTCAATGTGTCTCATTAATTTATTTTTGATTCAGATCTTTTAAAGAAAAATAGAAGCACTGAATTCTTTATAATGATGTGGCCTTGGTTTATGGCTGTTAAAGAAGGGATATTAATCTGACAATTGCTACAGAGAATAACAGAGCATCAGAGAAGGAAGAAAACAACTGTCTGGACAGGCAAGATGTGGAAAACATCCAAATGAAGAGTTTAGACAAGCCGGAGGCAGGGTTTTAATTGAATAATGAGACTTGGAGAGCTCCGGGTAATGTGCTCATTTACCCAAATCAGTCACCATGAAAAATATACAGTTCTGTCCTGTAGTTTATAAGTAAACAGGAAAGGAGAATGTCAAACCAAGATCAGAAGAAAAAGTGAAGGAAATCTTATGTCACGACCCAGGGGAGGGGGCTGATTCAGCTCCAATCCCCCTGTCTTCACTACAGGAATCCTCCCTTGGACCATAGAGTGGATGAGATTCTCAGTGACCCTCTTCTATTCCAGGAGAAGGAGGATGCAGAGCAGGTATCAAGGGGTAAAAAGTAACACACAGAGGTTATAACCTCTAAATAAATGAGAGAACACCTTGCTTGTACTCTCTAGAAGAGTGTCTATTGGGAACAGTTGGAACATTTATAGGCAAGCAGAACAATACAACGTTGGTTCAACCTACAAACATGATTTAAGTACTGGCACTTAACTAGTTAACTCAATCAGCCCTCTGTAATACCTCAATGGTCAATTTGGGGGGGTGGAAGTTAATCCCATCACAGAGTGAGCTGGTAATTACATTACAAACTTAAACTGATTCAAAGTTCCCTTCTAAATTAGTTATCTAACGTATACTGTTTGATTTCCTATCTACTGCTAGATAATCCATCAGACAGGATGTTATCAAGATGGAGAGTCCATTGTTCCGGTCTCTGGTGATGGATTTAGTAGCAACTAGAATGATGAATGGGGCAGGGGGCGTAGAAACAACATAGCTCTTTCAGGGAGAGGGTTCAGTGGTGACCAGCAGGCTCCAAGTCAATTGTCACATCTTATGTTTAGAAAACTCTGCTAGTGTATAGTTGCTGACATGACAGTAATTCTTCCTGTTCAGTGCAGCGAAGAGTTTAACTGTTTGTTTATCAGTGCATATGGGAAGGAGGAGCTTAACAAACTGGCACAGCACACCCCTTGAGGTTCTAAGCCAGTAGGTAGTACTCCAAAAGCCATAATAGAAGCCAAGGGCAGAACAGAATGTGTTAAAAGAAAAATATTTTTTTCTGCAAAATCTTCCTATCTCATGTTTTTCATAGCTAGTAATTGGGTAATCCAATGGTTTTACAATGTCATTAATTTTGTTTTGTTTTTGTTTTTTTGCACCATTTTAGGAGTTTAATATTAAAGAGACTCACCCCAAAATCAAGTTTTTTTTATTTTTTTTATTTACTATTAAAGAGCATGACAAATTGGCGATATGTTGTGTTATCCAATAGAAAAAGGGGGGATAGAACAGATCTCATTTGTACAAAGGCACACCCTGTTCTGATCTCAATTAAATGGGCAAAAACATTTTCAAAATATAACTTTTATTAAATAATTTATTTAAATCCTTGTTGATAAAAATAGAGAGACACAGTCGGACCTACTGATGGAATATAATATGAATCTCTATTGGTGTCACTGCACAGCGTACTGCATCACCCTCAAGGCTCCTCTCTATATTTTTTTTAATACAAATTAATGAATTAATTGAATAAAAAATTAGTATAGTTTACCTTTTTCTAACTAATATATGTAACAATCAATAGCCTGAAGAGGTAACAATCTCTTGTTATTGTCCGGCAGCATATAATGTCCAGTGGGACTGGTGCTGGCCTGATGAGATAGTTCCCAACTGTGCATTAGAAGTAGGCTGCGTGCGCGAGGGCAAACCGTTGGTTTAGTTGTGTAAAGCGCTACTGTAGATGCTTAATGTTGTTAGTGGCAAGTTAGGATTGTAAAATAGCGTTGTTTGTCTATGTGCTACGTGGTTCACAAGCGAGCGCCGTTCTTTGTAATAGTGTATTTTGTGCCTTGTACGTTCCTTGGGGAAAGTAGTACGCGGTTGGTGGTGTTTTGTGAGGTCGAGGCTCGTGTAGCCTTGTTTTAATTTTTTTGGGCTGCCATTTTTTTTCTTGCTTAGCCAATTTTCGAATGGTGAAACTCGCCAAAATCGACTTTAATTGGCGTTCCACCTCACTACCCAATGTCCTGGCTGTTCCCCCGTGCTGTGCGTGATGATTTTATTGTATTTTTTTATTTTTTTTGTGTTTCGTGTTTTGGGCGCGGTTTGAGCGTTAACTTCGTATTTTTCCTATCTCAGATTTTTTGATATAGTAAATAGTATACAGTCTGCTTGTCTGTCTCTGCAGTGGTGAAAATAAGAGCCACATAGTAGCATACAGGAGAAGCAAGGTCAATACTAAACATCTCAGAAATGATTTAATGTAGGGAAAACATCTAGTACAATGTATTATTGTTGTTATTTAGTCATTCAGTCATATCCGACTCTCTGTGACCCTATGGACTGCAGTACGTCAGGATCATCTGTCAGCCACTGAACCTATGAGCTTCATCAAGCTCATGTTTATTGTTTCAATTACCTCATCTATCCATCTCTGCCTCAGTCTCCCTCTTCTTCTTATGCCTTTAATATTTCAAATTATCAGAATCTTCTCTAGGGAGTCCTGTCTTCTCATGATATGGCCAAAATATTTGAGCTTCAGCCTCATGATCATACCTTCCAGTGAACAGTTTGTCTTAATTTTTTCTAGTACTGGTTGATTGGATCTTCTTGCAGCCCAAAGTACTCTAAGCAGTCCTCTCCAACAACACTATTCAAAGGTGTCAATTCTACGACGCTCAGACTTCTTTATGGTCCAGCTCTCACATCTGTATGTTACTACTGGGAATACCATAGTACTAACTATGCAGACCTTTGTTTAATATATTTACTTTTTACTAGCTTGTCCAGACTTGCAAAAGATTTTCTCACCAGAAGTAAACGTCTTTTAATTTCATGACTACAGTCACTATCTGCAGAGATCTTGGATCCCAGGAAAATAAAATCTGTCACTGCCTCCACTTCTTCCCCGTCTATTTGCCAGGAACTGAGATTGCCGTTTGCCATGATTTTTGTATTTTTTAATTTGAGCAGCAGGCCAGCTTTTGTACTCTCTTCTTTTACCCTCGTCAATAAGTCCTTTAGTTCCTTCTGACTTTCAGCCATCAGAGTAGTATCATCGGCGTATCTGAGGTTGTTGATGTTTTTTCCAGCAATATTGATTCCGGCTTTGGATTCATCCAGTCCGGCCTTACACATGATGTGCCCTGTGTATATGGTGAAAAAATAAGGTGACAATATACAACCTTGTCGCACTCCTTTTCCGATCTTTAATCATTGTGTTGTCCCATGTTCGGTTCTGACTGTGGCTTCTTGGTCAACATAGATTCCTCAGGAGGAGGATGAGATTATCTGGTACTCCCATCTAAGGACTTGCCACATGTTATTGTGATCCACACAGTCAAAGGCTTTATAATATTCTTTGAAGCAGAAGTAAATGCTTTTCTGGAATTCTCTTGCTTTCTTTATTATCCAGCTGACATTGGCAATTTGATCTCTTGTGCCTCTTCCTCTGCGGCTCCGGTTTGCACATCTGGTAATTCCTGGTCCATATATTGTTGGAGTTGAGCTTGTAGGATCTTAAGCATTACCTTGCTGGCATGTGAACTGAGTGCAATTGTTCGATAATTGGAGCACTCTTTGGCACTGCCTTTTTTGGGGGATTGGGATGCAGACTGACCTTTTTCAGTCTATTGGCCATTGTTGAGTTTTCCAAATATGTTGGCATAAGGCAAGTAACACTTTCACAGCATCATCCTGTAGGGTTTTGAATGGTTCAATTGGGATTCCATCAACTCCTGCAGCCTTATTATCAGCAAGACATCCTAGGGACCATCTCACTTCACTCTCCAAGATGTCTGGCTCCAGCTCATTGGGCAAATTATTGAGGTCATCACTGCTGTTACGATGCTTCCTGTATCGATCTTCTGTGTATTCCTGCCACCTCTTCATTGGATCTTCTTCTGGTAAGTCCCTGACATTTTTGTCTCTTACCACCCCAACTTTGGCATGAAAGGTTCCTTTGAGATCCTCAATTTTCTTGAAGATATCCATTGACTACTAAAGTGGGTTCCCAGTTCCTTCTTCTGTGGACCATGATTTATCTGACCTCTCTGCTATGACCTGCCCAATTTTGGCGACCCTACATGGTATAGCTCACAGCTTCATTGGGGTACACAAGCCCCTTCACCATGACAAGTCAGCGACCCAGAAGGGGAACTAATGTAATAGTATAGTGTAAATACTAAGGTATATACTCACTGTGCTAGTTTGTGCCACAATGAGTTAATTTGTTTATTTGGTGTCCATGATTACCTAAATCAGTGTTACCTTTATCTGGGTCCCATCCTTACACAAACAAGTTAATGTTTAATAAACCAGGCCCGATTTACTAAGGTTCTCAGAGACTTTGAAGGGTGAAATCATTACAACTTAGTGAGACCTGAAACTAATTTTGATTTACTTACAGAATATTCATGGTCGCAAAATATTGTGAGGATTTTTTTTGCTTGTTTGGTTTACTGTGTAATGAATATCTGTTTAATTAAATATTAATACAAAAAAAACATTTATCATTAAATCAATATGCACTTTCCTATTAATAAAATAGTGAAGCATTCTGGCTTGGCTCACTGTTTAGTAAATATAAAGAAGGGTTCTGTTATAACCACAAACTCACCTATATGGCAAATAGGTTCATCTAGTTTGTTTATTATATTTACCTAATTGGCTTAATTAAACCTCAGGATGGTCTTATGCATACCCCAGGCATGCTTAAATTCCTTATACTATGTATGTCCCTACCAGCACCAAGACTTTAAAGCGTTGGGCAAACGCGCGTCGACGAATGTGCGCCGACTCATGCACCTGGTAAGTCCCTGCCATTTTTGCCGACTCATGCACGCACAAACAAATGCGTGCCTCATGGATGTGCGACTAGAGAAATGCGCGCCTGACAAATGCACACCGATGGGGTGCCCCTTTGAACATTATTTTGTCCAGAAATGAACAACACCACTATTACTCCTGGACAAAATAATGTTCATAGGGGCACCCCGTCGGAGCGCATTTGTCAGGCGGGCATTTCTCTAGTCGGGCAACTGTGAGGTGCGCAATTGTTTGTGCGCGCATGTGTCGGCGGGCGTTTGCCCGACTCTTTAAAGTTGTGCTACCGTCCCTACCACTTCCACTGGATGGCTGTGCCATTCATCTATTGACCTAGATTGATGTTGGGAACGTTTGAAGGCAGAAGAAGAAGGGGATGGCAGAGGCGGAGATGGATAGATGGGGTCACTGAAGCAATGAGCATGGGCCTGATGGAGGAGTAATGACTGACAGATGTGCCTGGTGTGCTGTGGTCCATAAGTTCACTGGGAGTCGGACATGACTGAATGACTAAACAATAACAAAAGTAGAACTTTCTCACATTACCTATAATACTTCCACATTCCAGCATAGCAGCCTAAAACATACGCAAAGGTAAACTGGTAGAAAAGCAAAGGTGAACTAGCTTAGTGAATACTGAGAGTGGTATAGCATAACCATCACTGAATAGTTTAGTGGATCTAGCCCAGTCCAGCTGAACTCCGTCACCCCGATAAACACGTTTTTATAACAGCACCCAATAATGGGGTCATCCAGATGACTTTCATGGCCCATGGCCTAATCCTCATAGGTCAGATAACACCACATGGCTGATGATGCTCATGAGGATTAGGAGGCGCGCTCGGATTACGGCTTTCAATTCCAGATGGTCCCATTACTAGAAAAGGAAAAGCAAAAACCAACTGAGAAACGATCCCCAAAAATCACAACAGACATATCTGGAAAGTAATCACTGCAACGTCTTACATCCGGGTCTTAAAGGGGCATGGAGCTCATTAATACTCTATATTATCAGAGTACTGAAATCAGGTGGGATTTTATTATTATTGAATATTTTATAAGAGCTATTTGATTACTTAGTTATTCCTCTAACTGCCTGTCTCTGGTTGTTCTGCAAGGATCAAAAATCACAAGCACCTTAAAAATGGTAATAAGCCCCTCATTACTGCAACCAAAACATGTCAGCCTGTTCCTGTGAGCTTTTTTACATATTTAAAGGGATATGGCAGGTTTCTGGGTGTTCCTATGTATATTATATCCACGGGTATCTATTTACTGACATGTATTTTATATTGTTAAGAAGTGCTTATAAGCTCTGTTTTTACTGCCTAAAACCAAACAAATAACAGCATCTGCAGACACAGACTCTGTAGGGCTGGATGTGCAGTGTAGTGTTCTAGCCTATCAGGGACCATGTCTCAGCAGCATGTTGTAGCATATTTTCTGAAACTTGGTCACTGATTGGCTATTACACCACACTGCACATTCAGACCTACAGAGTCTGCAGACCCATACAGGGACTATTTGTATGTTTTTTACCTAGTCAAATCCAGAAAACTACCAATGTCATTGAGATGGTTAATATAATCTAAAAAATATATTCTACGATATTAGATTGTAAGCCCTTGGGACAAATTACATTTCATATGAGCCCCTAATTCCTCTCCACTATGGAATACATTGGAGCATTACAAATAAACAATAATAATACTACTAATGAAATTAAGTACATAAAAGTAAATAGCTACACACCTACAAATACATACACACACATATATATATATATATATATATACACATCACATATTATAATTGTCAAACTGCAATACGTCGGCACGCTTTGCGCTGTTGCGTACGACTTAGACGATGAGCGCCAAAGACGCTCCTCTAGTAGCGAGGCGAGCAGTTGAGGCATTAAAAATCGCAGCACTTCGGCGATGAGCTCCAAAGGCACTCTTGGGCTATGAGGCGAGCAGTTGATGCATTGAAAGACGCAGAACTTAGCCTCCAAGCACTTAGGAAAGGCGGGATCGCCCTAGGCTGCAAGCAGTTGAGGAATGCGGGACTAAGAAAAAAAAAAAAAATACAATGTCAGAAAAATACGATGTTAACGGACAAACTGGGCAAATCGAAAGACACGAAAAACACAAAAAAATTTAAATAATATACAAAAAAACACAACAACACAGCCAGGACGTCAGGGAGTGAGGTTGCACGCAAATTTAACCCGAATTTCGGCACTCGAAAATCATCTAAGCGACAAAAAAATAAATAGCGGCCGAATAAAATGAAAACGAGGCTAAACGACCCCGAACTGCGCAAAACACAGCGTACAACTTTTACCCAGGGACGTACAAGGAACAAAATACACTATTACAAAGGACAGAAAATGTGTGTGAGCCGCGTAACGCATAGACAATACGCGCCATTTAACAACACTAACTTGCAACAAACACATTATGAATCTAAAATGTCGCTTTACACAACTACACCAAAGGTTTCCCCTCGCGCACGCAGCCTATTTACACTCCACACTGCACACATTGCTGACACTTACACCTCAGCTCCAGAACACTGCAGACCTACATTGTATGCTGCAGGAACATCAAAACAGATTGTCAGCTCTTCAGCATATTGATTGCTGGATATATTAATTACAAATAGGTAAAGTATATTAATTTATTAAGTAACTAATTAATTAATTATTATTTTAATATATATATATCTGTCTTTGTGATGACGAACATGAGTGATGCAAAGAACAAAACTGGAAGGACACAAGAGAAAAACACAAGAGAGAGAGGCTCGCAATGAGCGCCGAAGACCCTCAGTGTAGAAAAAGCTTTACATTTTGTGGCAAACAGCATTACCATGGCTTCACATTTTATTGTCCCGTCATTTTTGACAGGCAAAATGCTAGTATATATATATATACACCAAGTAAAATCCAGAAAACTTCCATGCCCCTTTAATAATTTAGGATCTTATGGTATTTGCTGCTATTGGTGAACATCATTAACCATTTCACTAGTAAAGGGGCATGCAACACATTGCAAAGCAATGTCATTAAGTGGTTAATAAAATCTAAAGAGCATATTCTCCGCTATTAGATTGTAAGCCCTTCGAACCAAATACTCTTTATATCAGCCCTCAATTCCTCTCCACTATGGAATACCTTGGCACATTACAAATAAACAACTATGATACTACTAATAAAATTAAGTACATAAAAGTAAATAGCTATATATATATATATTGTAGTAACCTACATTATTAAAGGGGTACTGAAGTTTTCTGGATTTTACTTGGTGTGTATATATATATATATATATATATATATATATATATATGTGTGTGTGTGTGTGTGGGTGTGTAAATACTGTGTGTATATATATATATATATATATATATATATATATATATATATATATATATATAAACGTGTATATATATATATATATATATATATATATATATATAAACATACATATATATATATATATATATATATATATATAAACATACATATATATATATATATATATAAACATAAACATATATATATATATATATATAAAAAACATAAACATATATATATATATATATATATATATATATATATAAACATATGAATATATATTTATTTATACCAAGTAAAATCCAGAAAAACTTTAGAACCCTTTACTAATGTAAGTTACTACAATCTTAAGTTATTTACTGCTATTAACTTGTGTAGAATGTATACAACTATTTATTACTGAGGAATCCATTGCAAAGCAACGTCATTTAAATGGTTAAAAGAATCTATAAAACATATTCTATACTATTGGATGGTAAGCTCTTGGGACCAAATCCATTTCATATAACCCCCCAATTCCTCTCCACTATGGAATATGTCGGCGCATAACAAATAAATGATAATAATACTATGAAAATCAGCCTTTCTGTATAATTTCCAGAACAATTCTATGAATGAGAGCAAACACAAAAAAAAAAATAGAAACGCATCATTTCCACATTTTCCGTTATCTGTTTCCGACACCAGCGATTCCCCCCTTGAAAAGAAATCTATTTATAGCAGCGATCTGCCCAGGAATTTCTTTGTATATCTGTCGAGTTAAATATTATCTGCGGAGATCATGTAGAATTCATCAGTATAATAGCAGCCTGCGCTTGGCGCCCGTCCCGCGCCTCTTATGTCTCTGTTTATGTTGCTGTACATGACATTTCCAAGCTCGCTGTATAAGCTGTTGTGAAGGATTAAGTAATTAGGGTGTATTAAATGCATTTGAGGAGCTGGGTCATTGGAAAGGGAGAGGGAGGGCGACAGGAACAGAGAGGGAGTGAGATATAAAATCTATCCCTTGCACACAGCCTGGGAGCTGCGAGGGGCTGAGTCTCTGCTAAGATATTTCTTATTTCAACATCTCCATCTCTCTGGTATTTACTGCGATGGGTGAGTAATGACGGTGGGATGATGGGTACACACCAATAGACGGGTACACGCCAATTAATATCCTAGCAAGAAGGCTGCACAGCAATTAATATCTTAGAAAAAGGCCAATTTCGGTGTTTGAATCCAAGGGTCTTATTTTGAAATGACTGCCTATGATGAAAATCTGTTTTAGGAGCCAGTTAATTAATAATTAATCTACAGGAGCAGGGGCGATCAGAACGGATGCACTGGATGGACTGGAAGTCGTTTTTGAACCTCAGTTACTATGTAATAATGGGACAAATACAATGTAACAATGGCTGCTCGTTACCTGATGGAGGTGCTGGGTCTCTGGAGCTTTCCATAAGTATTTTACCTGTCTAATTACGCAGTGCATGTGCTGAGTAATTTAACTCTCCGAATGCTGCTCCTGTGTTATTCCGGCCTTGTGGAAAGCCGGGACATTGAATGCCTCTCCACTTCATCAAACAGAGCAAATAAAGTGCGTATATATATATATATATATATATATATATATATATATATATATATATATATATATAGTTTTTTTTAAATTGAAGCACATGTCAAGGTTTAGTTGCCTGCCTGTTTGGTTCTGCAAGGACCAGAAATCACAAGCACCCTGCAAATGTCAATACATCACTCATTACTGCAACTAAAATAAGATTAAGGTTATTTTTGTGAGTTCTTTACAGTCTTATCAATAAGGGGGAAATGTTATATTTGTTATTGCAGTGCAGGCAGCATTTAAAGGCCGCTTGTAATATATGGTCTATTGAGGAATGTGGTATGTTTGAAATAAGTAAGCAATTTTTTTTTTTATTATTGTATACAATTATTAATTACTGGAGGAATCCATTTTATTTTCTCAGCTGATCCCATCTGTTACTTTCCTAGGAGGTGCCCTTGTAAACTAATGAGCACTCCATTAGTCCTACTGATAGTTTTAGATTCCACATGCCCACTGGATAGGTAGAAATGTCCGGTGCGGGTGATCAGCAGAAATTAAAATGTTAGGTCCCATAGAAGCATAATTGCATATATAGGTAAACAAAATGGTATTTTTTTACGTTCTTAATCATTTAGAGTATAGCTTTGAAAGAGAATATTTTAAATGTTGGGCTGTAGATAAATAAAACTAGACTTGTTTGTGAAGTAACATTAGTAGCTGTGCAAGTCACAAAATAATATATCTTCTGGGAAAGCCTTTCTTTTAGCAGATTGTGTGGGAGTCGCCATGACAGTGTGTATATAAGTCTAATGCAATATATCTCAGGGTGCTCGGATACTTCATAGAAGGTCCTAGTTACTGCATAAACAACAAGTGTGTGTGTATATATGTATATGTGTGTGTGTGTATATAACTATATATATATATATATATATATATATATATATATATAAAATGTGTCAAACTACGAAACGTTGTCACACGAGGGACGCAGTTCGGGCCGCATTTGCAGAGGTGGAGGCTCTGCGGCGCCTCACAAGCGGTTACAAACAGCCACAGAAGCAAGACTTTGAAAAAAAAACATAACACGCAATGACTAAATACGGACTTGCACAAAAAAATACGAGCTTCCAGACCTCCTGGGTGTCCCCCCCCCCCCCTTGCTGTGTGTGATGTTTTTATTTTATTTTTGTGTGTATTTAGTGTTTTTTTAATGTTTTCCGCTGTGCACTGTTTGTAATTAATATATGCAGGAAGCATTGTGCTGAAGAGCTGACAATCTGTTTTGATGTTCCTGCAGCATACAATGTAGGTTTGCAGTGTTGTGGAGCTGAGGTGTAAGTGTCAGCAATGTGTGTAGTGTAAATAGGCTGCGTGCGCGTACTTCTGCATTCTGTAAGTTAGTGTTGTAAAATGGCGGCTAATGTGTATGTGGTACGCGGGTGTGGATGATTTAGCGTCCTTGTTAACAGTGTATCTTGTACCTCACTTTTTGGAAAAGCCATATGTGCTTGGTGGTGTTTTGCGTGTTTAGGGTCCTTTAGCCTTGTTTTCGGGTTTTTTCGTCGGCCATTTTTTCTCTCGCTTAGGGGATTTTCGTGTGTCTAAACGCAGTAAATTGGACTTAAATTGAGGTGTAACCTCACTTCCAGACGTCCTGGGTGTCTCTCTCTCCCCCCCCCCCTTGCTGTGGGTAGGGTTTTTATTTAATTTTTGTGTGTATTTGGTTGTTTCCCGCTGTGCGCTGGTCGGCCCTCAAGGTCATATTTTTGCGATAGCAGTTTTTACAATAAATGTATGTATCCTTGTTTATGGCCTCATAAGTTAGCTTTTGGATGATATCTAGACAGGTCTGCCGATGCAGTGTGGCCTCCAACCACTAGATGGCGCTGCCCGTTTTTTTTTATGTGGGAGAAGTTCTAAGCTTATAATGTTAGCCTAACCAGCACCCTAATAGTTTTCCTAAGCCTTGACTCTATGATATGGCACCAGAATATCGGCAGCGCCATCTAGCGGATACTCAACGCCGCTGCTGCTGCCTTGTGCTGCGCTACCATAAGAGGATAGGACCTACCTTTTCAACAGTGTGGGAAAGGAAGTGATAACAATTAAATCCAAGCTGCGCAATTATCAAAACTCATTGATTTTAAATATGGCCATAAATAAGTGTGCACAATGTCTGCTACAAGCACCGTATAGCAGGACCTAAATGCTGCGTATAGCCTTATAGCATATAGCGTATAGCCTTTGGCGCTCATTGCGAGGCTGGTAGTTGTTTGTGTGCTGCCCTAGGCCCATTGAGACATATGCGCCACCATGCTCCATTTACTTGCTCCTGTTCTTCAGGCCATGGCTCTTGCTATTGGAGCTCAATCGTCACTTGTTCCTGATCTTGAAGGGCAGAGAAGCTGATTAAAGTCACTCGCTCTCCCTCTCGCTGTACCCCTGAAGACACATGAGCCTCGGGTATTGGACCACCAAGATCCTGGAGTTTCAGGGTAGTGAGCTAAACGACGCTACTTTCTCAGTAGGTAACCTAATCTACAGAACAAACCTACTTAGCTGTTGTTTATTCTCAGATCGAGCACCTCTGACTCTTTGCTGTTGCAAATTACCCTTAGGGGGTTTATCACCCTAATGGTAATAGGGTGCTCCAGACGTGGACTCCTTGCTCACTTTGCCTTAGGGAGTTTAGCTACACCTCACTGATGAGGCCCACACAGGCCCGGAACATACGTCTGGGGTTTGCTGCTACTCCTGTCCAGGCTAGAATTGGCTGGTATTTCGGGACCAGACTGATTTACTACAGGATATTTTTCCCTGTGGCTGGCACAAGTGGCTACAAGAGGCTGCTATCTGAGTAGGTAACCAGATCTATTTAGGTGTTCGTTCTCAGACTGAGCGCCTCTGACTCAGGGTAGTTGTCACATATGCATTTTGTTATCATGAAGACACAGACTCTGTACTTGCTGTGCTGTGTCTCATACTAACATTCTGCAACATGCTGCTGAGACGTGGTCCCCTATAGCCTAGGGCCATACACTGTACAACCAGCGCTACAGAGTCTGTGTCTGCTTACACTGCAGTGGGCATACCCAAACAGGAACTATTTATTTAATTTTAGGCTGCGCTTCTAAGCACTTCTTAATAAAATAAAGTACCGTACATAAAAGTAAATGGATACCCAGGGGTATTATATACCTAGTAACATCCAGGAACCTTCCATATCACTTTTTTAACACCTAATTTCCTGTGTTGGGGGTGTGTAGCGATCCTCGTTTTGGCACTTCTTGTGTTTGTACCTAGTGGTTCCTATCTTGGTACGTAGCGGCCCTGTGTTGGTGTCTAGTGACCCTCATGTCGGCACTTGGCAGTTCCTGTCTTGGTGCCTAGTAGTTCCTGTGTTGGGTGTCCAGCGGCCCTTGTGTTTGTATCTGGCAGTTAGTGTGTTGGTGCCTAGTGATTCCAGACTTGGTACCTAGCGGTTCCTGTATTGGGTGTCTTGTGACCCTTGTATTGGCACTTCCTGTGTTGGGTTCCTATCGATTCATGTGTTGGGTTCCTAGTGGTTCCTTTGTTGGGTTCCTAGCAGTCCTGTGTTGGGTGTCTTGTGACCCTTGTATTGGCACTTCCTGTTTTGGGTTCCTAGCAGCCCTGTGTTGGGTTCCTAGCAGCCCTGTATTGGCTTCCTAGTGGTTCCTTTCTTGGTGCCTAGCAGACCTGTGTTGGGTGTCTTGTGACCCTTGTATTGGAACTTCCTGTGTTGGGTTCCTAGCAGTTCCTGTGTTGGGTTCCTAGTGGTTCCTTTCTTCGTGCTAGCAGCCCTGTGTTGGGTGTCTTGTGACCCTTGTATTGGCACTTCCTGTGTTGGGTTCCTAGCAGTTCCTGTGTTGGCTTTCTAGTGGTTCCTTTCTTGGTGCCTAGCAGCCCTGTGTTGGGTGTCTTGTGACCCTTGTATTGGCACTTCCTGTGTTGGGTTTCTAGCAGTTCCTGTGTTGGGTTCCTAGTGGTTCCTTTCTTTGTGCTAGCAGCCCTGTGTTGGGTGTCATGTGACCATTGTATTGGCACTTCCTGTGTTGGTTTCCTTTGTTGTGTTTCTAGCGGTTCCTTTGTTGGGTTCCTAGCAGTCCTGTGTTGGGTGTCATGTGACCCTTGTATTGGCACTTCCTCTGTTGGGTCCCTTTTTATGGGTTCCTAGCGGTTCCTTTGTTGGGTTCCTAGCAGTCCTGTGTTGGGTGTCATGTGACCCTTGTATTGGCACTTTCTGTGTTGGGTTCCTAGCGGTTCCTTTGTTAGGTTCCTAGCGGCTCCTCCCCAGAGTACTCTCGTATATTGATATTCTCTCTGAGCTGATCCAGCAGTGAGAGGTTTTGCATTTCCAGGCTCTAGTAGCCGAGTTATAATCTGCACAACTGACTCCAGAGCTAACAGAAAAGAACAGATTTTGCCGGAGAGTCTTGACCTAATTTGAGGACCTTGGTGAGCCTGGCAGATTTTTTCACTCCACAACATGAATGTTAAATAAAGGACGGAGCAGCCGTCCATATTCATTTCCTCTCCGGCTCTGAGCTGGAAGCAAAGACATGGATCAGATTCCTTGCTGCAAAGCTTTATCAGATTAACAGCAGGGTCACAGGACGCCGTGAGCGTGAGCACCCGTGTTATTTAGAAAAGATGATAAAGGACCACTGCACAATGAAAAATAATCAATATGTGTCTGAAAACTTTGAGTCTGACTAAAAACATAATTAAGCAGCTAAAAATCGCATTTAAAAAAAAATAAATAATAATAATAATTTTGATGTCTGTGTAGGACCCTGGAGGCATCCATGATACATTGGTGTGAGATTACATTTTTGGAGAGCTATGGTTCCACTAATTGATGCAACGTCCTGCTTCTCTACCAGAAAGGTGTCTTAAATTACCACTGAAGTTCAAGAAAAGACATATGTTTTCCAAGTATGTACCAAACTAACAATATTAGCAGCTGTATAAGTCATGGACATGGCTCATTTTGGGGGGAAATCTGTAATTTTGCAGACTCTGAGTACAGGAATCCCTTTTTGTGTTTGTTATATCACATCCTCAGAGCTAAACCATAATGGTGTGGAGTTAGATAATTTGGTAGGATTTAAATTACCCCCCCCCCCCCCCCCCCTTCTTATTCACCGGCCCAGATGCAGATGTCTTTGTTCAGGAATTGCCCTCAGATCTCTCTAAAAAAGTAAACTCCCCTCTCACATAGAACCTCCTCTAATGTATCATGGATTCCCCCAGGGCTTCGTAGAGGCAATTCACTAGTAATATAATATCCCTGTGTATTCAGTTACTTTTTGTTCTCTATTGTATTAAAAAAAAACTTTATAAACTCCTGTTTTTCTGCCTAAAATAAAACCAATTCTTCTGGTTTTGGTTTGGAGTCTGCATCGCATCTCAAACTGTGAAGTACAGAGTTTCAAATTAACCTGTCAGTGACCTCTCTCCAATCATGTTGCCATTGATTGGTTTCTATGAGACACTGCACAACCTGTACATAGAAATATACTGTCTTCATGAGCTGCAGATGTGTAGAACCAGTTATAAACTATTTGATTTATAGGCAGTAAAAACAGAGCTTCTTAATAAAATAAAGTACATAAAAGTAAATGGAAACGCCGGGATATTATCAGCCTTATTTAATTTAAGTTATTAAGGTTGGTGCCATTTTTTTCTGTTGCGCTGTTCATTCGCCAATCTTCTGTTCACCAATGTTTGTCTTAAATTTGGCTGCCTAAATGCAAGAATGGGGGGTTTGGGGAATATACGTTTCAATTCTATGAGTTGTGGTTGTAAACCCTTAAATATTTTGCAAATCCTTTTAGCGCCGGATGGTACATGGTGACCAGAGGTGGACGTGAAGTTGTTACTTTAGTTTTGTGTTGCAGCAGGTGTTCCTGGGGGCGTTCTGACGGCAGAGGTTACTTTCTGAATGATAATACAGGGTTTGTAGCCCTTCTGTCTGAAGGAGGCAGACCATGTTTTTAAGTGTTTACCCTGGTATCTGATGGCTTGACTATGAATTATCCCTTGTTTAGTATGGGAGGGGTGGAAACTAGAGCTGTGGAGGTAACGTCTGTAATTGAAATGGTGGTGTCCAGAAAGTTAACCTGTTCTGTAGAGTAATCCATTTTAAATTTAATGGATGGGTGAAAGATATTGAACAAATTATGGAAGTCTTTGAGTTTTCCTTCCCCTTCTGTCCATATGATGAACAGGTCATCTATGCAATGGTAGTATCTGTAAGGTTTATGGACAGGAATCTTTTTTTTCCAGGTGGGCCATAAATAGGTTAGCGTATTGTGGTGCCGTTTTGGTCCCCTTTGCTGTCCCCATTATTTGTAGGTAGACATGTTGGTTGAAGTTGTGGGTCAGGATGTATTCTAGTAGTTTGACAATGGTATCAGGGTTATATTTGTGATTCTGATTGTGTGTAGAAAGGAACTTCATGCATGCCTCAGTGCCATCTTTATGAGGGATGTTGCTGTAAAGGGATTCAACATCCATGGTTAGAAGTAGTGTGTTGGCAGGTAGGACCTCAATCTGACTGAGTTTGTTAAAGTCAGTGGTGTCCTGTATATAGCTGTTGGTGTTTAACTTGCGGCTTAAGGATGTTTTCAACAAGACCAGATAACTGTTCAGTCAGTGTGTCCATACCTGTAACAATAGGTCTCCCTGGGTTGCCTGGCTTGTGGGTCTTTGGCATTATGTAGAAAGTCCCAGTTGTTGGATGGGTCATTATGAGCTGCTCCAAATCTTGTAGCACGTTCTTAGGGAACATTTGAATGAGTTTTCTTAGTTGGATGGTGTATTCCTCTGGCAGCTCTTTCTAATGGATAGAGATTGTATAAGTCTCTTTTCTGTAAGGATGTAATTAAGGATGTAGTTCTCAGGCGAAAGCTTTCTATGTAATTGTCCAGTTTAGGGTTACGTCCAGGTGATGGAGTAAACTGTGTGTTTTTTTTTTCCTGCTGTTGTAATCCAGTGATGGTGTGGTATCCTCTTTGTTGTAGAAATATTCTGAAAGTCTCAGTCTCTAGGTCAGAGTATAGCTGAATTGTATACAGGTTTGTGCTTGGAAAGAATGATAGTCCTTTAGAGAGAATAGAGCTCTCTGATTGTGTTAGCTGATAGATAGGTTTATGATGCCTGTGTTATCTGAAGTGTTTTCCAAATAATTGGTGGTGGTGGTGGTTGAATTGGGGTCATTCACACCCTCTTTCTGTATCTGTACTTTGTTGTTCTTTTGAGAGAGGCCATTGAGTTTTTTATTGCAGTTTCATCTGTAGATCTGTATTTCCTTTTATTTCAGCATCATGTATGTTGTGTTCCCGTAGTTGTTGAAGTAGGGATAGTATTTGGTACTTTAGTTTTTCTTTTTTTCCATAAAGTTGGTGGATCAGGTTGTTTCTCACTTGTGCGTCTGCAGAGGTTTTCAGCATATTGTGAGTTGTGTGTAGTAGTGATTGGATTTTTGATCTTGAGTCCATTTGGGATCAGGTTCCTACTTTTGCAGTGTGACAGAAAATATGTCACCACCAGTTCCACCAAAACTCCATTTAAATAAAATAACTAACTGATTATTTAAACTTATGGAACTTTTCTAACTTCCTCATTACTGCTCCATATTTATGGAGATGGCGCTGAAATTAGAAATTTTTTTTGTTCCTTTTGTGTCACAGACTCAACTGTGTATTTTGGTTCAGAAGCCACTCAAACTAAAGCTGCAGAGAGTTACATTACTCTGTACAGATCACCGGCCTCCTCTATCATACTATTTATACAAAAAAAAAACATATTGTAGTAATAAAGTTAAGTTTTTTTTTCTTTTCTTATAAAATATTTTTGGACTTTCACAGGAGTAAAATATGTTTTTATGGAATTTCCCTTCAAACTTATATTTCTTCCAGTTCCTTTTCCTCAGAAGTGTTGATGTGTAAATTAACCATAAATTAGATTTATTTTACAATGAAGCCATAGAGAGCACCCAGGCTTACATCAAAATCAATTCTTGTATGACCTTGCTGTAAATATACCATGCAATGGGAGCATGTTTTATGTGTGTTTTTCTTAACACCAACAGCGCCATTAATAAGGGCCAGACTTCCTGTGCTTGTACAGCAGTTATCTGTTTATTGCTGAAAGTCCTCTGTATATTATGTGTTGGTGTGTTGTGAGCTGTTGAAGAACAATATATATATATATATATATTATATATATTATATATATATATATATATATATATATATATATATATATATATATATACTATATTGTGATATGTTCTCTGTCTCCCACTGAGTTTGTTCTCTTGTTTCCATCACTTTCATTTGAGTAACACCAGTACAGGAGACTTAAAATACTTTTTGAAATTCTACTAAACTAGAAATTACAAATAAAAGAAAAGAATGGGCCTAGCTCTCATCAGCGAACTAACTTTAATATGACAGTTACTATCATACTTTCCATCCAGCTAAACCTGGATAGAGAAAAACAAAAACAATTGGGATCAATAAAAAGACCAAACATATATGCAGATAACCAGATCATCTCAATGGTGTTCAGATTACCTTTCTATGAAGTAATTATCTGCCATTCTCATCTAATAAATTATTACTCCTCATTTACTGCCAGTAGCAGAGTGTCCCTACTCTGTTGGCTCTGCCATTGCTTGCACAGTCTTTCCGAGACTAAAGGCCCAAACAGAGCCTGTCTCAATTAGCCTTAGTGGCCCCATCCATATCTCTCAGCTGCTGTGTTTTTAAAGGCAGTGAACAGGTGGGCCCTGGTGCAAAATTAATTGGAGCCCCCCTTGCAACTTCTGTATCCACCTCTTGGGATCAATAAAAAAGCCACAAATGTATGTCGATGGTCAGATCACCTTTCTATTAAGTAATTATCTGTCATCCTCATTTACTGGCATTAACAGAGAGCCGCTATACTGTTGTGGGCTTTGGTGCTTTGCACCTGCAGCACCAGCAGAAGCGCCGCCACTGCCTTTAATTTAAAGCTTTGCACTGAACCCCAGTGTTACTGTGCGGCTTGTAGCAAACGTATTGCATAACATGACTTATTGCTATTTTATATCTGTGTTATAATGAGCTTATTATATTTAAGTATTGACTTTAGTATATATTAAAATAATGCATTGCGTGATAGAGAGCTTGGGGTCTAAATTTGTTTTTCTGTTCATTTTTTTTCCCACTGAATCTACTTCACTCCACTGAACAAAAACCTTGCAGGAGCTGTCAGACAGATTAAATTTGTGGTTCCACCGCTGTGAATTCTAATTAGGTTTTCCACCACTGACACTTGCACAGACTAAATTTAGGACAGCCGAGACTAAGCAGTGGAACAGACCCAGAACCCACCCCCTAATTGCATCTAAGGAGAACTAAAACAAACCTCCGCACCATGTTTTGTAACAATCAACATGTATTTTATCGGAATACACTGGAATGGGTATTAAAGGGATATAGAAGGATATTACTACGTATATAATATTCCTGAGTATCTGTTTACTTGTAAGTATTGAGATATGCTTATAAGCTCTGTTTTTACGGCCTTAAATCATACAAATAATCCCTGTATGGGTCTGTCCACTTTAGATTATGCAGACAGGGACTCTGTAGGGCTGGATGTGCAGTGTAATGTCCTAGCCTATCAGGGACCATGTGGCTGAGATGGTCAGTGGTTGGTTAGTATGAGACCCTGCACAGCAAGTACTACAAAGTCTGTGTCTGCATACTCTACAGTGGGCAGACCTATACAGGACTATTTGGTTGTTTTTAGTCAGTAAAAAGAGAGAATATAAGCTCTTCTTAATAAAATAAAGTACATAAAAGTACAGTTGTGCTCAAAAGTTTGCATACCCTTGGCGATTGGTAATATATGTACCATTTGCAAAGAAAACACGAGTGAGCAGCAAAACACATTTCTTTTATTTCTTATGGGATTCATATTCAACTGTAGGTTATAACAGGATGGCACAATCATAAAACACAACATGGCAACAAGGAAAGAAATGAAATGGCCCTGATCAAAAGTTTGCATCCCCTTAGTTCTTAATACTGTGTATAGCCCCCTTTAGCACCAATGACAGCGTGCAGTCTTGTGTAATAGTTGCCTGAGGCCCCTAATTATTGCAGGTGGTATAGCTGCCCATTCGTCTTGGCAAAATGCCTCCAAGTCATGCAAAGTCTTTGGTCGTCTTGCATGATCTGCACGTTTGAGATCTCCTCCTCAGAGTGGCTCAATGATATTAAGGTCAGGAGACTGTGATGGCCACTCCACAACCTTCACCTTTTTCTGCTGTGACTACTGGAGGGTCAACTTGGCCTTGTGCTTAGGGTCATTGTCATGCTGGAAAGTCCAAGAGCGTCCCATGCGCAGCCGTCGTGCAGAAGAATGTAAATTATCTGCCAGTATTTTCTGATAACATGCTGCATTCATCTTGTCATTAATTGTCACAAGATTCCCCGGCCTTTAGAGCTCACAACCCCCCAAAACATCAGTGAGCCCCCACCATGCTTCACAGTGGGGATGGTATTCTTTTCACTATAGGCCTTGTTGACCCCTCTCCAAACATAGCGCTTATGGTTGTGACTATAAAGCTCTATTTTGGTCTCGTCACTCCAAATTACAGTGTGCCAGAAGCTGCGAGGGGTGTCAAGGTGATATTGGGCATATTGTAACTGGGCTTTTTTGTGGTATTGGAGCAGTAAAGGCTTCTTTCTGGCATCTCGACCATGCAGCTCATTTTTGTTCAAGTATCGTTGTATTGTGCTCCTTGAAACAACCACACCGTCTTTTTCCAGAGCAGCCTGTATTTCTCCTGAGGTTACCTGTGGGGTTTTTCTTTGTATTCCAAACAATTCTTCTGGCAGTTGTGGCTAAAATCTTTCTTGGTCTGCTTGACCTTGGCTTGGTATCAAGAGATCCCCAAATGTTCCACTTCTTAATAAGTGATTGAACAATACTGACTGGCATTTTCAAGGCTTTGGATAACTTTTTATATCATCTTCCATTTTTATGAAGTTCCATTACCTTGTTTCTGCTCCCCATGGCTCAGTATCTAGCCTGCTCAGTGCATCCCCCTGAGAGCTAACAAATTCATTGACTATTTATACACAGACACTAATTGCAATTCAAAAATAACACAAATGTGGTAAATTAATCTTTAATTGCCATTTTAACCTGTGTGTGTCTGTAACAAGGCCAAACATTCAAGGATATGTAAACTTTTGATCAGGGTCATTTGGGTGATTTCTGTTATCATTATGATTTTAAAATGGAGCCAAACTATGTGATAATAAATGGCTTCATATGATCACTATCCTTCAATAAAATACTTTTTTTTTTTTTTTTGCATGATTTTTCGCATGATGTTTTCAAAATAAATGCTAAAATTTCCAAATTTCTGCCAAGGTATGCAAACTTTTGAGCACAACTGTAAATAGATACACAGGGATAGCATATACTAGTAACACCCATGAACCTTCCATATCCCTTTAATTGACCACTGTGTTTTTGGAAAAGCCTCATGTTTTAATATGTTACATTTTACACATTCGCAGCTGTGTAAGCTATGAATATAATAAAAAAAAAAATTGTCGTTCAGTCATTTCCAACTCTCCGTGACCTTGTGG
Source organism: Discoglossus pictus (assembly GCA_027410445.1). Taxonomy (NCBI): domain Eukaryota; kingdom Metazoa; phylum Chordata; class Amphibia; order Anura; family Alytidae; genus Discoglossus; species Discoglossus pictus. Next base: position 10,217,180 of record CM050171.1, on the reverse strand, counting down.
ACCATAACACACCAGGACATCTTTATGTCCATGGTTATGCTGATCCACTTGGTATTCATGGCAGAGATACTGGAGTGGGTTGCTAGTTTCTACTCCAGTGGGCCACAGCATACAGCTCCTGGTATTCCTAGGTGGTCTCCCATCCAAGTACTAGCCAGGCTCAACCCTGCTCGGCTTCAGGGTGGTGTGAGCTCTTGGTTCCCTGACTGGAATCTAATCCAGGACGCAGCAATGAAAGCATTGAATCCTAACCACTGGACCACCAGGGAACCCTAAATCTTCCTATAGTGCATTTAAAAGAGGGAGTTATACATTAATTTTTTTTATCCTCTATGTAAAATAAATTTATAATAATTGATAAAAATTTGAAGCAAAACAAACCGGCAGCTTAAAACAATGAGCCAGATTTCAAGCCCACATCTCGCGGTATACAGGTCGTATGTCTGGGGGCCTGTTGCGGGCTCGCGGTCATCTCCGATTCTGACGCTATTCAATTGAGCTAGGGTGCAAGTTACGGGCTTAAGCCCATAAACCCCTCCCGCAGGAACAAACTGTTAATAAGCTGGCCAAGATGTGACCCGCTTTTACTATCCAATTACGGTATAACAGAGTGCGACACAGGCCTCTCGGCCAATAGAAAGAGGTCTAGTCGCAGATGATTGGCAGAGAGAGATTATAAAGTTGCGTTCCACCTGCTCATGCGTTGACTGTGATGTATTTTCTTCCGAAGTAGCACGCAGGTCCCGGAGTTGGAGGTTTTTAGCAGAGCGTGATCTGAGAGCAGTATATTGCAGTTTTTCTTTAATTTATATTCATCTAATTATGTATTTAAACTTACATAAATTTACAGATTACACCTAAATTACACACATAGATACACAAAGAGCTAGGTCACTCCATACACACACCCATCCCATCCCCCACACATTATTTTTTCTTCATACATATACAGAAACACTTATTTTTATTTAACCATATATTATTTTGGGGATTTTAAATGGAGGAAGGAGAGAGAAGGGGAAGGGGAAGGGGAAAGAGAGAGAGAGAGAGATTTGGGGGAGGGACCGGCATCAGGGACAGATAAGGGAGCTCACGATCCCCGTCCACATTCGGGAGGGCAAGAGGCTAAGGGCAAGCACAGGGCCCACAAGAATATGGTTCTCCTTGGTGCCATCCGTGGCCACCTCGTGTACCTTGTGGGGGCAGGGAAGTCAGGCCAGGGCCCAGGCATGGAAGGAAGTATTGGCCGAGGTAACAGCAGTGGGCGCAACTCAAAGGGATGTGAGGTCCGTCAAACACCGTTTTGATGACATCAGGGCCAAGGTGAGGAGGATGATGGCCAAGCTGCAGCACCAACTGATGACCCCCAAGTGACTGTGAGCTACAACGAGTGGGAGTGGGTGGCCAAGGACCTTTTCAACCAGGTGCCCGCCGTTGGAGCTTCAGGCCTTGTGGCCCAGCAGGACACAGCCTCTATGTCAGGTGAATATCACATACACCAACGTGCCACCACACGTGCATCACATACTCTACTCATGTACATGATGACCAGCAAGGACACTGACATGTCAGCATTATGGAATTAACATGGGATAGATGGATCCATCATTAAATCCATGAAGCTGAAAAATCACTGTCATTCGTGGGCACAACAACAGTAATCAACCAATAAAGAGTCCATGTATTGGTGTGCCGACTGCAGCGTATGCAGTTACAGAATGCAGCCGGACTCAGGATAGGGTTAGAAGCAAACAACGATCAAGATCATGAACCAAAGAATACATCACATCTAGCATATGATAGCTAATCTAAGTTGCAATTAGGAGAATCATTCAGGTTCAAGCCTAAATGTCGGATAGTTAGGAATGAACACAAAACAATTAATTATTCATCATACTAATGACAGATGCCTTTCTTTTCTCTCTTTCAGCATCAAGGAGGTCTGGGTCCAGTGGTGAGCCTGAGGTGGGGGCGTTGACTCCATCGGAGCAGGAAGTAGAGGAGCGAGCCCCTACATAGCAGGAACTGGCGCAGGGGGAGGAGGAAAGAAGCAGAGACGAGGGTCCTGGTTCGGGGGAAGAGGATATAATCTGGCTAGTGGGGTCACCAGCAAGACCATCAGCCCTAGCGCCGCCATTTTACCCCACTGTCCCACTCCTCCAGAGACTAAGCTTGTCACCAGGGCTCTCCTACTGGAGGAACCAGCACGACTTGACCCCATCTCCTCCTCCCCTAAGCAGTGCCGGCGACTGGCCATCACCACCAGGCCCAGCTATGACACCACCACCCCTATGGAGCAAGCCTCCAACTGGGCCCCAGACCCTCCCCACTGGGCCACCACCACCACCACCTCCTCACCAGGCCATGGCCTAGGGACCTCCATCCCCACCACGAGCCAGTCTGGAGTGTCTCCGTGTGATCAAGGCAAGCATCTCTGCCAATCATGCGGATGTCATGAACAGTCTGGCCAGGCACAATAGAGAGCAGAATAGGCACCACCTAATGACTGAATTATACCTCGCTGAGCTGCTCAGGATAGGGGCGGACCAGAGCGCATTTCAACACCTGACTACGAACGCCTTGTGCAGTGCTCTGGTCCCAAGCCCTCTCTCCTCCAACACTGTGGTTTCCCCCATCCTCCCACAGCCCGGCCGCTCCTCTCCTCCCCTCCCCCATGCCTCCACAAAGGCCACCAGCACCACTACCACTGCTATTGCCGCTGCCTCCTGGGGGATGCCTCCCCCTGCCCATCCCCCCCACCAAGGAGACGTCGGCCAGCCACAGGGGATTGGGGCCCTGTGGCTAGGCGAAGGAGGACCTATGGGCCTGTGCATATGTTTGTGCCTTCTCAACAGCACTCCTCGGTGACAATCTATTGGTCCAAATGTTAAAATAATCTAGCCTGGCAACAGAGTCTTGGATCTTGGCCTATGTGATGGTGATATTTTATATGCAGATGGCTACGTCCCATCACAGGGTCAATGTTCCTTTATTCTGTGGTCACGGAGGAATGCTATTGAGAAGAGATGTTGCAGTCCCTATTTTTTAAGGCCTTATTTTGCAGGTGTTATTTTTTGGTTTTGTTTTAGGTACAATTCAAGTCCATGAAGGCATATTCTGCATCTGCAAGCATTGTGAGGGAAATGTATGAGATGTAAGGTTTTCACAGTGCCTCTCAGGTAGACATTCCTTCAATGACAGCCCCCCTCCCCACCCTTAATATGTAGCTCCCACAATCTTAACGCTATCATATAGCCAGATATCTAAGACATGCTTTTTGTTAGCTTTAAATGTAGACTAATTACCGCTATGGCGGTGGACTTGCGAAGTCTCACAATGGTATATTAATGACAGCCAGCATTAATATATGCAGTAGTGAAGCATGTCATCCTGACATCAATATCGGTCTGAGAACAGATTCCTGGGTCTGATGTAAGTAACAGTGAATCTGGCTGCCGACCTTTGTGTCCTCTCCGTAGTGTTATTTTCCCATATTTCTGATTATCCAGAGACCTAGCTAATAGTTAGTAATGCTTGCAGATGGGAATCAGGTGAGTTGGTATATTGTTACAGTATTTAGCACTGTACTGTACATGCATTGTTTTGTTTTTTATCCTCCTCCGCCTTCTTTTTTTTTTACCACTTTTTTTCAGATTTTTGTTTTTGTTACTACACTGTATGTGTGAAACTGGATTGGATTACACAGCCCAGAGGTTGAATCCTATGTTTTATTGAGCATATCTAGACAAGTTGTAAGTGCTATGCACATTAATGATTTCTTCAATTAAATGGAGTGATTTCTGATGATCCTTTTTTTCATCAGATTCCGGTTGCAGTGGTGTAGTAACCACATGTGACCCTGGTAGGTGCTATGCATCATGCTTATTCTACACTATGACATTATCCCCCTGTAGGTAACCCCTTTTCTCTATGATATTAATGCACAGTCTTGTCCATTTCTGATGTGCTCTGTGTATGAAATAAAGCTTTGTTATACTATTCTCACTGTGTCAGTGTGATGTCAATGGTTTGAGTTTTGGGACATCCACATACATCACATTTGTGTCACATTCCTATATCGGTAATCAAATGAGCATAGTTATATATGATACAATAATAGTAACAATGTCATAAGATATCTAATAAGAATAATAAAGGGTTAATACACCTGCAAAGTCCAATTTGTGATACTGTAGTAGCAACATTCCCCTGAAGGCCTGATGGGAATGTGAGAGGTGATGATGTGAATTGATTGATAGCAAAACACTTAATGGAATGTCACCAAATGATAATGGTTATACATCTTGGCACATGGCCACCAGCAATGGCAGGGGCTTTCCAGGATGGGCATAGCAGAGTTTACCCCCGATGGTGGTGAATTGGCTGTCGCTCCACATGCCTCTGCACAGCCTCCATGTGTTTTTGCATCCCTTCCTGATTTGTTAGAGAAGATTAGTGTGGTGTATGTTCCCCTGGTCCCCTTGTAGATTGCTAAGTGGTGATGATAAAGGGGCTTGTGTACCTGAATGAAGCTGTGAGCTATCCCATGTAGGGCCACTGTAGGTGGGCAGGTCATCTTTGCCATGCAAACCTTGTAGATAAGCACAGGCAGAGACATGTGTGTCTTTAATAGGTTTCAGCATGTTGCAGCATGGCTTTTCATATTGGCATATACATGACCAACCTATGAGAATTTTTTTTTTTTTTTTTAACTATTTGATAGTAGGGAGCTGTTGTGCAAGTAATGATAATGACTTCCATTGCTTTGGCCATATTTTAAAGTCCAGTGGTGACTTTTTATTGTGTTTTGCAGTGTTACACACTAGTCTGTAAACCCTTTGCGGGTCCTATTTGGAACCTGTAAGTTTTGGGCTGCCATTTGCCATTTGCGAGCTTGACTGCGGGTGTGGTCATAAGCGCTTTTTGCGATTTGAATATCAATTTGCGTTTTTAGTGATCGGAAGTCTTGACATGAAAGATCAAAGGCTTCGGGAGGCTGTAAGTTCCGAGTTTAACAACTACAGAGTTTTCAAAGCCTTAGCCCATTTGGAGCCCACAAAAAGACCCCAATTGAATAGCAAATGAACGTCCAGCCTCCATTATGCGCTACTCTAACTTACAATTGCTCAGTTGAATCTGGCTCCATGTGTTTATTCTTAACTCACTGATAAGATAAAAGAAGAAAACAAGTACTTATAGAGATCCTGTTTATCATGTTCTTATCTGATTTACATTAAATTTAATAAGAACAAAAGCACAACATGTTGCAGTTCAGACATCCATAAGACTCACTGCTCCTCTGTTTTCCTATTGCCTCCATCACTGCTCCTTTGTTTCCTGTAACATAACTTATCATGACCGAGGAGGAGAAAGCAAACCAGCTCTGTCCATATTTTAAGTAATCTTTTTTATTTTTCATACAACTTTTTTGTTGCATTGTTTACGACATAATCTTTTAAATGCATGCTAGAAACATTTTGGATTTCAATGCCCCATTCATTTTTGAAATTCTGATTTGTGTATAGAAAGTTTCCATCTTGTCTGATTCCGATACTTCCCGGTAGCTGGATTCCATTCCTCTCTACTGGACGGTGGAGGAATGATTGGGTAATTTGTTAAAACACTGCAGTATTCAGAATGTGACACCTACCCCCTACAGATGCTAAGAAGCAGGCAATTCCTACAATAACTGCAAACCCTGTCCTGCAGAAATGTGATCGCCCTCTTACATTTGCGCAAACGTCCTTATGGATGCCTCCAGGGTCCGACATCGATTGCCCCATGTGTACAAAAATTCCAATGTGAATTATTAAAGGGACACAGTTAAGGTCAAATCTTTGTCCTATGTTTTAAATATATAAAAAAGTAAACATTTATTGCAGTTACTATATGATATATTATTGATGCAGTAACTAAATGTTCCTCTAATTTCTGTTACAAAATATTTTTCTTTTGGGACAGTTTATAGGTGGTATTCAGTAAATTGGGAATGTGGGGACGGTGCAGGGGGGGCAATAAGGGTGAAGAGCGTACCCAGAGCACTTAGCCTTACCCGCATGAATAATATTTTAATCTGTCATATTTCTTTACTACACCATAAATTCCTTTTCCGTCTGCAAGTGGTACAATGTAGCATTTTGTATGAAGTCTTCCAAATCTTGCCCCGGGGGTACTTCAGATCCCATCTTTAATAATCCCTTTGAAAAGTGATTTTTGCTCTTGTTATGTATTTTCAAAAATGGTCACCTTAAATGGCACAAGAGAGGAAAGACATGTCTTATAGAGTGTATCCCCGGAGTGCCTTTATCCCTGCAAAGCAACAGATAATAGCATTTCTGATTTATTGCAAGCCGGAGGGCTGACCTTCTAAAAAGATAAGGGACGGCGTTGTGTGTTCTGTTTCCTTTTTTTTTGTTGTTTCAAGTATTTTTCATCCTTTGCAAGCAGTGACCATTCCTGTTTGTGTTTTTGGGGTTATTTTTATATATTTTGATCACTCTGCACAAGTATATTTTTGTCTAGGGCAACAAAGCCCAGGCCTAGGGCAGCACATTTTTGATAATTACAGTTGCAGTGCGATGGGCTATGTTTGCATGTGCACAGAAATGCCCATATGTGGCTATGTGATGTAATGTATTGCTTAAAGGGATATGGACATTTTCTGGAGCATAAATGTACTATTTATTTACTGTACCGTGGAGGCTTCTATCGCTCTTTTGCGGTTGTGGTGGTAAAATACTGCTTAATAAAATCTACTACACAAGCTAGGAACCGGCCCCCACACCGATGAGAGAGGCAGTACCTTGTGTGGGTAGGTTTCCTGGCTTGTGCATGATCCAATTAACTTATTTTAGACCTTCAAATGTGAGCACAAATTATTTATTTAATATATATAAAATTTACTTTTTAAGAAATGCTTATAAGCTTTGTTTTCTACCGCCTACAATCAAACAAATAGTACCTGTATAGGTCTGCCCTCTGCAGCACATGCAGACACAGGCTCTGTAGGGCTGGATGTGCAGTGTAGTGTCCTAGCCTATCAGGAACCACATCCCACCAGCACTTTGCAAGATGTTGCTGAGCGATGGTCACTGATTGGGTATTATGAGACACAGCACAGCAAATACAACAGTGTCTGTGTCTGCATACACTGCAGTGGACAGGGACTATTTGTTTGATTTTAGGCAGTAAAACAGAGCTTATAAGCACTTCTTAATTAAATAAAGTACATAAAAAATAGATACACCGGATAGTATATACCATGAACCTTCCATGTCCCCTTTAATACATGTTCACCACCCTACATTGACATATTGCGTAAAACGGACACCTTCTGACTTTATTTTTCCTTCATATAAAGTAACAGGAGGAACCATAGGCAGTAGGGCTGAAAAACAGGTTTCTGTACTTGAATTTGACTTTTCCTTAAAAAACTGAAATATGGGAGACACCTAAAAGTAGGGGCTATCCTCCAAAACAGTTGGGCGATATGAACATCTGTATTCGGATTAGTTGCTACATTTGAATCCTCAAATACACAGTATCCTTGCACAAACCGCTTGTTTACTTTGCAAGAATAATAGTTCTTCAGCCATCTGTTGCCAAACACATTTATTACACTCCTCCTGATTTGATTCATCTTGGAGAACCGAACTAACTGGTAATCAGATCTCATTCATCCCGTCTTCATGCTAAGCTCCCATGTCAGAGCTCTCTTCCCCTTGGTAGAGCACCAACTCTGATCTTTGTGTTGGTTGGTTATTCCCATGAAAATCAGAACAAACCAAAGAAACCCTTCATTCGGATGACCAGTCATCAAAAATCAATAATTAATTTTCTGACCACAAGGTCATCATTGGTCAGTTGTAATTCAGTTTTTTATTAGCACATAAAAATATAATAAATTACAAAATGGAAACAACAATTAAATCATCAATCCTCTATCAACGCGTTTCGTCCTAATACGGCTTTTTTTGTCAGCTGTATTTATATATTTGTTACTAAATTCCAAAATCCAAGAATAAATCCAATCCACAACAATCTACATTATACACTTCATGCAGAAAGGACCATTTTTAAAGGTTATGATTCACTCCTCTGACACTGAACATTATTAACTGCAACTCCTACAAAGTAACCTATATTTATAAAGCCCTACCAAGCTGCATTTTATACATATTAAAATCACCGTCTGACATTCAGAGAAGAATGCTGGTTGTTTAGAATCTACTTTGCAAGTTAAAGCAAGCAGAGAAAAGCCTGTGCAATTCTGTGAGTGGCAATACTAAGAAGTCTGGTGATTATTATCTTATTCCATGGGAATGTATGAAGTTTGCCCGCCCGAGCGCTGTTCCATTTGCTTTTTGTTAGTGACATTTTAAAATAACAAGAAACTTGCTTCTCTAAATATCTCTTTATTTAATGGGACAAAAACTAAGTAAAAGTTAATGTCCTTTTGCCTACTACGGTTTTATTTTTCAGTTATTACTGCATCTTTTTTAGTAGTTATAATTAATAACATCATTGGCTTCTTCAATATTATTTAAGGTACTAGGAAAATTGCCCGTCAAAAAATTACGGGACTGAGTCTGATGCTTGGAGGGTGTTCCTCAGCGATTCCTTGTCTTTTGCTTTCACCTACGCCCTACATTGCAGATGTTGGCCCCTATCAAGGCCTATGTTGAAGTTCTTGGCCATCACCAAGCCTACATTGCTGCAGCTCAGTGGCTTCAAGACCCTGATGTACATATGCATCCTGGCCAATCCCCTCTGCCTTGGCATGGCTCCACCTCCTCAGCCGGCCTACTGTCTTCTTGTATGTCTTGTCCTCTGAGGTCTCCCCTTGTCTTCTTGTCTTTTTGCTTTCACTACGCCCTACATTGCAGATGTTGGCCCCTATCCAGGACTATGTTGAAGTTCTTGGCTCTCACCAAGCCCTAAATTGCTGCAGCTCATTGGCTTTAAGCCCCTGATGTACATTAGGCATCCAGGCCAATCCCCTCAGCCTTGGCGTGCTCCACCTCCTCAGCCACCTACTGTCTTATTGTATGACTTGTCCTCTCGGTCTTCCCTTGTCTTCTTGCTCTTTTTGGCTCTCATCAAGCCATATGGTTTCGTCAGTCTCAGCGGCTTTTCGCCACGTGTTCCCACTTTACACACGTCATTATGACCACAGACCTTTTCAGCCCTCATTTCACAAGGGCCTAGTTACTACCACTGTTGAAATCCAAGTTACATTCATACTTTCATCATGATCATGGCTGCTCTTCGGCACATTCAGAAGTTATTCATAGTCACTATAATCACCTGTCTTGAAAACCCAAATAGCATTATACATTGTTATGATCATAGAAGCTCTTCGGCCCTCTTGTTTTTGCACGACCTAGTCGCCGGCCCCATCTCATCTAAAACCAGGAAAAAACTTGCGTCCTATCCACGTCCAAGGTAACGCCTTTTCCTTACCATAACTATCTGGCCAATCAGTCAGCTTCCCCTCGTCACAAGAGAGGGACCCGACTACAAATTCTAACTTACAATGTACAGTTTTATTTTATTTGTTGAGAGTGCGTCACATGGGTGCTAATTCAAATATTTGGTGGTTTATGGGACTTTATATTTGTGGTATTTAGTAGCTACTCTGTGAATTGTCCATCTTTCCCTGTTTCGGAGACACAGTTTCTTCATGCTTGGTATATGATGTCATTATTTTTTAGATTGTTCCCCTTGACACCGTCAATAACTTTGCTAATGGACAATAATCCTATTAAGACTCCCATTTGCAGCTGCATTTGTAATTGTAAATGAGCTCGTTAAAACTTGCCCCTATTTCATGTCGTTATTTTGTCCACCACATGTAGATGCTGTCTGCTAAACATACATTATAGTAGATGGACACCACCAACATCTAAGCCTAAAATTGGGAAAACAAATTTAATATTGAAAATCGCTTCCTTAAATCATTGTATATTAACAATGAGCAATATCTTTATTAAAACAACTATCTCATGTTAAAATGATCATGGTAATAGTCTAAGTCCAGAATAATCCTATAAAACCATCCTCCTCTGTTTCAATGGTATTCACTCTTCAGCTGGCCATCTCTCGCTGCACTCATCATTCCTCCTGCTCTAGCATTTCTCCTCGCTATCCTATAGAGATTCAGGGCTAAAACCTTTGTCACTGGTGTTAACGTACTTGTGACAATCGACATGATACCAGACCCAGTGCCTATGATATTTCCCTTGCTTACACCTTGGGTAGGAGATATGCCTACATGCAGTATTAAGATAGGGGAACGGCTTCTCTTGATGCACCAAGGCCACACCTTGATATAAGCATTCTGGGACCTGGTGCTTGGTTAATTAGTGGACAATGGAAGAGACTCAAGGGGGGCAAATTTAAGTGGGTATGTGGACATGTTGTTTGTATTAATAGTCTGCCTTGGCCTTTATGTCAGTCCCCTATAGAGCTGCTTACCCATCTTCACTAAGTCACTGATTAAAAGCTTTGAGAGCTGTGCTTTCAATAGTTGAGGAAGCTATTGTATAGGCACTTCTGATCTTTTCAAAAGAGAACCTCTGTACTCTGCCCATGGTCACTGAGGATAGTCCGACCCACCCAATATGAGGACCTAACAGCTGGGAGTTCCAGAGCGTGCCGGTCCTGCTGGTCCCATATCTTCACAGTACCTTTACACACTTAGTTGGTCCTGAAGTAACCCTTTATCCTAATGAGCCTGTATTCATCTACAACCAGACTGTAAGTCCTTCATGACTATGTGACCCATTGGCTATGTATTGATATTAAATATTTATTTGGAGTTCCAGTAATGATCAATGCATAATTAAAACCACAATCTTCTCTTATTAGGGCTTTACACTGATCATTTAAATTATAGATTGTGGTTAATTTGTGCTGAGATTTATATATATATATAATATATATATATATATATATATATATATATATATATATAAACTACCTACTCATAAAGTCAACAAGACAAACTGAGATCCCGCTCCATGCTGATGATAGCCAGTAAGCTTGAAACAGCTGTACATGGATAGGATACTCAGCTAGTGTGTGTGTATGTGTGTGTATATGTATATATATATATATATATATATATTATATATATGTGTGTACATGGATTGGATACTCGGCTTGTGTTTATTCCAACCTTGGCTTTGCATTAAAGCTGTGTAATACAGCATGCTTAAGCTTAAAGGAAGCCATGTTTGATGATGGCTACGGAATGAAGAGCGAGTCATTTGTGGGCACATTTGTGTGTCCCAGCTCAACTTCCCAGGATGCAGTGTAATAACTGTTTTTCTCAGAATTCTGGTCTGGAAGCAGGTTTTTTAACTTGTTTTAGACATTCAAATGTGAACACAGATGTGCTTTTTATTTACTGTACTACTGTACGGTGGAGGCTTCTATCGCTCTTTTGCCCACCATATTATAAATGATTGTTGTGGTGAACTACCTACTCATAAAATCCACAACACAGGCTGAATCCCGCTCCATGCTGATGATAGCCAGTAAGCTTGAAACAGCTTACATGGATAGGATTCTCAGCTTGGTGTTTATTCCAACCTTGGCTTTGCATTAAAGCTGTGTAAGACAGCGCGCATAAGCTTAAAGGAAGCCATGTTTGATAATGGCTACGGAATGAAGAGTGAGGCATTTTTGGGCACATTTGTGTGTCCCAGCTCAACTTCCCAGGATGCAGTGTAATAACTGTTTTTCTCAGAATTCTGGTCTGGAAGCAGGTTTTTTAACTTGTTATTGACGTTCAAATGTGAACAGAGATGCACTATTTATAAACTGTATACTTCTTTATTTCGTTCGTTTGTTCGTTCTCCCTCTCTCTCCACCCTGGGGCCCCTGGCTCCTAAAATTTGTACTGCTGGCTCCTAAATATTTTTCCACAGGATAAATAAGCCCTATGAAGTGCTTCCTATAAAATAGCCGGTCTGGCTCCTATAAAAACTTCTTGGCTTCTAAGTTTTAGCTATTTTGTTTATATATATATATATATATATATATATATGTGTGTGTGTGTATATATACGTATGTATGTGTGTGCGTTTCATGGATGGATAGTTTAATCCATGAACAGTTGGGTTAATTGGTTACGTAGCTATTATCATAGTTTGTCATATATATTATTTTATCTATTTTTTTTTTATTATTTTTGATGTTCGTAGCTGGAAGGTAATCAGAAATGTTTCCCCTTGGTCTTGTAAAGCTTAACCCATTTTCTACCTGAGGTCGCATGTTCCAATGCAGTAAGACGCGAGATACTGCCTAAAATAACTTCCAGTGTATGAAGGCCACAGAGAGATGACGCTGCTGGTCTGATCAGGGAACGTACGGGGAACTTATTTTTTTTTTATTCAGCGTTTGCTACAATTATATAACCCAATGTACTGCAACCAGATGGAGCCGTTTCAAGGACTTCTTCATGTCATTGTGCATATGGCGTGATGCTGCTGATGCGTCCTTAGAGGCACAACAAAGCACCTGCTTTATTTTTCATGTTTGTTAACCCTGCACCACGCTCTAATTCATCACATGTATATTTGTTACATGGTATGATTTTGTTATAGATACAAAAGGCAGATGTATGACCTCACATGGTTTTATCATTATTATCCTTACATATTCTGTAGCGCTGTACAAGGCAAAAACACATTGCAAAAGAATGGAGGGTTCTTTGGTTGAGCTCAAACGTGCGTAGAGCTTGTTCCTAAAGCGCCAACATAAGATTGAAGACTCACAAAATACAATCGAAAAGGTTTGGGTGTGATAGAGGAGGGTGACAGATACAAGATGGCGTTGTGTAAGGCAATAGGCTCATGCGGGGGGGGGGGGGGGTGACTGTGTCGTACTGTGGAGTGTGAGTGATATTATACTGAGTGTATATTAAGGCTGAATGTGATGAACTTCTTTATACAGATGAGTTTTTGAAGATTTTGAGGCAGTAAGATAGTCTAGGGGAGCAAGGCAAGGAGTAGATGGGGCAGCAGAAGAACAGTCCTGAAAGCAGAGTGAGAGGAGGTGATAAGAGCGAAGTAAAGAAGAAGGTTAATAGAAGATGGCAGTTGAGGGAGTATTTTGAGACGAGAGCAGAGATATGCGTGCACTATTGTTAAGGGTGTTGTATGTTAGGGTAATGATTTTAGATGTTATTCCGGAGGCTATGGGAAGCCAGTGGAGTGATTGACGGCGACGTGCTGTAGACACTGAGCGTTGAGTATGGTAGAGAAGTCTAGCAGAGATGTTTGACCACACGACACAGGTTGTCCACTATGATGCCTAACAAGTTTTATTAATACAATTTAGTTTCAATGATTTATAAAAGCAGTATTGATTATTATTACATTCTAAATTTCCAGTTGAACTGCTTGTCTCCACTCCTTACTAGGTCATCAAGCGGTTAGAGCAGCTGACTGGGAGACGGTACTAAATGGTTGGACACAGGCTTATGTGCTTGCCATGGTAAATCCTATTAATGCAGCAAGTCTTCAGTTAAAGAAGAGCATCCTCTGCTGCCTCGTCAAACAGATTGGCACTATGCCATTGTTGTGCCTTCATGGGGTGGAGACAACCAGCTCAACTGGAGATTTAGGAGTTGATATACTATATTTAAAAGTAATTTTGATATTGAATGTAGCCTAAATAATTGAATATGAATTTTGTTAAATCTCTGCATACTTAAGAAACCTAGCTCCTGTTATTAGGACACCTGGGCTAAGAATCGCAACCCGCACAAGATCTAAGGAGCTACATTCTTAGAACCTGGGATCTTGATAGTTCTCCCTTCCTGTTCATCTCTGATTATCCTGAATGTTCCTCTTTGTATTTGATTCATTCCGTGATATTGGTCCATTACTATAGAGTACAAACTCCTATATATGTATATATATTTGCCTTACAAAACTTTTCTGAGAAGCAAAACTGTGCAAGGGAAATGTAATATTGTCTCAGACAGATGTAAGATTTTTTTACCACTAATTAAAGGTTTTTCTGTAACCCTTTTAGTGCCAGAGGGGCTTGTTGACCCCGCTCTCCCTGATGAGACTTCTGTACCCCATGTCGAGACTCTCAGCCAACACCTGGAATGCCTGAAACTTTCTGAAGATGGAAGCGAAGATGGGAAGGTCCTCCAAAGCCTCGACAAGGTCCTGCAAGCTCTTGATGAAGACAGTTAAGTATTTTACAAATCTTGTGCTTTGGATATTGAAATGTGAGAACTTAACAGCCCTATTAAATTTGAAGCCCGTAACTCCAATGTGACGCTTGCAACGACTGCGGACTTGAAATGTGTCCGACTTACGGTGCTATTAAATTAGAATGGGCTGCGAGTTACGGGCTTGAGACACAAATCGTAGCTTGTTCGTAGAACATTGGTTTTGCGTCTGTGCGGACAATCAATTGGTGTAGACCGTAGTTACCGGTTTCGACGGAGCCAATGGAAAAAGAGATTGTTAGCGTTGGGTCATTGAAAAAGGGGATGTTAGATTTCAAAGTCCTACGGGCTACAATTACAGTTTGTGATCACACCCACATTCCAGATATAACGCAATATTAATAAAGCCGTAAATATGATATTCTATCACATGCGAGTTACAGTATATTTATTAACATATGGTTTGCTGGGATCCACAGAAATCAAACATGAAATAAAGTATGTTTTGGGGGCCGATTTTGAGGGCTTGAGAATGTTGTGCTATTAATTCTAAGACCTAACATCACTTTCCCTTTGATATATATATTGGACTTTACCCCCTAGCAAGTCCTCTCCAGCACACGTTGGGCTTTGGGCTCCATTTGTATGTTACAGGCTAGCTCGGGGGTGATTTTGTTGCAATTTAATAGCATGATTGGATTTGTAGCGGTTACGGGCTTGACAGATCAAAGGATTTGCGGGCTGCAAAGTTCCACGTTCATCTCCCGTAGGCATTTTTCGGCTGTCCTGCGTCTTAACCTGCAAGCCGTCGGCGGCCTGCTTTACGGGGCTAATTTAATAGCCGTAAGTCAACGTTTTAACACGTAGCTCAAATTTAATGTTGGATGTCCAGAACAGGACAATGTTATATATTTATGGGCAAGTTTGCCTGTCCCAGCTCAGCTTCCCAGAATGCAGTGTAATGACTGTTTTTTAACTTGCTTAAGACATTCAAATGTGAACACAGATGTACTATTTATTTACTATATATATATATATATATATATATATATATATATATATATATATATATATATATATAATTTATATTTGTGTGTGTGTAAAAAAAGGGCTACAATAAAAGTGTAGATGTGCTGGAATTTTTTTTTTTTTTTACAGAAGTTTTTAGTTCGTGAAGACCTTGCTTTTGGATAGAAGATCACTAAATAAAAACTTCTGTAAAAAAAAATATGCTATGTGCTTTACATAGAGCCCTATTCAATTGGCCAAATCGCAATTGAATGAGGACCTTAGTGTGGCTATCCAAAAAGGCTACATAAAATTGTTTCAAAGGCTAAGTTATAGAGTGTATTGGCCACTCTACTGGTGTTAATTGTTATACTATGACAGCAGTTGACATGTTATGAAAAAATGAATGAAAATAATAATTAATTGCATAAATAAATTGTGGGAATTATTTCAGATTTGATGCATAGAAACAATGAATAAGTTCAGAAACTATTCTGTGGAAGTCGGTGCAGCTGTTACAATTTGCCCTAGAAAACAATAAGGAAGGGTTATGCTTGTAGACAATTCTTGATGTTAAGGATGGGTTTTGGGGAAGGCCATTGAATGATTCTTAATTCCTTGTGGGGCCATTGGGATGCATACATTGGGAAAAGTGTTCCCTGGCAGGATTCAGTTTGGAAAGATTGTCGATCAGTATGCCAGTAAGGAAAATGCAGTCCCAAAATACCCTGCAAGACTTTTTATAAGGCGACCTCAAACCAGAATGTATATATATATACATACATACATACATTAGCGACTTGCCCGTCAAAATGATGGGACATACATTTTAAGGCTGGGAAAGCAGTCCCTTCGGAGCTTGTCGTGTGGCTCGCAATGAGCGCCTCTCCCCCAGTGTACTTTACAGGGCCCCGCGATTATCGCCTTAGGCGCTCATTTCGAGCCACACACAACCCCCCCCCCCCCCCATGTAGTTTATAGGCCTCGCCATGAGTGTTCCTGCCTTGGGTTAAGAGTTACTGCTTTTGGTAAAGTGTTCCTGCGTTGCAGTAAATGTTACTATTGCGTAGGAAGAGTTACTGGTTTTCCTTAAGTGTTACGGGTTTGAAGCTATTTTTTGCAATCTTCAGCCTTGTTTTGATTTTTTGGCGTGTTTTTTTTTTGCAAATATGTCTCAAATTAAGTTGCAACCACCGACACAGGCTCCCTGGCTCTCCCCCTATGCTGTGTGTGAGTGTGGAAGTCATTTTGAGGCATATTTGTTTTGTTTTTTCAGTGATTAGGCCATTACATTTGGATTTTTGCGAGGCCCACAGTCCATATACAGTGCCTTGCAAAAGTATTCACCCCCCTTGGCATTTTCAAGTTTTTTTGCCTCACAACCTGGAATTAACATGGATTGTTTGAGGATTTGCATCATTTAGTTTACAGAACATGCCCACAACTTTGAATATGTTTTTTATTGTGGAGCAAACCACAAATAGGACAAAATAACAGAATAAGTCAATGTGCATAACTATTCACCCCCTAAAGTCAATACTTTGTAGAACCACCTTTTGCGGCAATCACAGCTCCAAGTCGCTTTGGATAAGTCTCTATGAGCTTGCCACATCTTTCCACTGGGATTTTTGCCCATTCCTCCTTGCAAAACTGCTCCAGCTCCTTCAAGTTGGATGGTTTGCGCTTGTGAACAGCAATTTTTATGTCTGACCACAGATTTTCTATTGGATTGAGGTCTGGGCTGTGACTCGGCCATTCCAACACATTTACATGTTTCCCCTTAAACCACTCAAGTGTTGCTTTAGCAGTGTGTTTGGTGTCATTGTCCTGCTGGAAGGTGAACCTCCGTCCTAGCCTCAAATCACGCACCGAGTGGTACAGGTTTTGCTCAAGAATATCCCTGTATTTATCACCATCTTTCCCTCAACTCTGACCAGTTTCCCAGTCCTGGCCGCTGAAAAACATCCCCACAGCATGATGCTGCCACCACCATGTTTCACTGTGGGGATGGTGCTGTTTGGGCGATGTGATGTGTTGGGTTTGCGCCAGACATAGCGTTTTCTTTGGACGAAAAATTCAATTTTAGTCTCATCAGACCAGAGCACCTTCCTCCATTTTGGGAGTCTCCCACATGCCTTTTCACAAACTCAAAATGTGCCATTTTGTTTTTTGCTGAAAGTAATGTTTTTTTTCTGGCCAACTCTATGGAGCGTACGGCTTATTGTCGTCCTATGTACAGATACTCCAGTCTCTGCTGTGGAGCTCTGCAGCTCCCCCAGGGTTACCTTAGGTCTCTGTGCTGCCTCTCTGATTTGGTGGGTGGCCGTCTGTGGCAGGTTTGCTGTTGTGCCATGTTCTTTCTATTTGATAGATATGATGGTGCTCCTGAGGATCATCAAAGATTTGGATATTTTTTTATAACCTAACCCTGACTTGTACTTCTCAACAACATTGTCCCTTACTTGTTTGGAGAGTCCCTTGGTCTTCACTGCAGTGTTTGGTTAGTGGTGCCTCTTGCTTAGGTGTTGCAGCCTCTGGGGTCTTTCAAAAAAGATGTGAATATGTAATGACAGATCATGTGACAGATTGCATACAGGTGGATATCATTTCACTAATTATGTGACTTCTGAAGGTAATTGGTTGCACCAGAGCTTTTTATGGGCTTCATAACAAAGATGGTGAATACATACGCACATGCCAATTTTCTGTTTTCTATTTCTAAAAATTAGTTTTATGTATATATTTTTCTAATTTCACTTCACCAACTTAAACTATTGTGTTCTGATCTTACACATAAAATTCAGATTAACTAAGCATTGAACTTAAGGCTGTAATGTAAAAAAATAGGTAAAAAGTCAACGGGGTGAATACTTTTGCAAGGCAGTGTACCTGCCTCTGGTCCTATGTCCTAAGGGGGCCATAATTTTGCATCCCTCGCTTGTGGAACCATTTTGGTACCGATGGTAGTCCCCAGGTAGGTATCTTTGTTAAAAGTAAAATAGTTGTGGGTAAGGATATTGTAAAGGATCCTTGCATTTTCCTCCGAACTCCAGCTGAAACGAAGTGATTATAGCTCCCAATCGCCCAAACATGAGTCAAAACTTCATGAAGGGGTAAACATGAACTTTATTTTGTTGTGCAGAAATATTTATACACATCTCTTCCCACAGGCAATACACATGCCCATATTTGGCCACACAATACACATAAAGAGAACAATAGGTGTGGTCACACCTCCCCTAGGCTACCTGGCAACTTTGATACAATCAGACATTGATTCAATTACACTTCTTTGTTCTTATCTGTGAATGAAAACACTTTATACAATAGACTTCCTTTATCTTATGCGGAGTCTCTGTAACAGGATTATCTCCCATGCCAAGTAGCTGCAATAGTCTGGACAATATTCTGCAGAGCATAAACCAACATACATGCAGTATAATAGTAGGATCATATTTTAACCATAATAATCATAAAACAGGGTAAAACAGTGATGGGTTCCGTTACACACCTCCCCCGTGACCATAAGCCGGCATACACGGTCTGATCCCAACGGATCGGCCTGGGGATGTCCGGACAAAAGTATTTGTTGGTCAATTCTTTAGTTTGACAACCCACCAGCATTACTGACAACCCATCAGCATTACTGCAATTCACATTTACTCACATTTCACATATCCCCAGATAGCTGGGATCTGAGCGCACAAAACTACCGAATAGCGCTCAGATCCTCTTCACACAGTTCAATTGCCATGTAGCCAAAGTCTTTCCCATAGTTTTTCATTATAGGAATGGGCTCCATGGCATAGCTATCTGTGGTATCATGGTTCACACAGGGCAAGTACCGAATGACCCCCCTGTATGTAAAGGGCCAGAATGAGTGACATACACTCTGGTATGGCCGAATACTGTGTTTAAAGGGCAATCTGTCCCAGGGCCATAGTCGCAGGGCAGGAGGCTGGCAAACAGTCCTCTCCAAGACAAAGTGGCGAAGGGCACTTCATCACAGATATATTCTATTAGTTTAACAATAACATCAGGGCCATATTTATGGTTTTGCATGTATGTTGAAAGAAACTTAAAGCATGCCTCGGTGCCATCTTTGTGTGGGATGTTGCTGTAAAGATACTCTACATCCATGGTGACAAGTAGTGTGTTAGCAGGTAGGTCTTTAATCTGAGTTTGTTGAGAAAGTCTGTGTTCTCTTGTATATAGCTACTCTTGTTACTAGCTAATGGTTTAAGGATGTTTTCAACAAATCCAGATATCTGTTCAGTCCGTGTGTCCATACCTGTAACAAATGGTCTCCCAGGGTTGCCTGGTTTGTAGATTTTTGACAGGAAGTATAAAGTTCCAGTTGTAGGATTGGCAGGGATGAGTTGTTCTAATTCAGCTTTTTGCAGTAGGTGTTGTCTGTTGGCTTAATTTAGCTAGTCCTGAGTATTCATAACAACTGCAACTCCTTTGTCTGCCGTTTTGATGGTGATGACGGGTTGTTTTTTTAAATCTTTATGGCAGTTATTTCTGATGGAGTGAGCTTGTGTAAGTTTCTTTTATATTGTGTTATAATGTATGAAGTTCTCGGGCAACAGCTTTCTATATAACTGTCCAGTTTGGTTTTACAATCAGGTGGTGGGTTGAAATATGTGTTTGTTTGTTTTTTTTCATGTTACAGTCTAATGAGGTTGTGGTATGTCCCTTGTTGTGGAAAAATTCTGCCAGTCTCAATCTCCTGAAGTTTTCGTCTATGTCTGAGTATAGTTTTATTTTATCTAGTTTTATGTCTGGACAGAAAGACAATCCATTGGCAAGAACAGAAGTCTCTGCTTGTGATAGTTGATTGTCTGAACAATTTCTAATTCCTGTGTGTTCTGCATAATTTTCAGAAAAAAACTATTTGTTTGAATTGGTAGAGTTTTTAGATGTGGTGGTGTTAGCAGAATGTATGTATGTGTCTGTATATATTTAATGTATATATAGAATTTCCTGCTTGTGTAAAATCCATAATCCTATCATTGACACTGACCATCCACTGAGGAGGCCGTTTATTTCTTTCGGAGAAACGATTGTCTGGTTATATGACATAAGGACCGTCAGGTAACAGATTGGGGCTTACGGTTTGCAGCATGAATACTCCATCTTACTGATCAAAGCTAAGTTTAATTTAGCATTTATATACAGTATATGGGAGGTTTAATCCTTGATATTGAAATGGGTGAAACTATTTGTTTTGTTTAGATGTGTATATACATATTTTTTCCCCTATATAAGCCATATGTGTCTGCAGTCACTTTTTCTTGAGAAATAAGTACACAACTACATTGATTACAAATTAGAGGTATACAGTGGATATAAAAAGTCTACACACCCCTGTTAAAATGTCAGGTTTCTGTGCTGTAAAAAAATGAGACAAAGATAAATCATTTCAGAACGTTTTCCACCTTTAATGTGACCTATAAACTGTACAATTCAATTGAAAAACAAACTGAAATCTTTTAGGTAGAGGGAAGAAAAAATATAAAAATAAAATAATATGGTTGCATAAGTATGCACACCCTGAAACTAATACTTTGTTGAAGCCCCTTTTGATTTTATTACAGCACTCAATCTTTTTGGGTATGAGTCTATCAGCATGGCACATTTTGGCTTGGCAAGATTTGCCCACTCTTCTTTGCAAAAACACTCCAAATCTGTCAGATTGTGAGGGCATCTCCTGTGCACAGCCCTCTTCAGATCACCCCACAGATCTGGGCTCTGGCTGGGCCATTCCAAAACTTTAATCTTCTTCTGGTGAAGCCATTCCTTTGTTGATTTGGATGTAGGCTTTGGGTCGTTGTCATGCTGAAAGATGAAGTTCCTCTTCATGTTCAGCTTTCTACCAGAAGCCTGAAGGTTTTGTCCCAATATTGACTGGTATTTGGGACTGTTCATAATTCCCTCTATGTTAACTAAGGCCCCAGTTCCAGCTGAAGAAAAACAGCTCCAAAGCATGATGCTGCCACCGCCATGCTTCACTGTGGGTATGGTGTTCTTTTGGTGATGTGCAGTGTTGTTTTTGCGCCAAACGTATCTTTTGGAATTATGGCCAAAAAGTTCAACCTTGGTTTCATCAGACCATAACACCTTTTCCCACATGTTTTTGGGAGACTTCAGATGTGTTTTTGCAAAATGTAGCCTGGTTTGGATGTTTTTCTTTGTAAGAAAAGGCTTTCGTCTTGTCACTCTACCCCATAGCCCAGACATATGAAGAATACGGGAGATTGTTGTGACATGTACCACACAGCCAGTACTTGCCAGATATTCCTGTAGCTCCTTTAATGTTGCTGTAGGCCTCTTGGTAGCCTCCCAGACCAGTTTTCTTCTCGTCTTTTCATCAATTTTGGAGGTAGCTCTAGTTCTTGGTAATGTCACTGTTGTGCCATATTCTCTCCACTTGATGATGACTGGCTTCACTGTGTTCCATGGTATATCTAATGCCTTGGAAATTCTTTTGTACCCTTCTCCTGACTGATACCTTTTAACAATGAGATCCCTCTGATGCTTTGGAAGCTCTCTGTGGACCATGGCTTTTGCTGTGGGATGCGACTAAGAAAATTTCAGGAAAGACCAACTAGAGCAGCTGAACTTTATTTGGGGTTAATCAGAGGCACTTTAAATGATGACAGGTGTATGCTGACTCCTATTTAACACAATTTGGAATGTGATTGCTTAATTCTGAACACAGCTACATCCCCAGTTATAAGAGGGTGTGCAGACTTATGCAACTACATTATTTATTTATTTTTTTCTTCCCTCCACCTAAAAGATTTCAGTTTGTTTTTCAATTGAGTTGTACAGTTTATAGGTCACATTAAAGGTTCTGAAATGATTTATCTTTGTCTAATTTTTTTACAGAACAGAAACCTGACATTTTAACAGGGGTGTGTAGACTTTTTTATATCCACTGTATTTATGCTATGTTCAAGCAGGAATAATACAGAGACCTTGTTCTATCTTCTTCTTTGTGTAGCTTGTGGATTATTCCTTATTCTCATACATATATTTTTGTCAATTGATTTTTTTTTTTTAAATATATTTTTAACCTTTTAGTCCCACCAGTATCTGAGGAGTTTTTTCTCCTGTGTTGTAGGTTCTTATCTCCAGGGTTTAGAAATTTTGGGCAAGTGGCACACCTCTTTTGTCCTATAGAGCTTGAGGGCCTAAGCAAGGAAAAGGGTCTTTCTACACTAGGTAGAGTCCCTGGGGTAGGAGGTATCCACTGAGATCACAGGGTCCCTACTATTCTAACCCAGGTTTGGGGGTCTTCACCACATTTAGTTTGCCCTTGTCACCCTTGATTTCCCTGCTGAAAATTGTATCCTACACCTATATTGTGATTATTACTGGTGGGTTATGTTGAGTTAACCATTTTTTATTGTGTCGTTGTTTAATGCCTATTAAAAGTATGAGTGTATATGTATATGTGTGTGTGTGTGTGTATATATATATATATATATATATATATATAATATATATATATATATATATATATATATATATATATATATATATATATATATATATATATAATGGTGTGTGTGTATATATGTATGTATGTGTGTGTGTGTGTGTGTGTGTGTGTATATATATATATATATATATATATATATATATATAAGTACATCTGTGTTCACATTTAAATGTCTAAAGCAAGTTAAAAAACCTGCTTCCAGATCAGAACTCCGTTATTACACTGCATTCTGGGAAGTTGAACTGGGACATGCAAATGTGCCCACAAATATATATATTTTGCGTGTGTGTGCGTGGATAGGATTCCCCGCTTGTGTATAATCCAACCATGGCTTTGCAAAAAAGCTGCGCAATGCAGCAGGCATAAACATAAAGGCATGTTTAAAATGGTTATGGATTGAAGAGTGAAGCATTTGTGGACATATTTGCATGTCCCTGCTCAGCTTCCCAGAATGCAGTGTAATAACTGTATATCCTGGAATTCTGAGCTGGATGCAGGTTTTTTAACTTGTTTTAGACATTCAAATGTGAACACAAATGTACTATGTATATACTGTATACTTCTTTATTCCGTCCGTTCTTTCTTTCCCTTTACCTCTCTCTCCACCCTGGGGGCCCCTGGCTCCTAAAATTTGTGCTGTTGGCTCCTAAATATTTTTCCACAGGATAAATAAGCCCTATGAAGTGCTTCCTATAAAATAGCCTGTCTGGCTCCTATAAAAAACTTCCTGGCTTCTAAGTTATATATATATATATATATATATATATATATATATATATATATATATATATATATATATATGCGTATCATGGATGGATGGTTTAGTGCATAAACCGTTGGGTTCATTGGTTACGTAGCTATCTTCATAGTTTGTTTGTGATCACTGTTGTATATTTATATACCCGGTTTTGCCTAATTTAAGGAAGCAATGAATACATTTACCTGCCAGTTCTCCTCTGACAAGCCATTAAATGCTTTCTCCAAATCCTGGCGATTCACCCCGTTGGCATGACAACCGAGCCAGTTCTTGGAAAGGGGACACAAATGTATTTTGTGTGTGTCCTGCAGTTTTGACAGGTCTTTAAATATAAAGTGCAGATTGTATTTTTGGACCATGTTATCTCAGGGCCAGACCATCTATTTTCTTCCGGCTTCACATTTTTGATACTTGTAAAAAGGGATTTATTCACATTCTAGTGGTTCCAGTATTTTGTTTTTTGTCAGGAACATTAAAGAAGATGCTGAGATAATTGCCATCTCACAAGGGTATTTCCAGTATCTTGGCATTATACTTTTTTTTATTGTAGTGATGGTAATTTTTCTTAATCTAATTTACTGAGCTCCTTAGCAAGTTAAAGGTACGTGGAAGGTTCTTGGATTTTACAAGGGCCGTAATATCCCTGTGTATTTACTTTTATGTACTTTATTTTATTAAAAAGTGCTTATAAGCTATGTCCAAAAACATACAACTAGTTCCTGTATGGGTCTGCCCTCTGCAGAATATGCAGACACAGACTCTGTGGGTCTGGATGCGCAATGTCGTGTCCTAGCCTATCAGGGACCATGTCTCAGAGAGATGGTCACTGATTGGTTAGTATGACACACTGCACATCCAGTGCTATAGGGTCTGTATCTGCATATGCTACAGTGGGCAGATCTATAAACCATAAAAACAGAGCTTATAAGTACTTCTTGATAAAGTACATAAAGGTAAATAGATACACAGGGATATTGTATACGGATTAAAACCATTAGGCCAACTAGGCAGCTGCCTAGGGGCGCATCCCTGTGAAGGGCACCTCATTTCAAAATGTTCCTTGGCATGTAAAAAATTGAATACTGTAATACACAGGTATATCATATACCTAGTAAAATCCAGGGCCCTTCCAAATCCCTTTAATAACATTTGCAATGGAGTTCAGCCAAAAACTGCTTCTTCGCATTTTCGGAAGAGCCATGAATGCGGGTTATACACTTTAGGAACATTTTGGTTTTGCGGTCAGGAAGGGTATCATCAGTAGAATTATCCACCATTACCATTCATTTATATTAATAAAAATCTTTTGGATACTTTTTTTTTTTAATCGGAGGATATATTCCGGTTTGGCGCCGTTGTTGTTGCTGTTTACGCCTCATTCTCCATGATCCTATGGAGTTCAGCTCACCAGGCACATCTATCGTTATGTCTCTGAGTGTGCTTATCCATAAGGTTATCTTGGCAAAGATACTGGATTGGGATGCCAGGTCCTTCTCCAGTGGACCGCCATTTGTCTGACCTATCTACTATAACCTGCCCATCTTGTGTGACCCTACATGGCATAGTTCACAGCTTCATTCACAGCCCCTTCACCACGACAAGGTAACAATCTAGATGGGGTTGGAACCCTTAAGATTTGTCATATACAAGGCTATGAAGATAAAAGTCTCATAACATCACCATGGGTTGTGGGGCATGGTTATGAAAGTGGCGGACATATGTAGTATGGTGTGTTTCAATGTGACTGTGAAGGCTGTAGACCTAATGCTGGTAGAGTAATAGACCATGTTTGAGTAATTACCTAAAAAAGTTCTTCCCATACCTCTAAATCCTGAACGCCAATGTCATGGAGCACCAATGCTCAGAAAATACCTTGATCCTTCTTGTTGTTCACATGGGTTGTAATCAACATCAGATGGGCTATGTCTTGAAGACCTAGAAGAAAGCAGATTCCAGCCCATTGGTGTTGGAACCGGGTGGGATGAGGGTGACTCCTCCGATTTATTTCTAAGAAGCCCCCAGAGTAACAGGTTCTTACCTTCTGGACCCTCTCTCTTTCTTCTAGTTCTCTTTCATGAGAGTTGCCATCTTGGACAGCTGTGATCTATGGTCACGCCCACGAGGGGAGCTTTAATAGTTTAATACTGCTGTAATGAGACTCACGTTATGTCTGTCTGTTTGCTAACAGCAGTACACTGGTAGGGTGACGTATCTTCCCGGGTACATGGCCTTGTATCACAGCTCTGTAAGGAAGACAGGGCGAGGTTGTGAGATCTTCTTACTTCTAAGAAGCTTAAATTTCATATCCCAAATACATTGTGTAGGGAACAATTCAGTAAAACATGTATACATAAGAATGCCTAGAGCATCCCTTTAACAGTACCTGGACTATATTCAGTATTCATTAACCCATTCTTAGTTATTAGGTAGAATACATCAGCCCATTGGTTATTATTATTTTCATTATCTGCTGTAAGAATCAATGAGCCTCATTCTAATGCGATTCGGCCAATTGAATAGGGCTCTATATAAGCACACAGCATATTTTTTTTACATAAGTTTTTGATTAGTGATCTTCTATCCAAAAGCAAGGTCTTCACGAACCAAAAACTAAAAAAATGCTGTGTGCTTTATATAGAGCCCTATTCAATTGGCCAAATCGCAATTGAATGAGGCCCCTGGTTTGGAGGAAGAGAACGTGAGAAGACAAAATAGGTAAGAGGTCCACAACTAATCTAAGACCGTAAATGTGATTTTTGTAAAGTAATCATTTCTACTCAAATGTGAGTGACTGTTTTGGATCACTATATGAGGTTGTTCTGTTTTTCAAACATTGTTGGCATAATTTGTGCGTTGTTGCATTTCGTGCGTTTCCAACAGTGCAGAGATCGGCCAAACTGCTCACGGACGGTGAGGGGCTACCAGCCTTAGCCAAACTCCTGCATGGCCCCCCGAGCTGTGCCGAGAGGGCTGCACATGTACTGGCAGAGCTAGCGAAGAATGGTGAGTCCTGACCAATGGCTTCTATTTTTGGCTATATATTTGATTATGCATTGCTCCTAAACAGAATTAGTATTTAATAATTCAAATAGCAATACTCCTCCCCTTCTGGGTCACTACCTGGTTTGTGGCTTCTGTACCTCAATGAAGCTGTGAGCTGTACCATGTCATAGCAGAGAGGTCAGACAAATTGCAGTACACTGGAGAAGGAGCTGGCACCCCACTGCAGTATTTCTGCCAAGAAAACATTAAGGGTCACAGAGAGTCAGACATGACTGATAAATAGCAATACATATTAATAAATTCATGTTCAAAGATTAAAACAATGGTTTCCAGTGGAGTGGGTGTTTCCACCTGACAAGGTCATTAGCCCCTTCTGGATCGCTACCTTATCATGATGAAAGGGCTTGTTTATCTCAATGAAGCTGTGAGCCATATAATGTAGGGTCACCCAAGATGGGCAGTTCCTAGCAGAACGGTCAGACAAATGGCGGTTCACTGGAGAAGGAACTGGCCCACTCCAAGATAACGTTATGCATAAGCACAACCAGGTGTTTAAGAACCAGTGGCGGAGCTAGTGCATATGGCGCCCCGGTACAAAACTTTTTTTTTCATAGAGTCCCCCCACCCACCCCCCGCCAGGACGGGGCAGGCACCATTTTTTTGCACTTCCCGAACCCTCTCCGAAACTGGATCTCGTGATCTGCACCACATAGAGAGTTATATTATATACAAAGAGAAACTAATGCTGATAATATAAAGGGATCGGGCAGGTTCCTGGATGTTACTAGGTATATAATATTCCTGTGTATCAATTTACTTATATCTACTTTGCTTATAAGCTCTGTATTCACTGCATACAATTAAATAGTCCCTGTTTTTGGTCTGCCCTTTGCAGCACATGCAGACACAGACTCTGTAAAAAAAAAAACTCTTGTACAATGTGTGTTCTGTCCTTCAGTCGTGTCATACTCAGTGACCATATGGACGCAGCACGCAAGGAGCATCTGTCTGTGTTTCTGGTTGTGCTTATCCGTATGGTTTTCATGGCAAAGATACTGTAGTAGGTTGCCAGTTCCTTCTCCAGTGGCCCACAATTTGTCTGACCTCCCTAGAATGACCTGCCCATCTTGGGTGACCCTACATAATATAGCTCAAAGCTTAATTGAGGTATGCAAGCCCCTTGACCATGAGTAGGTAGCGATCCAGAATGAGGTACAGTGTATAGACCGTGTTTAATGTTCTTTAAAATAAAATCAACTTCCCTTTGGGGTGACAGAGCCACTTTTTTAAGTTACTATAACAAATGAGTTAGCTACCTGAAACTTGGGCTGTTTGTCTTCACCTCCTGTAACGTTATCACTGGTAAATGGCAGCTCTGGCTGGGAGGCAGTGCTAAATAATCAGATAAAAGCTACATAAGAACATGCTTTGGAGACCAGTGTTGTGTTCAGATGGTATTATTCCAGCAAAGTGCCCCTGTACATAGTTTTAATGTTGGATAAAAATGTACATTGGGGTCTCGGGGTCAGCGCATTTGTAGTATATTTGTTGCTCTGTCTTGTTCTCTGTGTATAGAAGAAATGAGGAAGCCTTGTATCGACGCTGGCCTGGTGATGGCCCTGATCCCCCTAATGGAGTGTAAAGACCAGGAGATTCTTCTGCACGCGGGCCGGGCCATTGGTCGGATCTGTTATGATAACAGTAAGTGTCAAAATGATTTGGGAATGGCACAAAATATATAATATATATATTGTGGTAAACTACCTCCTCAAAAAATCTACTACACAAGCTGGGAAACCGGCGCCCACGCTGATGAGAGGCAGTAACCCTGAAACAGCTGTACGTGGGTAGGATTCCTGGCTTGTGTATGATCCATCCTGAGCTTTGCTCAAAGCTGTGTAATAGAGCACAAATGTACTATTTACTGTACGGTGGAGGCTTCTATCGCTCCATTGCCCACCAAAAATTATATATAACATTTTTTTGTATATAATTTAATAATTTAAAATATAGATAGTAACAAATAATTTTATAAATTGAATGTTATTAAATAAAATTCAATATTTGTCGATCCCAGGGAATAAATAGATGGATCAGAAAGACTGTCACGTACAAAATAGAAATCTCAATGTAGGTTTGCTATTGGCGAGCCATGCAGATGATAATGTATAGTTTTCATTTATATCATATTTGGAGCCGCCGCTGTCTAAATATTTTATTTCATGAATTTAGCTGCTCAGTTTATGAATAATAACTTGGTTTTAATTTATTATTTTTGCTCTTTTTTTGTTCCAGCTGACTTACAGGAGCAATTGGTTGACCTTGAAGTGATTCCATCCTTGGTCAGAATACTAACAGACTTCCCAACCAATGATCCGCTGGTGCACGTGGGTCTCCTGGCCCTGTCCAACCTGGCGGACCTAGGTTAGACCTGAGACCAAGAATAGGAACTAAATCCATTAATCACAAGTCTTGGTACAAATGATGCCCAGTATAAGCAAAATGCTTGGGTGCCTTTTTCATTCTTTTTATCCAGCCCCCTCTAGTGACAAGACATAGGCATAACAATCCTAGGGGCAGATTTGTGTTTCATGATAGACCAGAACATCTACTTTGTATTTGTCATTAGGGCACTAGACTGGTGTGATGGAGATGTTTCCTAGCTATTTATTGGGGGAGGGGACTACTTGTGGTACATTGGGGGGCCTCGGGGGGGGGGGGGGACGTCAGAAAATACACCTGGGGAATGCGACTTGATTAGGTCTAGATCGGTTAATGACTAATTCTTACATATGGTTGAATTCGGTTTTGTTTCATTTTGTTTTTATGATGTTAGATCATTTTGATCTAAAAAATAACCAGCCATTTTTGGGAAAAGAGAGAAATATTGATATTTAGGTATTTCTCATAAAGTGTTAAGGTATAACATACCACTAAATATATTCAACATGTTTAAAGGATGTGGTAAATATTGGAAAGGTGGACAGTTTAGATAGACGAGGTTATAAACTGGAATTGTATTAGTTTCCACATTAACTTGACGGTTAAGGCGTTTGGTTCCTTGTTCGCAATTTCCAACTCGTTCCATTCTCATGTCCGCATCGCAATATTTGTAATGTAAAACCTGTTGTCTATACTCTAAATAGCTCTACAGTGGGGACATCCAAAAGGTAGCTCATGGTCTATTGGTAGATCCACAAGTGGTAATTGGTAGACGTTAAAGAAGTATACCCTGCGCTTGGCGAACGGAGTCCCCATTGGCTGTGGGACTTTTGGTGTTGGTGGCATACATATATTGAGAAATATTTAATTATGACAGCAAAGAACAGCTGACCAAAATGGAATAGTAGACCATAGACCATGTTAGGATCACAAATGATAAAATAAATGTCATGTCAATCAAATCTGATCACCCCTGGTCTACAGACATTCCATGGAGACCACCAATTTGGGGATTGATTTTATTATTATTATTATCGTTTATTTGTAACGCGCCAACATATTCCGTAGCGCTATACATAAGTTAAGTTACAGGCAATGACAAGTTAAAGATTCATACATTGCAAAGAGTGTATGGCCCTGTCTGTGAGCTTGGAATCCGGTGTCCATAGCTCTTTCCCTTAAGCACTGCGCAGGATTGAAACTCGCAGACTTACAATCTAAAGGTTAAAGTTTGTATGTGGCACAGTAGGGAGAGAGAAGTACTGAGCATGTTAGGGAGGAAGGTTATAGGCTTCTTTAAAGAGGTGCGTTTTTAATGATGTTTTGAAGGATTTAAGGCAGGAGGATAGTCTGGTGAAGCGAGGCAAGGAGTTCCAGAGAATAGGGGCAGCGCGAGAAAAGTCCTGGAGGCGGGAGTGAGAGGAGGTGATGAGTGGTAGAAAGAAGAAGGTCGTTAGCAGAACGAAGAGGGCGTGTGGGGGAGTATTTGGAGATGAGAGCAGAGATGTATGGGGGTGCGCTGTTGTTGAGGGCTTTATAAGTTAGGGTCAAGATTTTAAACTTTATTCTGGAGGCTAAGGGAAGCCAATGGAGTGATTGACAAAGAGGAGCTGCCGACACTGAGCGTTGTGTACTGAAGATGAGTCTGGCGGAGGCGTTTATTATGGATTGAAGTGGGGAGAGGCGAGTGGTGGGCAGGCCAACAAGGAGCGAGTTGCAATAGTCAAGACGAGAAATGATAAGAGAGTGTATTAGAATCTTAGTAGTGTCTTGTGTAAGGTAATGGCGTATTTTGGATATGTTTTTTAGATGGAAAAGACAGGATTTGGTTTGAGACTGTATGTGTGGGATGAAAGAGAGGGCAGGGTCCAGTAGAACCCCGAGACAACGGGCTTGGGAGGTGGGAGTGATGATGGCGTTGTTGACAGAGAGAGAGATGTGAGGAATTGAAGCTGTAGTAGAGGGTGGGAAGATTAAGAGTTCAGTCTTAGACATGTTGAGTTTCAGATGGTGGGTGGACATCCAAGAGGATATACTAGAGAGGCAGTCGGAGACGTGTGCTAGAAGAGAGGGGGATAGATCTGGTGCTGAGAGATAGATTTGGGTGTCGTCTGCATAGAGATGGTACTGGAACCCAAAAGAGTTTATTAGGGTGCCGAGTGAGGATGTGTAGATGGAGAAGAGGAGGGGGCCTAGGACTGATCCTTGGGGTACGCCAATAGACAGGGGGTGAGGAGAAGATGATGTGCCGGAGAAGGAGACGCTAAATGATCGTTCTTGGAGGTATGATGAGAACCACAAGAGAGCAGTGTCTCGAATGCCGAGGGAGGAGAGAATGTGGAGTAGAAGCGAATGGTCAACGGTGTCAAAGGCACGGATTGTACCATAAATGGACATGACTTAAATATTATTTATGCAGGATCAATTTTAGATAAACTACGTCGGTGCTTCCCAACCCTGGTGTCTAATTTAAACTTACTTAGACTGTGAGTAGAACACCTGAGATCAATGAGGGAAATCCTCAATTCCTGGCCTGGTTGTGTAATGTAAGGACCATCATTGGGAAACACTGAGCCAGATAATATATTGTTTGTATTGTGATTATTTTTTACTGTATAAATCTACATTTTGCAGATGATGGATATTTAATAAAACTTTTGGTTTATTTCTCTGGACATTAAATAAATTAGTTTGAAATATAATATTCCATAGGCCAGGGGAAGACAAGTTTGGTCCTGGAGAGCCACACACAGGCCATGATTTGAGGATATCCCTGCTGCATACAGGCGAGACTGTCCCTTTTTCAGCAATCCTGATTGTCTCACCTGTGAACAGAAAGGAAATTCTCAAATCCAGGCCTGTGTGGCTCTCCAGGACCAAACTTGCCTACCCCTCGCATAGGCCATTGATTTCTTAGACAATATATCAATGGTGGGCAGCTCATTCCTATAAGGGCCGCCAACAGTCCAGGATTTCAATATCTCTCTGCATGAGACCAGTACAATCTGAATGAAGCTGAGTAACCCGTATATGATACAGCAGAATGAAAATGAATACAGTGCGAGATTGAAATTCTGGTCTTTTCCCCATCACTGCCATAGATACAAAGTGGGAAAATAGACGACTGGCTGATTATTTTTGTTTAAGTTGTTTTCATTTGCAAAATATGGCTCGTTTTTTAAGTATTATTCAGTGAAAGAACTGAATTTATAACAATAAATGAGCATTTTATAGTATTTTTCGGTATTTGTGTGTTTATGTATATTTTCTGTTTTCTACAATTGTTTTCATGGATTTTTCAGAATGTTACAACATTTCCTTTATATTACAATATAAGATTACAGTACAAAATCAAAACTCCATTCTATACCATATTATATTAATAGCGAAATTACCGAAAGATAAGGTTGATGTAATTAACTAAGAAGAAAACTACCTTGAGGTTGTACAAGCACTAACGGAAGTATAAGTATTTATATTCTATCTCTTCCATTAGAAAGCGCCAAGGAATCTTTAAGTAAAACCATGGTGGCAGAACAGCTGGTGAAGCAGCTGAAGAGAGCGGAGGAGCACGAGCGCGTGGAAATTATCATCGATGTTCTGCAGATGCTGGCGGAGAATGGTACGTGTGTATGTATCACATATATAGTTGTCAGCGATACGGGTTGTTGCTAACTCTTGCGGGCTCACTCCGCAACAGAGGCCCTTGCAAATCAAGGGCCGCAGTTGCTGGCAAGGAGCGCCAAAGGCGCTCCTTGCGCTAGCGGAGTTGAGCGTCGTACGACTTTCGACCCGCAAATGCGGAGGTGGAAGCTCTACGGCGTCTCACAAGCCCTTACAAACGACCACACAAGCAGGACTCTGAACAAAAAAAAAACTACGGATTTACACAAAAAAATACGAGCCGCGGGACTTAGAACAGAAAAAATTGCGGACTTACACAAAAACAATTACGACCCGCGGGACTTAGAAACAATCCATTACGGACTCGCAAAAATACGACTTTAATGGACAACCCGCGCACAGCGGCAAACATTAAAAAACACAACAATACACACAAAAATAAAATAAAAACATTACCCACACCAAGGGGGGACACCCAGGACCTCTGCGACACATTATATGCTGAAGGAACATCAAAACAGATTGTTAGCTCTTCAGCACATTCCTTGCTGCATATATTAATTACAAAGAGGTAAAGTATATTAATTCATGATTTAATTAATTAGCATAAAAAAAATAAAGAGACACAAAATTAAAAAAATTAACACCACACTACCGCAAACAACCACAAACACCTTCACCGCGCCACCCACAAGGAGTGCCAACGCGCCTCATAGGACACAAACTACACCAGGGGAGAGCCTTGCAATAAGCCACAAAACGAGATCACTGCGGACCTTACAATAAGCGCAACATCGCCTATACATACACCAACCCAGAGGCTTG
>CM050171.1:10148817-10178817 GCA_027410445.1 Discoglossus pictus | reverse complement strand
AGTTTATAGGTCACATTAAAGGTAGAAAAAGTTCTGAAGTGATTTATCTTTGTCTCATTTTTTTTACAGCACAGAAACCTGACATTTTAACAGGGGTGTGTAGACTTTTTATATCATATATATATATATATATATATATATATATATATATATATATATATATATATATATATATATATATATATATATATAATTTGTACAACAGATCAGTATCTGTGTGAGCTATTCGTATAGAAACCATTTTCAAAGAATACCTGCATAATTTTGGGTTTTAATAATAATATTTTAAATACAAGTAACATTAGATTTTAGACAAGTTATCACAATAATTTATTATGTATGTTTGTATTTTGAATATGTGTTTGTTTTCATTTGGTATTTTAATTTGATGCATCCTGGGATGCTGTTTTCTATTGGCAGATGAGTCCATGCAGAAGCTGTTTGATAATGGCAGTGGTATAGTTTACCAGAATATCCCATCCTGGCTCATATCGCCGCACACCCTTCTTCAGATGACTGGGGCTCTCGCTATTGCAAACTTCGCTAGAAACGGTAAGGCTGCCCAAGGTTTGGATCCAGATACCATGTCGGTCTTCACTTAGGCATAGAAAAAATAGTATGACCTCCGGACCTTAAAGAGACACTGCAGTGGTAAAAAGTTTTTAAAGAAGGTCCCACATTTAAGGACCAGCCATGTTTTCCAGCTTACCACTTTCTCCAGTTCCTTCTATAGAATTAGACACAGTGTCACAGTGATGACAAAACTGATTATTTATACTTCTACTGGATGAGTCCAATGCAATCTCTTCTCAGACAGTAACTGTGTCCGCATGGTCCAGCTCGGGGTGGTCCATCTGCTGTTAGACCTCCTGGAACTGCACGTGGAGAATGGAGATGTGTCTGTACAACACGCCGCCCTCAGCGCTCTGCGCAACCTCGCAATACCAGGTAACAAAGTAAAACGTTATATTGCAATGCACATTATTATTTATTATTGTTGTTTTATCACATATAATCGTTTTTCAAACTGCGATTCATCGTCACGCTTACGACAAATCACAGTTTGACAACTACAATTGCGGCAAAGGGCAGCTCATGCGCATTGCGTGTTGTAAGCCGTGCTTTCGCATTGCGCAATGGACAGTGCTGGCGCATTGCGCAACGGGCCGCGCTTGCACATTACGCAAGGGGCCGCACTTGCGCATTGAAGCGCACTGAACAGAGAAGGAGAGCGAAAGGAGAAGGGGAGACTCACAGGGAAGGAGGGGGAAGACACAGAGGAGAGGGGGAGACACAGATGAGTCGGGGGGAGACACTGGGAGGGGGAGACACACAGGGGTGGGAGAGGAGGGGGAAGAGACACAGGGGAGGGAAATGAGGGGGAAGAGACACAGTGGGAAAAGAGATACAGGGGAGGGAGAGGGGGGAAGAGACACGGGGGAGGGAGATGGGGGGGAAAGAGACACAGGGGAGGGAGATGGGGGGGAAAGAGACACAGGGGAGGGAGATGGGGGGGAAAGAGACACAGGGGAGGGAGAGAGGGGGGGGGGGAAGAGACACAAGGGCGGCCAGTAAAGTAGAGGGGGAGAGGCTCCCATTGTGTGGCAAACAGCATTGCCAGGATTCACATTGTATTGCCGTCATTTTTGACGGGCAAGTTGCTAGTATTTTATTATAATATACAAATGACATGTCTGTAGCTAACATATATTATCTTTTAGTGGCCTCACATTAGTACCAATAGCCTCTCTTGTTGTTATTTAGTCATTCAGTCGTGCCCGACTCTTTATGACCCTATGGACCGCAGCACACCAGTCACAGCTGTCAGCCACAGCCCCTCTGAGCCCCCTCAAGCTCATGTTCATTGTTTCATCTATCTATCTCTGCCTCTGCCATCCCCTTCTTCGTGTGTTTTCAGTCGTTCCCAGATCAGAGCCTCTTTTAGGGAATCTGGTCTTCTCAAGATATGGACACAACATTTGAGCTGTAGCCTCATGATCAAACCTTCCAGTGACCAGTTTAGTTTTGATTTTAGACACATGGAAAATCCAGAAACCTCCCATATCCTTTTTAATAGCTGCAGGGGTTAACTGTAACGTATTCTAACACTCCCAGCGCCTTCATATAACAACACAGAGCTTTAATTTGTTAAATTCAATTTTGAGATTTGAATGTATCGATCGTACGAGTTTGATTGAATTATTGTCAGGCTTTGAAATCCCTCAAATCTATTAGGAAAATGAAGAGTGAAAAAAAAGTCTTAGAGGTTTTCCTTCTAGTAATCTGGAAATGCTATAAGTGGGTGCACAGAGCAAGTCATCCATCATAAGCAGCCTTGCAGAAGGACACCGGGAAATGTAATCCATCAATTACCTTATGAAGCGTGCAAAAAAATAATTACCAAATCCGTGGCGTTATTTTTATTTATTTTTATAAAATGTTGGTCTTGAAACTCAAGGAGGAGGTTGAGGGTCACTGACAAGGAATATTATATTTATTACAATAAAATGATGCCTTGATAAATAATAACAATGTAAGATTTATTCTATGCATAGTAATCGGATACAATATTTTGAAATGTATATTGTAATTAAGCTTCATTGTTTTTCTATTATATATCTCATTGACTGCTTTTATATACAGGCTAAAATACATCTAATAATAGGAATGACTTAAAGGGGCCCTGTCATTTAACAGGGGAGGGGGTCCAACTCTGCTCCAGAATCCTCCCTTTTACAGTGGACCGTTTATTGGTTACTGGCTTCTATTCCAGTACCACCAAGATGCAGAATAGGGAGCAAGGGGTTAAAAATAAGAAACAGAGCCTATAACCTCTAAATAAGAGAGAACACCATGATTATGTTCCCTGTGTGTGTTTGCATTGTTCAGTTGTATCCGACTCTCTGTGACCTCATGGACCATAACACACCATGCTGATCCACTTGGTATTCAGATACGGGAGTGAGTTGCCAGATCCTTCTCCAGTGGGCCACAGCATATAGCTCCAGGTATTCCTAGGTGGTCTCCCATCCAAGTACTGACCCGGCCAAACCTTGCATGGCTTCTGTGTGATGTGAACTTTTGGTTCCTTGATTGGAATCAAACCCCGGTTGCAGCGGTGAAAGCACCAAATCCTAACCACTGGACCACCAGGGAACCCTTATGTTCCCTAGGAGACTCTCTTTATTGGAAAAAGTTGGAACATTTATAGACAAACCGAACGATACAACTTTGGTCCAACCCACAAACATGATTACATTACCTGCCCTTAACCAGTTATCTCAATCAGACCCTGTAATCCCATCACAGGGTGAGCTGGTAATTATATCACAAACTTAAACATATTCAAAGTTCCCTTCTACACTAGTTAACTCCCTTAAACTGAATTTACTAGATAATCCCATGAGGCCGCTTGCTATCAAGATGTACAGTCCATTGGTTTGTTCAAACCACCCATCTCTGCCAGGAAGGTCTATGGGGGGGGGGGTTATGGCCTCATGGTGGGTCATCCCTAGTTGAATCCCATACATTACAGTGTGCAAGTGTCCTCTGCATAAAAGTTGGGGTACCGAAATTGAGAGAACATAGCTCTTTCCTGGAGTAGTTTTTATTGATGATCACCAGGCTCCAAGCCGGTCACCACAGAGTATAATTATTAAACATTTAAAGCCACATTTGCCTATTTTTACTCTTTTTATTGTTCATTTGCTCAACTATAAAACAGGCAGAAACACTGGAATATACCTACTCTCATACCTCCTATTGTATTATAAGCTGCATCATTGTTTACTTGAAGGCTGATGGCGCTGCTTTTATCCAACACACTAGAAAGGAGAAAAATAAAATTGGCAAAGACACTGAAAATTGATTTGTCCCTGTTCTTTTATAAAAAATAAAAATGTGTACAAATATTTTAAGGTATGGGAAGGAGCAAATGTGGTTTTAATCCTTATTCTACCTTACATTCAGATTTAAAAGAGCTTCTATTACCCTGTTCCTTTTAAAGGGGCATGGAGCTCACTAGTTGTGCAGCTGCAGGGTTAAAAAACATTTGGGAAAAGTGTTTTCCTTTTTAAAATTGCTGTTTAATTGATCGCTATATAGACCTTCTCCACTTAAAAGTGTATTTAATCCAGTGGAGGAGCTAGAGAATGGAGGGCCCTGGGGCATAAAAAAGTTTTGGCAGGCTGTAAAAAATGTTTTGCGCTGGGCCACTCGCCAGAACCAAATCACTTAGTTCTTCTCCCTCAGACTCCCATAACAGCAACTCTTCCCAAGACCCTTACCCATTACTGCTCCACCCCTAAGATCCTATATATATATATATATATATATATATATATATATATATATATATATATATATAATTATATATACACATACACAGTGCCTTGAAAAAGTATTCCCGCCCCCCCTTGACTTTTTACCAATTTTGTTACATCACAGCCATAAGTTCAATGTTTTGTTAATCTGAATTTTATGTGATGGATCAGAACACAATAGTCTAAGTTGGTGAAGCGAAATTAGAAAAATATATAGATAAAACTAATTTTTAGAAATAGAAAACAGATAATTGGCATGTGCGTATGTATTCACCCCCTTTGTTATGAAGCTCATAAAAAGCTCTGGTGCAACCAATCACCTTTACTAGTCACATAATTAGTGAAATGATGTCCACCTGTGTGCAATCTAAGTGTCACATGATCTGTCATTACATATAAACACCTTTTTTGAAAGGCCCCAGAGGCTGCAACATCTAAGCAAGAGGCACCACTAACTAAACGCTGCCATGAAGACCAAGGGACTCTCCAAACAAGTAAGGGACAATGTTGTTGAGAAGTACAAGACAGGGTTAGGTTATAAAAAAATATCCAAATCTTTGATGATCCCCAGGAGCACCATCAAATCTATCATAACCAAATGGAAAGAACAGGGCACAACCGCAAACCTGTCAAGAGATGGGCGCCCACCAAAACTCCCGGACCGGGCAAGGAGGGCATTAATAAGAGAAGCAGCACAGAGACCTAAGATAACCCTGGAGGAGCTGCAGAGATCCACAGCAGAGTCCTGTACATAGGACGACAATAAGCCGTACGCTCCATAGAGTTGGGCTTTATGGCAGAGTGGCCAGAAGAATTACTTTCAGCAAAAAACAAAATGGCCTGTTTTGAGTTTGCGAAAAGGCATGTGGAAGACTCCCAAAATGTATGGAGGAAGGTGCTCTGGTCTGATGAGACTAAAATGTAACTTTTCGGCCATCAAAGAAAATGCTATGTCTGGCGCAAATGGTGGTGGCAGCATCATGCTGTGGGGATGTTTTTCAGCAGCCGGGACTGGGAAACTGGTCAGAGTTGAGGGAAAGATGGAGGGTGCTAAATACAGGGATATTCTTGAGCAAAACCTGTACCACTCTATGCGTGATTTGAGGCTAGGACGGAGGGTCACCTTCCAGCAGCACAATGACCACAAACACACTGCTAAAGCAACACTTGAGTGGGTTAAAGGGTACCCAGTAAATGTGTTGGAATGGCCGAGTCACAGCCCGGACCTTAATCCAATAGAAAATCTGTGGTCAGACTTAAAGATTGCTGTTCACAAGCGCAAACCATCCAACTTGAAGGAGCTCAAAAATCCCAGTGGTAAGATGTGGCAAGCTCATAGAGACTTGGCCAAAGTGACTTGGAGCTGTGATTGCTGCAAAAGGTGGCTCTACAAAGTATTGACTTTAGGGGGGTGAATAGTTATGCACAATGACTTATTCTGTAATTTTGTCCTATTTGTTTGCTTCACAAAAAATTACAGATACATGTATAAACATCACTACTACCCAGGATCCACCCCTCTAAGCATACATCTCTACATAGAACCCAGTCTTTGTCCGCAACCATCCCCTCCCAGCACCCTTTTTATATAGCACCCATCCCTATTTCCTTTCTTCCACAGAACCCATCCCCCTTTACTTTGTCACTTTGCTGCCTTTGCTCTCTTACTTTCTTCCCTGATACACATCCCAGGTGTGCTGATCTGTTCCACACTGCCACCTCTTGGAGCTTCAGTAGAAAAGCCCTAATTTAAACTGTCATGCAATTTGGATATGACACAAATATTAAATATAGTTTGAGTTCAGTATACGTTTTATGTAGAACAGCATTTATTGAAACAGAAACCAATTGGATAAAATTAAACTTGTTGTTGTTTTTTAGATAGATCACACTATTAAATCAATGAGAGGTATTTTACAATCCTTATAAATGATTGGATAACAATCTACTTTTATTCTGTTAAATATAGGAATCAATAAGCAGTGTATAAAATGTTATCAAGCTTGGATAAACAATCAGATTCCATGCAATATATTTGGTATTGATATTGAGTGATATAGCACGTTACTCTATGAAAGCTGTAATGGCATCAAGTGTAAAAACCTATATGGCGGCCAGAATATAGAAATATCTAGTAGTAAATGTGACTACTTGGGTTATAATATATATTTAAGGCAAATCAACTTTGTATTTAGGTTTTGGAATATTTAATAAGGAATTTTATAACAGAGTTGATTACATTTTAATTAATGATCAATCAGTCTGTTTTTGATAGAATAGACCCAAGGAGAAAACAATCACGGTTATGGACTAATTGGACAAATCACCCCCAAAACCTTATTTCAGGTGTATCCACCCTATCTGGTGTCACAGAAAAATTGTATCTGGACTATTTCAATTATTTTATAAATGTAATATTCGAAACGCGCAGTTATGCTTTACCAAAAATTGTTAGCAGTGAGACCCTTGTATGAATAGGACAGCTTCTTAGGTTGATTAGAAGTAATACTGTTTTGGTTTTCCTTTTTAGGAAGAATTTCTAGTATAGATTGATTTTGAGGATATCACAGAGAAAAGATAAAAAACAGCAGTTTATGGCAAGAGTGGCGGACAGGGAAAAACCGTAAAGAGTGACGGACAGGGAAAAACCGTAAAGAGTGACGGACAGGGAAAAACCGTAAAGAGTGACGGACAGGGAAAAACCGTAAAGAGTGACGGACAGGGAAAAACCGTAAAGAGTGACGGACAGGGAAAAACCGTAAAGAGTGACGGACAGGGAAAAGCCCTAAAGAGTGACGGACAGGGAAAAGCCCTAGAGAGTGACGGACAGGGAAAAGCCCTAGAGAGTGACGGACAGGGAAAAGCCCTAGAGAGTGACGGACAGGGAAAAACCCTAGAGAGTGACGGACAGGGAAAAACCCTAGAGAGTGACGGACAGGGAAAAACCCTAGAGAGTGACGGACAGGGAAAAACCCTAGAGAGTGACGGACAGGGAAAAACCCTAGAGAGTGACGGACAGGGAAAAACCCTAGAGAGTGACGGACAGGGAAAAACCCTAGAGAGTGACGGACAGGGAAAAACCCTAGAGAGTGACGGACAGGGAAAAACCCTAGAGAGTGACGGACAGGGAAAAACCCTAGAGAGTGACGGACAGGGAAAAACCCTAGAGAGTGACGGACAGGGAAAAACCCTAGAGAGTGACGGACAGGGAAAAACCCTAGAGAGTGACGGACAGGGAAAAACCCTAGAGAGTGACGGACAAGAAAAAGCCTAGAGAGTGACGGACAGGAAAAAGCCTAGAGACTCTCTTTGTGTTAATAGATAGACCTTTTTCTTTTCACCCACCTCCCCATCACAGGGTTGGTTCAACCAATTGCAATAGCCTCCTGTCCTGTTTTGTATGTACGTGCATAAACACAATATGTCAATAAATAAATTGTGTTTTAATCTTGCACCTGTTTGATAACTCTTGGTTAGAACAATCTGGGATTCCATACAGTAGAAACATCATGTACATGTTTTATCTTTATGAAGCAGTCATTTGTTTCTCACTCAAGGCTTTCTCAGCTGTCTAAAATATGTTGGCTTTGGCTTGATGGAACATTTAGAAACTCAAAACTCATTGTGTTCTCATTTTTCCAGGTGAAGGGTTAATCATTCTCATTTTTCACAAAATAAGTATGTCTGTATCTACAGTGGTAACAGCAAAACCAACAGACAATCATATAATGTAGGATATATCACATACTATAAGTCAAACTGCAATTCGTCATCACATTTGCGAGCCTCGCATAGCGAAGCGAGCCGTTGAAGCACAGAAGTCTTCCGAGCTCGGAGCACATAGCAGCGTAGTGAGGCAAACCGTTGAGTCATTGAAACTCTGAGCACTTAGGTGATGAGCGCCTGCAAGGCGAGCCGTTGAGGCATTGAAAATCGCGGGACTTAGCCTCCAATCAAGTTAGAAAATGCTGGATTGCCTTAGGCTGCAAGCAGATGAGGAACGCAGAAAGAAAAAAATTAGGAGGTCGGAAAAATACGACGGAAAATGCTTGTGAGTCGCGTAACATACACAATTGCTGCCATTTCACTACACTAACTTGCAACTAATAACATTACGAATCTAAAATGTCCTTTTACTTGACTAAACAAACGGTTTGGCCTTGCGCACGCAGCCTATTTATACTGCACACTTGGCACATTGCTGACGCTTTCTCCTCACGTCAGCAACAGTCCAAATGTACATTGTAAGCTGCAGGAAAATAAAAAGAAATTGTTAGCTCTTCAGGATATTGATTGCTGGATATATTAATTAGGAATAGGTAATGTATATTAATTTATTAAGTAATTAATTTATTTATTATTTAAAAAAAAAAAATATATATATATATATATATATATAAAGCTATTTTACACTGCCGTTACTTTATGAATACATTAACGCTTCGCACTTCCGAATACATTTATTCATTCCTAATTAATTATTATGTACATTTAATTTAATAAGTATTAATTAGTAATGTAAAATTTATACTTTTCACTGCACTAAAAAAAGACCAAAGGGTCTTGCAATGAGCAAAAGCTTTATATTGTGTGGTAAACCGCATTGCCATGGCTTCGAATTGTATTGCCCCATGATTTTTGACGGGCAAGTCGTTAGTGTGTGTTTGTGTATGTGTATATATATATATATATATATATATATATATATATATATATATATATATATATATATATATATATATATATAAATGTGTGTGTATATATATATATATATTATATATATTATATATATATTATATATATATTTTATATATATATATATATATATATATATATATATATTTTATATCTATATATATATATTTTATATCTATATCTATATATTTTATATATATATATATATATATATATCTATATATCTATATATATATATATATATATATATATATATCTATATCTATATATATATATATATTTTATATATATATTTTATATATATATATATATATATATATAGATATATATATATATATATATATATACACATACACACAAAATCTATATCTCTTTTTATCCACAAAAGTCACAACAAAACTGTCACATGCCAATTTCAGACCAGGCGGTATGTAGCCAAGGAGGCACAGGAGGGTTCAGTTGGGGGCTGTGGTGGGTTGAGCAGGGGTGGGGGCAAGAAGGCTCTTACACTACAAAAAAATGTAAATGTAATAAAAATTAAAAAAAATTACACAGCACTGGGCCCCTCTAGAGGAGAGCCCTGTTGCACTTCACCACCTGCACCACTGGTAGATCCATCCCTGATTTAAATCTGATGTTTTTTTGCAAACCACAATTCGCACCGTGCATTCTGGGAAATGTAACCTTTTTCTATTGCAGTGCTGCAATGCAATTTTGATTAAAGGTATTAGCTAACAAAATGCACATTTTTATTGGCATACACATATTAATAGGTATCTAAACATTTTACTGGGGCTTTACTTTCCTAATAGTATTTTAATCTGTTTTTAGCTATGAACAAGGTACAGATGCTGGAGGAAGGGGTGGCCGACAGGATCCAGATGCTGCTCAGGTCGGAGATGCCTCCAGTTCAGTTCAAACTACT
Source organism: Discoglossus pictus (assembly GCA_027410445.1). Lineage (NCBI taxonomy): Eukaryota > Metazoa > Chordata > Amphibia > Anura > Alytidae > Discoglossus > Discoglossus pictus. Next base: position 10,168,875 of record CM050171.1, on the reverse strand, counting down.
GGGGACATTAAGAATGCTGACTGATGGTCAAGGTACTTGCTGCTGCTGTTGTTGTTGTTGTTGTTGTTGTTGTTCTGTCCTTCAGTCATGTTCGACTCAAGGTGACCATATGGACACAACACGCCAGGCACATCTTTATTTCTGGTTGTGCTTATCCATATGCTTTTCTTGGCAACGATACTGGAGTGGGTTGCCATTTCCTTGTCCAATGGAACGTGATTTTTCTGACTTATTTGCTATAACCAGCCCATCTTAAGTGTCCCTACATAGTATAGCTCACAGCTTCATTGAGGTACACACCACGACCAGGTGGGGGGGGGAGGGGGGTAAAGGTACTACAGGGGCAGAATTAATGTTGATTTTGTTTTTTGTTTTCCTGGTTGAATCCAAAAACCCCTGTCATGACCTAGTGAGAGTGACCAGTTATTTTAGTGTTGCATTGTTCATCAGTTTTTTCCTTCCTTTTATAGCCGACACGGCCAGGATACTGGGCCAGGATACCAAGCTCCTGACCCGGCTGGTGCAGTGGTGTGATGCCAAAGATCATGTTGGGGTACAAGGAGAAGCCAATCGACTGCTGGCATCCCTCCTGCGCCACAGCAAGTCAGGAGTAAGACACAGACCAGCACTTAGGAACTTGATAAACAATATACGGGCACAAATTGAGTCCGTAATTATTATACCAGGACCATGCAACACAATTGTGAAATTACCATTTTGTAAAATGCAGGTCTAAAAAATAGGCTTGAAATTATAAAAAAAAAAAAGATACTCCCGCCTCTGTCCGCCCCTTATTAGGCGTGTGCCAGTTAAAGGAACATTGTAATCCCTAACCGTCCTTCATCATTCATCACAGACCTAAAATTCATTACATTAAAAAAAGAAATATTAAAGGAACTCCAACAGGAACTTGATTTTAATTTTAAAGAACATTAAAAGCTGGCTATACATTGTACTAACAGTTTTTCTCTACAGTAAACTTACTTCTAAGATATTTTTAGTTGATTTTGTTGGCTCAGTATGCCAATGTGCTGCTCAGAGTCCTTGATAATGGTGGGCAGAGTGGGTCAAACAGACAATTGTTACAGCTAAACCAAATTTTCAGTTTAAATAATGATGTTTCTTGCAAATAAATATAATGCCAGAAATCTTAGACTCTAAAAATACATGATACAAGGTACCTCTGCAGTATGTATTTTACAAATAAAAAGGGTGAAATGGTCACCCTATTAAAGTGCCAAATTATCTTTAGAAATAATTCTAGAATGATTTGTCTTTTTTCCATAATTTATTGTATGTTTGTAAAGCAACATCTGCTCTGCAATGAGTGGTTTTTATTTTTTACTAATAATAATGTTCTAGCAATAACTTGTTTTGATGATATTTCTGCAGGTTCCAAGATGATGTATATATAAATAAAGCACTCTGCAGAAGTAACGTCCCTGGCTTTTATGCTTTGTAGTTCTGCTTTTTATAGCAAGTGCTTTGAAATGCCAAGGCTGTGTCTGTATTCAGAATGTTCTTGCTACCCACAGGATGTAGTGAATGCGGTGCAGCACGCCGGAGGAGTGAGGCATCTGATCACCATGACAACCAGCGAGCACGCCATTATGCAGAATGAAGCCCTCATCGCACTCGCCATTGCATCTGCAATCAACCTGGGTACAGAAATGTTTATTTAAAAGCATCATTCTGTTTTTGCAAAGGGGGGACATTGTGACTGTGCCTTTTAGGTTAGTTTAATAAGGGTCAATGTAAACTTTCACCTAGTACAAATTGTGTGTGTGTGTATATATATATATATAACAGTAGCAATTAATTGGAAACTAAAAGGTAACCGCACATTTTATCAATTGCATGTTAACAATTTCATATTCTTAGAACATACATTGCATTTTATATTTTTTGTCCATCAGTCAGACGTTTCATACTATGATTTATCCCAAAAGGAATTGCTAGAATTAATCTGATCACGTTCAGGATCAAAGAGAGTCATTTGTTGCAATAATTGGTTATCAATGGACTCTAGTGCAAATGTAAAAGCAAATAATTAGGGAGCTGATTGATGGACATGTATTACAAATGTCAAGAATTACAAGTGTAAGTTTACTGTATAAAAAAAAAAAAAAGTGGTTCAATAAACAGTTCTTATTACTTGAAATAGTAAATGATAACCTTTCCAGTACCTATATATAGATCTGTGTCTGCATACACTGCAGAGGGCAGACCCATACAGGGACTATTTGTTTGTTTGATTTTAGGCCGTAAACACCGAGCTTATGAGCACATCTTAATAAAATAAAGTACATGTCAGTACATAGATACTCAGGGATATTATATACCCAGGAACCTTCCATATCCCTTCTAAGTATTGCAGAAACTAAAAGCATCAGCAATAGCTATTGTATTATTTGGCATTTCTTTGGAATATGTGTTACCTCCACTTTATTTAACTCAATGTCTATCATTTCGATAATTTTGTTTCCTGCAGATATTGTAGAAACAACATTTAAAGAGACCGCATTGGTGGCAATTCTGCACAAAGTCCTAGAAGATGAGACTGTGGGTCCAGAAGTCAAGTATAATGCAATGGGCTTGTTGTGCAGCCTACTGGACTCAGGTATTGAACATCATAATCTCTAAAATGATTAACAAAAATAAAATTTTTCATCTAAATGGACACCCCAAACATTGGGCCATATTAAATTTGCCAAATTGTAGTTACTTTAGCCCGTAAAGGAGCCGGCAAAAGTTACGGCTATTAAAGTTGCCTCTTTTAGCTACGCGCAAAAATTGTATCAACTGAATGATATTGGGGGGGGGGGAGCATTTTTTTTTCAATTCAACTTACATTGAAGTTTGCGGTTTATCGAAATACCTATCCCATAAGATGGCCAATAATCCACCCATTAGAAATGGGCATTAGAAAACGGTTATAGCCTGTCTGAATAATTTCACTGTAAGGTCATGGGTAATTGAAAAGACTGAGCATGCTCAGGCCGCAATTAGTAGCTAGGCTGATTGGGTTAATTATTTTAAAATATATTGCAAAGTTGTTTGTTTATCTTACAATAGACCATGGCAAACAATAGCTTTTTAACTCCAGTGTTTCAGTTTTGTCCAATTTCTAATTTATTGTGTTGTCAGATGATATCAATGTGAGGTCAGATGATGACTTGTTTTTTTATTGCCTTGTATGATCATCACCAGATGAACTGAGGAAGGAAATGGATGAGGTCCACATGAAGGACACCTTGGAGAGTCTACGAGGACACAGTAATAATAATGTGGTCAAACAAGCCAACACGGTGCTTCAAGTACTGGCCAACTCCAACCAGAATAGTAGCCACTTTTTTGCATAGGTCTTTCCCTAGCTAGCCCCTCTTCTTCATGAATGTCCTCATAAAATGCATCCAGAGGCTTATAATACTCTTCCATCAGGCTAGACGTTTCCTTCCAAGAAACCTAATAGGAGTAGAGTAGACTTACCCAATAGTAAGAACCATAAGACAATATAATGACAAATGGGAAGATCATCAGATGTTGTCTTGCATTAAATTAGTCTATTGATTTTACAGCGGCCCATAAATGGGCAGGTTTTAATCCATAATGTATTATGGGAAATATGTATTTATTGAAGTTGGTTTTCCAGTGGAATAAAATTATTTATTTATGCATTAAAACAAGTGGTTTCAGTTATTGGCACCAACAAAATAAAACTGCTTAAAGTCTAATATATTAATTATACTGTATTTCATAGATGTAAAATAAAGAGCAAGATTGGGGGGGGAGTGGAGGTTTATGTTCTTGGACAATTTCAAATAAAGTTTCGACCACCGTAGAACAATTCGGTTGGAACGACATGGGGAGCAAAAATACTCTGTAAAGGGAAAGAGTAAAAGTAACATAATAATTGAGGATGAATAAAATCATTAGTCCATCAAGTTCATCCTTTTATAGATCTCCTCTGGATCAATTATCAATGAATCCAAATATTACAAGGATCAGAGGAAGGAAAACAAAAAGATAATTATCTTATATACCAACAACTCCATGGCCACCAACTTTATAGGAGTAGAAAGACAAAGTTGGGGAAGAAGACATTATATGGGAGGATATTTGTTTAGTTTTGTCCCCCCCAAAAAATGGGTTCTTATTACTGATGGCAGATCAAGTACATCCCTTACATGGTTAATTTATCAATATCTGTGTATTTTTCCCCAACGTGCAATTGTTTAGCACTAATTCAGGGAAGACATCTTAGCTTATTCAAGGGAACTTTGATTACTCTCTGTCACCAACAATGACCATGGAAAAGTGATTAGGAGTAGCAAAGTCAAGATGAGAAAATTAGTGACTTTGTGTATCTTTTCTAGTTGTGTGTGTGTGTACATATTGACTGAGGTGTACAAGGTGTTTATGAAAAGCTCTCTTCCCACTGTAGGACTTCAGGGGTTAACTCTCGTGCTCAGCTGAACCTGGACAGACCTGATTTAAGACTGTGCCTGTAGTATGGGGAGCTGGAAAAAGACACACAGTGAGACTGTTGGTTTTGCTCCACTCAGGTTTAGCTGGATGAGAGTTGGTAAGTGAGGAAACTATAAGCAAGGCCTATTGATATTGTGTCCCACCATTAAAGTGCCTGAAACACACACAAAGTGCCTTGCAGAAGTAACTTTACAGCCTTAAGTTCAATGTTTCGTTAATCGGACTATTGTGTTCTGATCCATCACATAAAATTCTAAGTTGGTGAAGTGAAATGAGAAAAATATATACATAAAACTGATTTTTAAAAATAGAAAACAGAAAATTGGCATGTGCGTATGTATTCACCCCCTTTGTTATGAAGCCCATAAACAGCTCTGGTGCAACCAATTACCTTCAGAAGTCACATAATTAGTGAAATGATGTCCACCTGTGTGCAATATAAGTGTCACATGATCTGTCATTACATATACACACCTTTTTTGAAAGGCCCCAGAGGCTGCAACACCTAAGCAAGAGGCACCACTTACTAAACACTGCCATGAAGACCAAGGAACTCTCCAAACAAGTAAGGGACAATGTTGTTGAGAAGTACAAGTCAGGGTTAGGTTATAAAAAAATATCCAAATCTTTGACGATCCCCAGGAGCACCATCAAATCTATCATAACCAAAGGGAAAGAACATGGCACAGCAGCAAACCTGCCAAGAGACGGCCGCCCACCAAAACTCACGGACCGGGCAAGGAGGGCATTAATCAGAGAGGCAGCACAGAGACCTAAGGTAACCCTGGAGGAGCTGCAGAGTTCCACAGCAGAGACTGGAGTATCTGTACATAGGACGACAATAAGCCGTACGCTCCATAGAGTTGGGCTTTATGGCAGAGTGGCCAGAAGAAAGCCATTACTTTCAGCAAAAAAACAAAATGGCACGTTATGCCTTTTCACAAACTCAAGTGGGAGACTCTCAAAATGTATGGAGGAAGGTGCTCTGGTCTGATGAGACTAAAATTAAACTTTTCGTCCATCAAAGAAAACGCTATGTCTGGCGCAAACCCAACACATCACCCAAAGAGCACCATCCCCACAGTGACACATGGTGGTGGCAGCATCATGCTGTGGGGATGTTTTTCAGCAGCCGGGACTGGGAAACCGGTCAGAAGATGGATGGTGCTAAATACAGGGATATTCTTGAGCAAAACCTGTACCACTCTGTGCGTGATTTGAGGCTAGGACGGAGGTTCACCTTCCAGCAGGACAATGACCCCAAACACACTGCTAAAGCAACACTTGGGGGGTTTAAGGGGAAACATGTAAATGTGTTGGAATGGCCGAGTCACAGCCCAGACCTCAATCCAATAGAAAATCTGTGGTCAGACTTAAAGATTGCTGTTCACAAGCGCAAACCATCCAACTTGAAGGAGCTGGAGCAGTTTTGCAAGGAGGAATGGGCAAAAATCCCAGTGGTAAGATGTGGCAAGCTCATAGAGACTTATCCAAAGCGACTTGGAGCTGTGATTGCCGCAAAAGGAGGCTCTACAAAGTATTGACTTTAGGGGGGTGAATAGTGAATACTTTTGCAAGACACTGTATATTTATTTTTTTCCCCAACACATCCCGTTACCTCAATCACACACTGTAGAGTAAAAAAGTAGTATGAAAACATTTTATTTACAATAAATTAATATTTCTGTGTTGCCATTTGAATGTAATAAATGTTTCTTTATTGCGTAGGTTCACGTTCACATTGATCCTGTAGCGTTTCATTTTTACCCAACGCTCACACTCTTTTTATTCCACAAAAGAGGTTTCCCGTTCAGGAACAACCTGTATTATTTATTACTACCCAATATAACATTTAAAACCAGGGACTGCATCCTATTATTATAATTAGAGCTGCAGCTGTGGCACATCAGTGATTGGCAACTTGGCCCTACAAATACACTCAAAGCCCGTATTTCAGTATCTGTGCGTCAATTACTACAAGGGACATAGTCTCAGAGAGCAACCAATACATTGGTTCTGTTTACGGAATGTTTTGGTCTCCAAATATTGAAGCAAATCCAGTATTATTTTAAGCTTTATTTTAACACTTAACTGTAAAATAAAAAAATAAAAATAAAAATAAAAAAAAAAAAATATATATATATATATATATATATATATTTATATTAGTGGTATTTGAAGCCAACAACTTGCCAGGATGGTTGTTGTTTGCAACTTCCTGTTCCTGATCAATCATTATCTTTCACATATGTGACCAGGCACAGCTCATGCAAAGAGCAGGAAGGAGCTTGAAGTCTACAATTTGACAGGCTATCTGCTTTTATTTTATTTTATTTTTATTTTTTTTCCTATATTATACTTTAAATGGTAAAACAAAATCGTAATCGCTTGACCTGCCCTTTGCTCAGGTGCCAGATATTTTGTGGAATTGGAATTTAGTCACAACCCAGGACATAAGGGCAACGAGAGTGGTATGTTGTTCTATACTAAGAGCCATAGGTTGCTGACCCCCCGCCTTAGGGGAAAGTGGTCATTATTTCTCAAATGCAATTCAAAATAAAATCCATTATATCGAGAGAGATGAACCAACGGCGACATCGCCCGAGTACCAGAGGCCACTTGTTCTACAGTAGATTTAAAATGGCGCGTGAAGCATCCCTTTAACCCTTTCATTGGCAGAGGGACCAGCAACACATTTATTTGCTCTGCCAGTGAAAGGATTAAGAATAAGACAATCCGAATGCGTCTTGGTCAAACTAAATACCAGTCCTAACTAATAAACATAAATAGTCAATGTATGTTGTTATAGGATGTTTACTTCTTGCCTTTATATCGAGGAGAAATAGTGCACTGTGGGGAATTATTATATAGGTTCTTGCATCCTACACACTAATTTACTGAAGATCTTGCAAGATGATATAGTGTGCTATTGATACAAAGCCAGGGATCTTTCCAGTTGGGTGGCTGGAGCAGTTTCTGTAGCAAAGCGGTGATGGGCCACTAGATGGCGCTGTGAACATTTTACACAATTTCTAACCTTTAACTGTTACCCTAACCTTTACCCTAACCCTAATGCGATAACATTTTAGTTAAATTTCAGATTAAATTCACTGAGATCGGCAGTAAAATATCAGCAGCGCCATCTAGCAGCTGCTCGCCACCACTGCTAGCGGCCACCCAACAGGAAAGGTCCCAAAACTAGTTTAACAGCAATTCAATCTGGATAGTCCACAGATTTGTTTAAGTATGCAGGATGTTTCTAGCACTGAGCAAGTGCAAGATCTCTACTGTGACTTGAAACACTATGCAGAGTAAGTGCTGCTTGACAAGCAGGAAGAAACCAAGTGGACCATTCTGCAAGAATCCGGCTAACAAAATGTAAATTGTTACAATGTTAAGTTTATCGACTCAGATTACATTGAATAATGAAAGTATCCGGACCGATATTCACAAAGAGGACCCCTCCCCACCGCTTGCACCATACTTACGTATTAAAAATACATGAACATAAAACAGTCAATAAGTCATAGTGAGAATTGTAAACAAGTCTACAGATTTCACAATCCATATACAGAGGCACAAAAAATTACAAGCTCACTAAAAAATGCAATAGCTCGTTATTTGTACACATTTCTAAATATATATATATATATAAGAAACATGAATTTACAATATGTATCCTTGCAGTAGCAATCAGGCACCTGCAATATCTAAAACAACCATAAGATGTCACTGTTGTGCTGCTAATGGCACTTTAATACTATACAGTAAATTAACAGGATTGTTTGGGGTAAGTACTATAAGGTTTCATTGGGAGTGCATAGAAAAGCAGATTAATGAGCAGACAGCATCAAAACTACTATATAATATAGGAGCAGCTCTAATTGAATTTGAAAAATAAAAAAACAGATGTACAGTTATTGCCAGGAAGCATAGTGACAGGGATGCCTCCTCCCTTGCCTGTTTATGCTGCATCTTTGATTCCTAAGGTCTCAGCTTTAAGTACCACTGTATTTTAGGTAAATTCACACATTTTTTGAAGTATGCCACAAACTAACATCATTAGCAGCTATTTAAGCCATTGTTATCTTCATATTTTAAAAAATCTGTGTATAGAAACTTTCCATTTTATCTGACTTGCACTCCCTGATAACCTGCAGCCATATTCGTATTTATTCAGTTGTGGAGGAAAAGGGATGTATGGGTAGTAAATCACTGCAACTTTTGGTGTTTGACCCCAATTTCTAGGGGTGTAGGAACAAATCCCACCCAGTTTAAATGAATAGGGGACACAAAAAATAGAAAAAATAAACTAAATCATGCATTACCAGATTTGTGATTATGGAGCTGTATGTCTCTCCTTTGAAAGCTTTAACCTATATATAACATTTGTAATTATATTGGGGGGGTAGTAGCACTGAGAATGTAACCCCCCCCCCCCCCCCAAGCAGATCACCAGGTGTACTGGTGGTAGATCTGCCCCCACTTCCTGTCCTGGGAGTAAAGTTGCATTATCCCCCCAGATTTGTTTGGGCTCCTACACCCATGCCAATTCCCCTTTATTTGCACATGCTCAGATTGATTCAGACCTGCTCCTCAAAAAGTCTCCCTCAGACTTGGAGACTTCAAAACCACCATGATAACAATGTAATCAAATGTCTGTTTTCTAACTAAAAAGTATCTTTATGACCTCTTCCTGCTTATTTAAGCTCCTAGCCGGACGCCAGTCTTTTAGACATATTGTTTTATTATCATACAGTGGTACTTTAAGTAATTATTGCTTTCTCCAGTAATACAAAATTAAAAAAATTCACTTATCAAAATCTGTGACGTTTAACAGTTCGGCCAAGTTTGGGCCAATTTCCTTTAAATAATTGAAATAATAAACAATAGGTTTGTTTTATTTTCATTTTTAGCATATTTTTCTATTTTAAAGTGGTTTCTAATGCTAATCTGCTCATTAGCATGTTGTCTATATATAAGGACGACTTACTGATAACTTGTCCAGATCTTAAAGGGAAACAACTCAAAATATTTCAATCACAGATTAAAAATAATAATTCTATACTACAATAGCTTTTTTTCTATATTTACACAGGTTAGTCTTTCACAGCATAGGCACTTTACATTAGACAGATAAGTCACCAGGAATAATCATGCAATATATCAAAAGGGAGTAATGTGAAATGTATCAGCAATTCTTTCCGTTACATTGTATCCAGCTGCGCTACAGTTGCTTGGATTCCAGTAGTATTTTCCGAGACCCCTTTTCCATTACAGTAGACTATATGGTCTTATTCCGTCACAGAAACAAATAAAAAACATAAGTGGTTTACTTTCTACATGATTATTCTTGTGTTTTAATTAGTGTTCAAGCAGCTTTCTCATCTAAATCCAATTGCTAATGCCTAGCGGCGCCTGTTGTAACAGACTTTAGATCAGAAGCCACTACAACATAATGCAAAGCAACAAAAAACTGTGGAGGGAGAAAGTACATATCAGAAAGTAATATTTTTTTATAATACATTTTTATTTTTAGAAACTATTCTACTTTTTTAACCATATACCTGCTGTACAAAAATCACATTTTCATAATAAAGCCTTATTATTTTCACATAATCCTCTTCACGTGCGCACATGTTTACAAACAAACAGAGTCTGTAATGATAAATAAGGGGATGGGCCGGACCACACTACTGGAATACAAATACTACAGCACTCGGCATATTTGTAGTGGTATCTTTTTTGTTATCGCGCCTGCCATTTCCTCCTTGGTGCCTAAAAGCAAAAGTCTTAATTTGAACGTTTTCTTTGATATATTATCAAATTTAGGATTATTAGAGTAAATAAAACTGGATGAAATGTCTGAAAAGGTTCATCCAAGATCCCCCCATGGTGCTAAACCAACTGTTAAATGTGTCATAACATTTAGGGTCCAAATTTAGAAGTTTCCATAGATGGTGAGCAGAACTTTCCAAATGTCATAGAATTTATCTTTAAGTAAATGGCAGCTGAAGAAACGTCTACGTTTTACAAAATACTACAGAGGAACTGTCCAGTTGGTCCACAAAAGTATCATATATTACACAAAAACGTGCTGTTCTGCTGGGCCAGTAATGGCGTTGAAGGACGCCTACAGGTTCTCAAGATGCTCTTAAGAAGAATAAGTAACTGGACAACATATAAAACACTATCTTTATTCTGTTAGTCTATATGGCCCCTACCAGTTGAGAAACCTCTCCAAAGGCAGCAATGGCTGCCCCCAGTGAAGAATAATTTTATATAAGATTTAATAATAATGTATTCTAAATTTGTAAAAAAAAAAACACAATTTTGGCCGATACCAAGTCTACTTCTTCAAAATAGCAAACTTTAGATATAAGAATACATTGATCCTTTAAACATAAAGCGTCTGCTCTTTGCTAGCCCTTTAAGAAATGCCTATTGTTCACCTACAAATACCATACTCAATGTGGCAGCTATAGGGCAGTGGTATAATATGTTTTTTTCAGAACACAATGGAAATACCCAGTTTCTGGTATGGTAACTCAATAAAGGATACCATGAATATCGTTCACTGGATACCTTAACGTTCAACTGTACACAATATTTTTGGAAGGTGGTCCTCAAGATGTTCAGCACCATAAGCTGAAAGTAACCAGAATTAAAATGGCCAGAGCCAGAACATCTCTTCCATCCGGCCATGGAATATTGTCCAGCAATAGCAAGTTCCGCGTCAACAACAGAGCTCAGCCCTGAAGGAGTTATAATGGTGGCAGATTCAATCATTTCATTCTCCTTAGACAATGAAGAGGTTAAAAGGGGATGAAGGTCGGGTAGAAGCAATCCTAAAGTCCAAGGGTTGCTCAAAGTTCAGGGACTTCCTCCCATCAGTCATTTTACACTGACATGTTTTGGTCACTCATGTTGATGTCAGAAGTCCAGGATCTCCAGTGGTTTTGGTAGAGGTTAGAGCCATGATCAAAATCGGTAGCCGGCCTTCACAGCATCAATGTCGGACATCAATGTTCGAGCCAAATAAATGCCAAAAATCTGCAACAGAAAAAAATAATACAGGTTGCACTGCAAACTCAGATCAAGACAAACAAAAAGGAATCACACCTGGTTCTGAAGACTGTCAACAATATGGAGATATAAGGAAGAGAAGAATGGACTAACCTCTGCCCTAACATTGAAGGAGTAGGACAAGTGAATATCAGCACCCTTAAACCGGTCATCGACTCTGTAGTTGGCGAACTGGCTCGTTAGTAATTATTTGGACGGACCAGAGAAGTTTCAGATGAGATCTTACATGGACTTTTCTTGGCTTTAACTTCTTTTGTGGAGGAGGGTCTTGTTCTTCCTCCTCTCTACCACCTGACTCTGTTGGAGATGTCTCTCAAGGGCTCTTTGTTCATCATTTAGACTTCTCCCTTGCCACAACTGGAGTTGAATTATTAAACCTCAAAAACTTTTCATCTTGGCAAAAGAGAAGTGTAAATGTTGAAGAGCGAAAAGCCCAAGAGAGACCAGCTCAAAAAAGAGGGAGGGTAGCAATGGAGGAAGAAGAAGCAGAGGCCCCACCAAAGAAAAGTGATAACCAAGGGAAGTCCATGCAGGAACTAGAGGACCCACCAACCTATAAAATAATAATGGATTTGCTATGTCATGGAGAAACTGGCACCTAGAGGTAAATTATCCTGTTGTTATTTCTCTGCACAAGTTCGGTACCAGCCCCACACTGATAAGATCCATTAAGATCGAACCAGTGACGGTCTGTGGGTAGGTCTCCTAACTTGCCCATAATCCATCCTATAGCAGGCATATGCTATAAGGAGCCACATATAAAAGTGGTGTTGGAGTAAAGAATGAAAATGCACTGTGGTCTCATTTGCATGTCCCTGCCCAGTTTCCCAGAATGCAGTGCCATAACAATTTTTCAGAACTCTGAGCAGGAAATTACCTTTTTTAACTTATTTTTAGATGTCGAATGTGAACACAAATGTACTATTTATTTAATGCACAGAGAAAAAAAATAGAAGTGGTGGTAGGAAGAGTGTGGTGACTTACCTGCAATATGGAGATCACCAGGAACGCTCCGGCCACAATGTATATATTCCTCGGTAGCCACGCCTCCAGTGCAGCAATACATCCTTTCATATACGTTACATTTGATTTTTCAGAACTGGTCTAAAATGAAATAAGTGTACAATAATTTCAAAAAACGTTGTGCTTTTACACCGCCCCAGCACCGCCTGCTCCACCGATATATACAGTATTGGTCATGTGGGCAGTGAGCCCTGGTTCTGCAAGGCTCAAAAATCACAGGCCCCCTGCAAGTGGTAATAAAACTCTCTGCTGCAACCATTTCATATGACCCAGCACAAGAAGCTTCCATCTGCACTAAGGGAATGTGGAAGCCTTTAAAGGAGCACTGCTGGGAAATTTTGAGTCATAAAGATAGTATTTAATTAGAAACAAAGATAAACATTTATGCGTCTGATGGTGCTTGGAGTACTGCATTATATTTTGGTAGAATCTTTGTGTAGAAAAGGGGCGGCAACTTATTATGTGGGTCTCTCTCTCTCTCTCTAATTATATATATTATGGGTCAAAGCTTTCATGGGAATGACATACTGCACCATAGCCTGGTAACGCGTAATTATTTTTAATTTTGCTATTTTTTGTGTCCACTATTCATTTAATCCAGTTCCTACGCCCCTGGATTATTATTTTTTTTTATATTTTTTATTGTGAAAACAGAAAATACAAATAAAAAACCCCAGTGATGTAAATATACTTCATTATAAATGATAACAGTAGAAAAAAAAGAACACAATTACATTTTTTACTGTAATGCTTTTCTCCTTGTTTCTTTTTTTCATGTTTTCTTAATTCTAACAATAACAAATCTAGGATTATAAACATCTTCTGCTTTTAATGACAGATACTTTACGCAGCAAAACAAAATATTAAGTCTAATATTGTAAACATTTTATATAGTAAGTAAATAACATATTACTTATAAACCTTATTTATTTCTCCTTTTTCTTAACTACGTAGTTTTATAACCAGATTTACAGCTTAATAATATTTATATTTTGTGAGAGTTATCAGACTCCCTAATTTACTTTAGCATAGTTTTTAAATATTGAAATAATAACATCAGATGAGAGGAGAGCAATCGCTGTTCTCTTTTTTTATGGTGAGCCGGATTGTATCCTATACTTGTATACAGAGGTGCTTCACCTGATTAGCAAATGGATCAATTAGCGGAGTAAAAACAAAACTTAACATTTTTAAAAGTAATGGCATAAAAATATTTTCAAGTTTTACAGGGGAGGCACATGGCTCAGCTTATCACTTATAAGAGTCCATAAGAATTTCTGCACACCATTTCCATTGTGGTGTGGAACGTTCTTCTTCATTTACTTATTATCTGGCGTCTGTTTTTTTTTGTATATGGATGGTATTTTGGTCCACTTTGTATTAGGATATTTTTTTTTCATCCCAGGTTGTTTGGAATTGGAGCATCGCTTCACCTTCCTTGGGAGTATGAATTGTGTGATGTCTCCCTTCTGGAGCATCGCTTCACCTTCCCCTGGAGTACGAGTTGTATGATATCTTCCATCTGGTGCATCGCTTCACCTTCCTTGGGTGTATGAATTGTGTGATGTCTCCCTTCTTTTGATATAATAGGTCTAAAAGGAAAACTCCAAGTATACTTGTATCCATGCTTTGTAATCACCTCTAAAAAGGGTTTCAGGAGTTTCCTTTTTGTATAAGGCAGTGGGTGACAAGTCCGAGAAGATTGCTGGTTGGCCTCCTTCAATTTCAGGAACACCATATCTCGCTACTTTCATGAATAAGACTTTTGTAGAAAAATAATGGAATCTGACGCTCACATCTCTTGGTCTCTCAGTGGAGGATTGCAGAGCTCTTAGGACTCTATGAATCCTGTCCATTCTAAGTTCTTCTTTACTTAGACCTGGTAAGAGCTTGGCATAAATCTCATGTATAGAGGTAGGTCTTGTACTGACTCTGATAAATTACATTTATTTCTGCTGTTAATTCCATAGAGACTCTCTGTATCTCGGCTGTAATTTCTAATCTGAAAGAGGAGATTAATTCTTTCATGTCTTGAATATCTGCTTTAGTGCTGGGTGCAGAACTCTCTGTTCCACTGTTCGGTAATTGTTTATCTGGAGTAGCGAGGTGTTGGGAAGAATGCACATTTTGTTTTATAGTGGTATTATCCTGTTTTTTTTTTGTTGTTTTTTTTTTCCGAAGAATGCCTTCCAGCCATCTTTTTTTTTTTAAATACATTATAATTTCAGTTGGCAACTAGATGGCAGTAGAGTACACAGACAAGTTGTAAACAAGAGATGTACCCTTACTGTACTGACCTTTCAAAAAAAAAAAAAAGTTATTTCCGTTCCAAAGTAATTGTGTACTTATAGCCTTAAAAAGCAGTGGAAAAAAAGTTGTTAACGTTAATTCTTAAATCCAGCTGGGTCCTCCTGTGCGCAATCCTGGCCATATATATGGATTTGCTGATAGATAAGTCACTTTATATATGATTTTATATGGTTGTTCAGCAAAGCTCATAGATCCAACATCCTCTTTCCTTGAATGTTCGCTCGGCCCCCTGCCCCTGGTTTTATTGTTGACTTTATAAATACACATTTCTTGATCTGACAAGTCGAGATGCTAACAGCCCTTTACCTGGCTCGGCCGGACCCTGGAGGCATCCATTGTAGTTTTGTGAGATTGTGTGTAAGAGAGGCATTTACATTTCTGGAGTGCAGTTTTGCATTTATTGATACAAGCTTGTATACCACTAAATATGTGCAGGGGAAGGGGGTGTTCAGGGACATACAATGATCTTACAAATCCTTCTGACCTATCCCTCTTCTATCCTCCCTCACCCCTCCCTCCACTCTCTTTCCAATAGTTGATTGCTAGTTATCCCCAGGACATGAGCAGGCACATTATTAGTGTCACATGGCTTTAGTTACATTGAAAACAATACAGACAGAGCCCCAGGGGGTAACTGGTAACAATTTCCATTAGAAAGAAATATCAAACTTACTACCCAAGTTTAGGACATGCATTGTTTTTATGACATTCAATTGATAAAGTACTTGTGTCCTATCAAAGGGATATAGGAGGTTCCTGTATGTTACCCAGGATATATATTATCCCTGGGTATCTATTTACTGTTATGTACTTTAATTG
This sequence comes from Discoglossus pictus, assembly GCA_027410445.1. Lineage (NCBI taxonomy): Eukaryota > Metazoa > Chordata > Amphibia > Anura > Alytidae > Discoglossus > Discoglossus pictus. Next base: position 10,153,149 of record CM050171.1, on the reverse strand, counting down.
TAGGCAGGAAAAAAAGAGCTTATAAGCACTTCTTAATAAAATAAACAAATAGTCCCTGTATGGGTCTGCCCTCTGCAGCTCATGAATACACAGACTACAAAGTGCAGTGTTTCAAATTAGCCTGTCAGTGACCTCTCTTAAGTAGCACACTGTCTTCATGAGCTGCAGAGAAGAGAAGCCAGTTAGGAGCTATTTGTTTGATTTTAGGCAGTAAACACAGAACTTATAATCACTTCTTAATAAAATAAAGTACATACCAGTAAAAAGATACCCAGATATATTATATAGCTAGTAACATCCAGGGACCTGCTATGTCCATTTAACTTAAAAGACACAACATTGTATAAATTAAAATTTACATAAGTCAGATATCTCTTTCTAATATAAAAAAATTGTTACCGGTTACCCCCTGGGATTCTGGTTGTATTGTTTTCAAGTACTAAAACAACAACAGTTATGCTTCTAACCTCTCCCTCCAAAAAAAAAAAAGGTCTAAAAAATAATATTTCTCACCGTTTTCCGAGCATCGTAACCGCACTGAGTGTTGACAACCGATTGCTGTAAAGAAACCAGATACAGAATAATTAGACCAATTAAAATAACGGTCAATTATAAATAAACTATCTAAGCAAACAAGAGGTCCTGCTACAAAACCAGATTGTTACTTATAGGTGATAGATAATGCTAGATTAAAAACATGTTTTGGAGGGGAATGATAAAAGCTGGTGGGAATTTTATGAAATTAAACTAAAATTAATTAGCTTTGTAATTATTCAGCACACAGAGAAAAATAGGGAAGAATAATATGATGGTTGTATGAGTAACACAGCTAATTGATTTAGGTTCACTTCCAAAAGTTAATTTTCCCTTTTTCTTTTTTGGGACAAATTAAAGAACCATTAAAGGTCATTTTAAATTTATAAATATAAATCTAATAAAAATATATATAACATCATATATATCATTGTGGATCAACAGGTTAGTTGGTCACTTTAGCGGATGTTGGTCACATTTGTGGTCCTCGTGAAGTGAGGCCCTCAGTTGCTGGGCTGCAATGAGCGCTGAAGTTGTTGTCCTTTCATACACAAACTTACAGCCGGGTCAGCGACGCAGCAGGAGAACGGGACGCCGCACCTCTCCCGGCTCAGGTTCTCTATCGTGCAGTTGAAATATTCATTCAAGTTCCAGTCGTCCGGTCCCTGGGCGCCACAGCACTGATTCTAGAAGAGAGTAATGGGATTTACATCAAGAGTTCAATTGGCACCACAACACTGGTTCTGAAAGAGTGTAATGGGATTTACACCAAGGGGTCAATGGGGGTCACAACACTGGTTCTGGAAGAGAGCAATGAGCTTTACATCAAGGGGTCCTTGGGGGCCACAACACTGGTTCTGGAAGAGTGTAATGGGATTTACACCAATGAGTCACAACGCTGGTTCTGGAAGAGGGTAATGGGATCTTTATTAAGGGGTCACTGGGGGCCACAACAGTGGTTCTGGAAGAGAGTATTCCGATTCAAATTAAGAGGTCATTGAGGGTTCTAAAATTGCTATTTTTTTTATTAAAGAATAGCCCATAAGCATTACGAATCTATTTGCATGGATATTAAGTGCTGTAAACAATTAAACAAATGCTTTAATTCATTGTACAAACTGCTTTTAGAGTAAAGCCAGCCCAATCCTCCAATTGTTTTTAAGCTGTATCACATTCAGCCACTAGAGGGAGCCGCTGATTTGTCCATAGAGCCCAAAAACAAACGTTACCTATAAAGAATTGGTTAGAATTCCAAAAGCAGTTTGTAGACAGGGCCATATTTACATATGGGCTAAATAGGCTGCAGCCCAGCGTGGCATTATTTTAGGGTGGCAAAACTCAGCTATTTGTGTGTGTTTTTTTTTTTATTTGTTTTTATGGGAAGCCCTCTCCCACCCCATGTCCCCAAGGCACCCAGTCCATGTCTTCTAGGCCCCCTGGACTCCCTCTGCCTTACCAGGACCCCCTCGCTTACCCTGATCGCCGGGATCAAATCTCTGTGTGTCTTCTGCGCCTGCCGGTTCGTCTTGAATGACGTCACGTGACTCCTTGCCTCTTCAGATAGATGCGCCGGCAGGTGAGGCGCAGAAGACACACAGAGATTTACTCCCGCCGATCAGGATAAGCGAGGGGGTCCTGATGAGGGTGTACAGGGGGGTCTAGTGGATATGGGGTGGGAGAGGGCATATATATATATATATATATATATATATATATATATATATATGTATATATATATATATGAAGATTGAGGTAGCTGACAAGCTTTTGAGAGCGTTCCTCTCTTTTTCAAGTCCAAAGCATCTCCGATAGATTTCCATTAAAACGCAAATTAGTTAAAAAAAAAAAAACTGTAATAAAGGTCTGCAAATAACAGGGACCCCAATGGGCACCTAAATGGCAATACAATATGCTAATCTATTTATGGCTCACCTGGAACAGAGATTCCTGTCCACATATGCCCACAAACCCTACAGATACTACCGTTATATAGATGACCTGTTGATCATATGGACAGAGGGAGAAAAAAAACTCAGAGACGTCCACACTGCCTTTAATACCTTCCACCATCTATTAAACTTAAAATGGATAACTCGGCTGAACAGGTGAACTTTCTGGACACCACCATATCCATCACAAATGGCAAATGACAGATATAGTTACCTCCACAACTCTAGTTTCCATCCCTCCCACACGCGATAATTTAAAGGTAAGCCATCAGATACCCCCGCATATGTTCAAACACTGGGGACCACAACAAACATTTAAAAACACTGTCTGGCTCCTTCAGGCAGAAGGGTTACACAGCTCATGTCATTACACGTAAAGTAACCTCTGCTATTAAAAACACCCCGGGAACACCTGCTGCAATACAAAACTAAAGTAAATACTTCACAAACACCTCTAGTAACAAAGTACCATCCGGCTCTAGTAGGAATACACAAAATATTTAAGGATCTACAACCTCAACTAACAGAGGACGCAGAACAAAAACATATATTCCCCAAACCTCACATTCAGACAACCACCAAATCTGAGACAAACATTGGTGAACAGAAGATTGGCGAATGAACAGCGTAACAGAGAAAATGGCACCAACCTTGCAATAAAAATCACTACAAATTATGTCAACACATCTGCAACAAGGACACAGCCACGCACAACAAGACCCACAACATCAGAGGGTCATATTCATGCACATCCTCTAATGTAGTCTACATAATACAATGTACTGTATGTGAGAGGGGCTACTACATTGGAGAAACAAGCCAGAAACTACATTTACGGATTAATCTATACAGAAACTCCATCAAAAAGCACAAAGATGGCAGTTCCTGTACCCCAGTTGGACACCACTTTTACAAAATAACCACTCCATATAAAAGCTGAAAATGAAAATACTCAAAATGTAATTTTAAAAACACACAAGAAAGAAAGGCCTTTTAAATTAAAATAATAACACACAATATAAAATACACAGGTCTTAATGTTAACCTGGAATTCCTGTCGCATTATCTAGAATTCTTTTAATTTTACATTAAGGATATGTTTTGTGTTTTTTCGTTTTTTTGGTTTTCTCTGGGGGTTTTTTTTTCCCTGGGTGTTCCTAAGTAGGTAATATTTGTGAGTATTTATTTACTTTTATGTACTTTTTTTTATTAAGATGTCGTTATAAGCTCTGTTGTTACTACCTAATATCAAACAAATAATCTCTGTATGGGTGTGCCCTCTGTAGCTCAAGAAGATTCTTTAGGGCTGCATGTGCAGTATCTATCTGCTGCCGATACATGGTCCCTGATGGGCTAGGACACTGTACATCTAGCCCTACAGTGTTTGCATACACTGCAGAGGGAAACCCCACACCCATTTGTATGATTTTAAAAACAGAACTTCCTAATAAAATAAAGTACATAAAAGTAAAATCGATACACAGGGATATTATACACCTAGTAACATCCAGGAATATTCCATATCCCTTTAAATAGTTGCAATCCATAAGTATAAATGCATATAGTACAATCGCTTTACCATTTTCTGCAGGGAGTCAATGAGGTTCTGTAGGTCGATATCATCACGATACGCTCGGATGTTGTTCTCGAAAAATTCCTTAGCTCTGTCCCTCACCCAGTCCTGGAACAGGAACGCCAAGACGGCCACCGCCAACTCCATAAAAAAGATCAGGACAATCGCTCCGCAGAACTGTGAAGGAATAAAGGAGTTATAAGCATTTGTGGGATATATCATGTGTAACCAATAAAAAGACCCTCTAGTATTGTGTCTGAGGGAGATATGGGCTGA
>CM050171.1:10133817-10143817 GCA_027410445.1 Discoglossus pictus | reverse complement strand
GGGCACCTGCCTTGTACATGTTGTTTTTTTGTTGTTCAGCCATGTCCTACTCTTTGTGACTCTATGGACTGCAGCTCGCCAGCACATTTATCCATATGTCTCTGGTTGTGCTTATCCATAAGGTTATAGTTACATAGTTACATAGTAATTAAGGTTGAAAAAAGACTTTCAGTCCATCAAGTTCAACCTGTTAAGATCTCCTCTGATCTGCAATATGCGGATTAGTTATTAATTAAATTATTGATTAAATAATTATTAATAGTATAGTATTGGAGAATGAATAAAGAGTTAGTCCATCAAGTTCAACCTTTTTAGATCTCTATTGATCTTTTTAATTTGGACTATTTATTATTATTGTTAATTATTGTTAATTGATCCAGAGGAAGGCAAACATAAAAAAAAAAAACATTGAAACTTTGCCAATTGTCTCATAAGGGGAAAAAAACTGGCTATCAAATTTCTCCCTGGATCAATATTCCTTGCTAGTTATCTAGGATAGCCTTGAATGCCCTCTTTATTCAGAAATATATCTAACCCCTTTTTGAAGTTGTCTATCGAATTCGCTGTCACCACCTCCTTTGGTAGAGAATTCCACAGTTTAACCACCCTAACTGTGAAGAACCCTTTTCTTTGTTTAAGGTGAAATCTTTTTTCCTCTAACCTCAACGGATGTCCTCTTGTCAGTTGAAAATCTCTTGCTACAAAAAGTTCACTTGACAAAGCCTTATACTGACCCTGGATGTATTTAAATAACGTAATCATATCTCCTCTTAGACGCCTTTTTTCTAGCGAAAATAAGTTTAATTTTGCTAGTCTTTCTTCATAACTTAGCCCCTCCATTCCCCTTATTAGTTTTGTAGCACTTCTCTGTACTTTTTCCAGCTCTAAAATGTCTTTTTTGTGAGGTGGTGCCCAAAATTGTACTCCATATTCCAAATGAGGGCGTACTAGAGATTTGTATAGTGGCAGAATTATATCTTCTTCCCTGGCTTCTATACCCTTCCTAATACATGCTAATATTTTATTTGCCTTTGCAGCCACTGCTTGGCTTTGAGCGCTGTTACCTAGGTGGTTGTCCACTAGTACTCCCAAATCCCTTTCAATATCTGATACCCATAGATTTGCTCCATTAAGATTATAGATTGCTTGGCTATTGTTCCTTCCCAAATGCATAACCTTACATTTATTTGTATTAAATCTCATCTGCCATTTAGCCGCCCATTTCTCTAATTTATGCAAATCCTTTTGTAGGGAAAGTACATCATTTTCTGATTTTATTACCTTGCACAACTTCGTGTCATCAGCAAAAATGGAGACACTACATTCGAGTCCTACTTCAATGTCATTAATAAATATGTTAAAAAGGAGAGGACCCAATACTGAGCCCTGAGGAACCCCACTTATCACATTAGACCAATCGGAGTATGTTCCATTCACAACAACCCTTTGCTTCCTGTCTTTTAGCCAGCTCTCGATCCATGAGCAGATATTTACTGCAATTCCTGTATCCCTTAGTTTGCTCACTAGTCTTCCATGTGGCACTGTATCAAATGCCTTTGAAAAATCTAAAAAGACTACATCCACTGAGTTACCCTGATCCAAGTTCCTACTAACCTCCTCATAAAAACTAATTAGATTGGTCTGACACGACCTATCCTTCATAAATCCATGTTGACTGCTACCTATGATCCTGTTCAAATAGACATACTCTTGTATTCTGTCCCTTATTAACCCTTCTAAAAGCTTCCCAACTACAGAAGTGAGGCTCACTGGTCTATAATTCCCCGGATTTGCTCTAGATCCCTTCTTAAATATAGGTATCACCTATGCTTTTCTCCAGTCATCTGGTAGAGACCCTGTAGTGAGTGAGTCTTGAAAGATTAGATATAATGGTTTGGCTATTACAGAACCCAGCTCCCTCAGTACCCTTGGATGTATTCCATCAGGACCTGGGGCTTTATTAACATTTATTTTCTCCAACCTCTTTTGTATTTCTTCCTGCGTTAACCAATTATTTAGTGAAGGTAGTGTAGCCCCATTATGTTGAGGTGTCCCAACCACTGGTACCTCCCTTGTGTAAACCGACGAAAAGAACCTATTTAGCTCATCTGCCTTTTCCTGGTCACTAATTATCAGATGGCCTGTGTCACATTGTAATGGTCCTATCGATTCCTTCCTGGCCTTCTTCCCATTAATATATTTATAAAATATTTTAGGGTTAGTCTTACTTTCCATTGCAACTGACTTCTCATTTTCTATTTTAGCCAGTCTAATAGCCCTTTTGCAAGCCTTGTTGATTTCCTTATAGTCACATAAAGATGCCTCTGTTCCCTCCTTCTTGTATAATTTAAATGCATATTTCTTTTTCCTCATCATGATCTTTAAGTCATTGTTAAGCCACATGGGATGTGATTTACTCCTATTTATTTTATTTCCACATGGTACATGCTGATGAGTATGTTTATTTAGTAAGGATTTGAATGTTGTCCATTTATTTTCAGTATTCTTCCCTGTAAGTTCTTTGTCCCAGTCTATATGTTGTATTGCTGCCCGTAGCCCATTAAAGTTAGCCCTTTTAAAATTTAGAGTTTTTGTTGGCCCCTTACAACTCTGTTTTTTGTATTCAATCTCAAATGAGACTGTGTTGTGATCACTGTTCCCCAAGGGTTCCCCTATTTTTACATTTGATATTATATCAATATTACTTGTGATGACTAAATCCAAGATGGCCCCATTTCTAGTAGGTTCTTGTATTACCTGGGCTAGATAATGATCCCTGAGTGTACTCAAGAACCTGCTCCCCTTAGGTGAGCTGCTGGTCTCGTTTATCCAGTTTATTTCATGGTAATTAAAGTCTCCCATTATTAGATCTTGCCCATGCTTAGCTGCATTTCCAATCTGTAACAATAATTGTATTTCCTCACTTTCAGCTATATTTGGGGGTTTATAGCATACTCCCACCATTATGCGTTTAGAATTAGCTCCTCCACTATTTAGCTCAACCCACAAGGATTCAATGATGCCGTTAGTGCCAGCATAAATATCTTCTCTGACTATAGGCTTAAATTCAGGCTTAACATAAAGACAGATCCCTCCTCCTCTTTTACCATTTCCCCTATCTTTCCTAAATAGGTTATAACCATCCAGATTAACAGTCCAGTCATGAGATTCATCCCACCATGTTTCCGTAATGCCTATTAAGCCCCATTTTTCTTGTACTGCTAATATTTCTAGCTCATCCATTTTCCCAGGCAAACTTCTTGCGTTTGCAATCATACACTTTATGTTGCTATGGCTCTGCTGATGTGAAGTGCCTGCCACTGTATTTGAGGCCCCTATTAATATCTCCCTACTTTCTATTGTAACCCTCCCCCCTTCTCCTCCCCCATGGGTAAATAATTCATCCCTTTCCCTCTCTACCCTATTTACCTCAATACTTCTATATAGTCCCTCCCCCCCCACCTACAAGTTTAAAAACTCCCCCAGCCGTTCTACCATCCTATTCCCTAGCACAAAAGCGCCCTCATCATTAAGGTGCAATCCATCCCTGCTATAGAGATTGTACCCAAGTGAGAAGTCAGTTATCTTGCCAAAGATACTGAAGTGGGTGCCAGTTCCTTCTTCAGTTGACCAAAATTTGTCTGGCTTCTCTGCGATGACTTGCCCATCTTGGGTGACACAACATTGTGTACCTCACAGCCCCTTTACCACGATAAGGTAGTGATCCAGAAGAGGCAGTTATTTTGGCAGCGTTGTTGAAAAGGAAAGCACTTTTTCTATAAGCTTTTCCACCCTCTGATGGTGCAGAGCTCATTAGTTGACTTCAAGGTCCCTTTAATATGCTATTAATTGTTATTTAATTTAAACATGATGCAATGTCTGTATATAATTACATTAACAACAACAAGGGTAGCGATCCAGAAGGGGCCATGTACATAGTGGGCGCCAAATTATTTTAAACCAGTTTTCGCCAATCACTAACTTACACCACTGGGAAGAGAATAAACACTTCCCAAAGACCCCCGCCTACCCCCCGCCCCCCGCCACTATGGTATACAGGAATGCCCCAAAAATAACATAAGGTACTCACCCAAAATATGATGTTATAGCTAAACAGCAGATACTTGTAACAGCAGCTGACCTCCGCGGTGCTGTATCGGTAATAGTGCATGGTCTGGTCCAGTGGAATTACTAGAAGGAAACCACAATACATACATAAATACTTTAATAGGTAAGTAAGTAAGTAAATAAAGTAAGTAAAAGTTAATAGAAAATCATTTTCAGCCATATAAATGAATAATCCCATTAGCCTGAGCTGGTTAACCACTGCATTTCCATGGTTTATTAATATTATAAAAGCTAATAAAGTAAAACTTCATCATATGATTGACAGGTGGTCAATTGGGCACCCAAAATGTATCAATGAATTGTAGCAACTCCTTATACTGCCTATTTTAAGCTTTTACCATCTATCTTTAAATGTAACTGCCAGTCTGTGTGATCTCCTGTGTCTGTCTGATTGGGCGTCTCTGATCATCACGCGCCCGATTGGGCGTCTCTGATCATCACGCGCCCGATTGGGCGTCTCTGATCATCACGCGCCCGATTGGGCGTCTCTGATCATCACGCGCCCGATTGGGCGTCTCTGATCATCACGCGCCCGATTGGGCGTCTCTGATCATCACGCGCCCGATTGGGCGTCTCTGATCATCACGCGCCCGATTGGGCGTCTCTGATCATCACGCGCCCGATTGGGCGTCTCTGATCATCACGCGCCCGATTGGGCGTCTCTGATCATCACGCGCCCGATTGGGCGTCTCTGATCATCACGCGCCCGATTGGGCGTCTCTGATCACCACGCGCCCGATTGGGCGTCTCTGATCACCACGCGCCCGATTGGGCGTCTCTGATCATCACGCGCCCGACTGGGCGTCTGTGATCATCACGCGCCCGACTGGGCGTCTGTGATCATCACGCGCCCGACTGGGCGTCTGTGATCATCACGCGCCCGACTGGGCGTCTGTGATCATCACGCGCCCGACTGGGCGTCTGTGATCATCACGCGCCCGACTGGGCGTCGCTGATCATCACGCGCCCGACTGGGCGTCGCTGATCATCACGCGCCCGACTGGGCGTCGCTTATCATCACGCGCCCGACTGGGCGTCGCTTATCATCACGCGCCCGACTGGGCGTCGCTTATCAAAATATTTTATTGATGAATTCTGTATATTTGTGATTTAAAGTACATTTGACATTTCTTGTGTGCGCTCCACCCCCGAGGTACCTATGTAGGCAGAGCGTCCTAGCCAATGAGCTGTGTGGAGTTATATCCTAGCCAATGAGCTGTACCTGCCTACCCTTGTTGTACCTGCCTCTGCCTGGCCACATTTAATTACTAATGTTAACTTTGTTTAGATTTTCTGGGCCGTTCCTTCACTTTCTGGAAAACAAAGACATTCTTCAAACTTTAGGGTAAGTTTATTAATGTTTATTTAGGATTATTTTTTTCCCGTACACTACGGATTCTCCTATATCAGATGCTTCTTAATCCAGGAAACTTCCGGATACATTTAAGTTTGTGACGATAACTGCTGAGTCTTCTCACTTATTCTGGTTAAAAATCAATTCATTTATGGCACAGTAGGAAAAGCGGCGCTCGTTCACAACAGTGCGGCAAAGCAAGACGGATAGTGTTCAGTATATCGATATTAGGTCTGATTAATTCATAAATAGATTAGAATAGTAGCAGGTTGTACTTTTTTTGTATCAAAGATTTATCTAAAGGAAACAAAATAAAATAATCTATAGAAAAAAAAGACAACCTGGCAAGATGATGATTTCAAGCCCCGCCCACTAGTTTCCTGTTCTAGGTCTGTAGTCCCATTATGGGTTAGCACCAAAACAGGAAGTGAATGGGTAGAAATGTTGTGTTTTTACGTATATTTTTAGAGAGTTTGTTTTGTATTGTTTTGTTAAAAAAGGGCAAACAATAAGCCAATAACACAGAGAACAAACAATAACAAATGCTACAATGGATTAATTTCCTCACATCCCCAGAGAACCTCTTAGCATCTCTCGAGTTCTTTTAATTAGTCTTGGCTGAGCCCAACCATCTCCTTCATATCTTATCTCACTTTGATTAATTATAATTCCAATAGTGTGAAAATTATTCAAATATTTGTGATTCCAGACATCGGGGGAGGCAGTGAGTGGAGGGTCCGGGTGCAAAATAATAAAAGCCAAAAATATTTGTAAATAGTCATATCACCCCCTAGGCTAATTAGATCATCTTTTTATAAAAAATATATTTAGTTTTAACTAATTACAAGTATTAATTAACCACAACTAGCAGAGGGCACTGACAGTAAAGTGGTTCAGGGGCTTTGCACCAGCAGCACCGACAACAGCTCCACCCCTGAATCCAGATAACCAGTGATTGCAAACTAGCATTCTTTTTCCTAATTAAGCCACCTGTACATCAGCTAAGTTTACTCCCAATTCTGTACTTTAGTTATACTTTTTTTGTCATTTTTGTGCTGTTTTTGCAATTTTGCAGCAATTTGGAGAAAAGTTTAATATAAATATGAATCACATAATGGTTGTCAAACTGTGAATCGTCGTCACACTTTGCGAGCTCGCAAAGCGAGGGACGCAGTTTGAGGGGCTCCAACGTCGGCTGCAATGAGCCACAGGACGCAAATGCGGACCCTTGGGACAAATAAACCCCAGAAAAGAACGACATAGGGAAAAAAAAAATACGACCCGGAAAGAGGAAAAACGGACTTACATAAAAGAAAATACGAGCCGCGGGACTTAGAAAAAAATAAATACAAGGTCCCAAAAATACGAACTCAACGGCCGAAAAGCACACAGCAAAAAACACAAAAAACCTATGCAAATTTAAAAAAAAATAATTACAAAAACATCACACACAGTACGGCGGGACAGCCAGGAGCTCTGGGGGTGAGGTTGCACGCGAATGAAAGTCGATTTTACGCAGTTTACCCACTTGAAATTCGGCTAAGCGAGAAAAAGTATGGCGGCGGAAAAAATTAAAACTAGGCTCAACAACCCCAAAGCGCAAAAAAACACTGATAAGGATATACGACTTTTTATTACGACCCACGAGACTTAGAAAAAAATAATACGAGGTTGCAAAAATACGCGGTTAGCAGACGAAATGCGTACATTCAAAAACAACACAAAACAAAATACAACAAAGAAAAAAATAAAAAACACACAGAGCATGGGGGGACAGCCATGACATCTGCCAGCACGGTTGCACGCTAATTAAAGTCCAATTTAATGAGTTTTGACAATTTAAAACCGCCTAAGCGATGAAAAAAATGTCGGACAAAAAAAATGAAGACGAGGCTACACGCCCCTGAAATGCGCAAACCACCACCAGACAGGTACACATTTTGACAGGGACCTACGAGGTACTAAAATACACACTTAGGCAGCCTGGAAAAGGGTCGCGACCCGCGTAGCACATACACAAACGACGCCATTTTACAACGCTAACACTACGCATCTAAAATGGCGATTTACACAACTAAAGCAACGGTTTGCCCTCGCGCACGTCATTTATGATGGGCAAGTCGCTAGTAAATAAATAATTATTAATATTACTCTATTAATAAAGTGCCACCATTTTCCGTATCCTTATTTATAAAAGTAGAATAAAGTACCGTGGGTACAATTAGGAAATGTCAAAGGTATAAACAAATTCTAAGGTAAGAAATACAGTGGACACTTGGTACTTGTCGTTTATTGCTTCCAGAAGGCAAGAAGAGTGGTAAACTCGCAAAAGGAGTCATGTAAATTTGGTTTATCAAGCGAGACGAGTACCAAAGAAGCATTGTACTAAGGGTTGAGGTCCCTACTCCGAAGAGCTTACACTCAGTAGAGGGAACATTTTTCCTTCCTTAGCTAAATTAAGAGACAAACTGAACCATTTTGATTTAAATGGAACTTAAAAGGAAAAACATATAAATATATAAGGAAAAGCGAAATAACGTCTCTTCTCCCTTCCTAATAAGCAAAATACATTTTTAAGATTATTTCTTTAAAAAGAGGATGGAAATGTTGTAATGTAAACCTGAGGTTGTCTGGTGGAAACAAGACACATCGCGAGGTTACCTTTGAAAGACGAGCGATACAATTAGTTACTCAGAAAACGTAAGAAACCTCAAGTGGGTGGAGATCGGGTCGAGATCTCATGGTACATTTATTTGAGGGTTAAAGGAGGATCCTGACCCTGGTTTGACTTGGACACCGCCCTATCACTTGGCTACCAGCCCAACAGCTGTGGAGATACCAGAGCACGAGGAAAGAAAAGAGAGGGGAAAGAGAGAGAGAGAGAGAGAGAGCGAGAGGGGAAAGAGAGAGAGAGAGAGAGAGAGCGAGAGGGGAAAGAGAGAGAGAGAGAGAGAGAGCGAGAGGGGAAAGAGAGAGAGAGAGAGAGAGAGCGAGAGGGGAAAGAGAGAGAGAGAGAGAGAGAGAGCGAGAGGGGAAAGAGAGAGAGAGAGAGAGAGAGAGAGAGGGGAAAGAGAGAGAGAGAGAGAGAGAGCGAGAGGGGAAAGAGAGAGAGAGAGAGAGAGAGCGAGAGGGGAAAGAGAGAGAGAGAGAGAGAGAGCGAGAGGGGAAAGAGAGAGAGAGAGAGAGCGAGAGGGGAAAGAGAGAGAGAGAGAGAGAGAGAGCGAGAGGGGAAAGAGAGAGAGAGAGAGAGAGAGAGCGAGAGGGGAAAGAGAGAGAGAGAGAGAGAGAGCGAGAGGGGAAAGAGAGAGAGAGAGAGAGAGAGAGCGAGAGGGGAAAGAGAGAGAGAGAGAGAGAGAGAGAGAGCGAGAGGGGAAAGAGAGAGAGAGAGAGAGAGAGCGAGAGGGGAAAGAGAGAGAGAGAGAGAGAGAGAGAGCGAGAGGGGAAAGAGAGAGAGAGAGAGAGCGAGAGGGGAAAGAGAGAGAGAGAGAGAGAGCGAGAGGGGAAAGAGAGAGAGAGAGAGAGAGCGAGAGGGGAAAGAGAGAGAGAGAGAGAGCGCGAGACACGGAGGGGAAAGAGAGAGAGAGAGAGAGAGCGAGACACGGAGGGGAAAGAGAGAGAGAGAGAGAGCGAGAGGGGAAAGAGAGAGAGAGAGCGCGAGAGGGGAAAGAGAGAGAGAGAGAGCGAGAGGGGAAAGAGAGAGAGAGAGAGCGAGAGGGGAAAGAGAGAGAGAGAGAGCGAGAGGGGAAAGAGAGAGAGAGAGAGCGAGAGGGGAAAGAGAGAGCGAGAGAGCGAGAGGGGAAAGAGAGAGCGAGAGCGAGAGGGGAAAGAGAGAGCGAGAGCGAGAGGGGAAAGAGAGAGCGAGAGCGAGAGGGGAAAGAGAGAGCGAGAGCGAGAGGGGAAAGAGAGAGCGAGAGCGAGAGGGGAAAGAGAGAGCGAGAGGGGAAAGAGAGAGCGAGAGGGGAAAGAGAGAGCGAGAGGGGAAAGAGAGAGCGAGAGGGGAAAGAGAGAGCGAGAGGAGAAGGGGAAGAGAGCGAGAGCGAGAAGGGGAAGAGAGCGAGAGCGAGAAGGGGAAGAGAGCGAGAGCGAGAAGGGGAAGAGAGCGAGAGCGAGAAGGGGAAGAGAGCGAGAGCGAGAAGGGGAAGAGAGCGAGAGGAGAAGGGGAAGAGAGCGAGAGGAGAAGGGGAAGAGAGCGAGAGGAGAAGGGGAAGAGAGCGAGAGGAGAAGGGGAAGAGAGCGAGAGGAGAAGGGGAAGAGAGCGAGAGGAGAAGGGGAAGAGAGCGAGAGGAGAAGGGGAAGAGAGCGAGAGGAGAAGGGGAAGAGAGCGAGAAGGGGAAGAGAGCGAGAAGGGGAAGAGAGCGAGAAGGGGAAGAGAGCGAGAGGAGAAGGGGAAGAGAGCGAGAGGAAGAAGGGGAAGGAGCGAGAGGAGAAGGGAGAGAGAGAGGAGAGGGGAAGAGAGAAGAGAGGAGAAGGGGAAGAGAGCGAGAGGAGAGGGGAAGAGAGCGAGAGGAGAAAGGGGAA
>CM050171.1:9965013-10133717 GCA_027410445.1 Discoglossus pictus | reverse complement strand
GGTTTTTAAATGTTTTGAGGGAAGAGGATAATCTGGTGGGGCGAGGCAAGGAGTTCCAGAGAATAGGGGCAGCACGAGAAAAGTCCTGGAGGCGAGAGTGAGAGGAGGTGACAAGAGTTGTAGAAAGAAGAAGGTCATTAGCAGAACGAAGAGGGCGGGTGGGGGAGTATTTGGAGATGAGAGCAGAGATGTACAGGGGGGAGCGTTATTGTTGAGGGCTTTATGTGTTAGGGTCATGATTTTACATTTTATTCTGGAGGCTAAAGGAAGCCAGTGGAGTGAGTGACAGAGAGGTGACGCCGACACTGAGCGTTGTGTACGGAAGATGAGTCTAGCAGAGGAGTTCATAATGGATTGAAGTGGAGACAGTCGGGTGGTGTGTAGGCCAGCAAGAAGCGAGTTGCAGTAGTCTAGTCGAGAGATGATGAGAGAATGTATTAGGATTTTAGTTGTGTCTTGTGTAAGATAGTGATGAATTCTGGAGATGTTTTTTAGATGGAGAAGACAAGATTTAATTAGTGATTGTATGTGAGGGATGAAAGGAGGGGGGTCCAGTACAACTCCAAGAAAACGGGCTTGGGAGGAGAGGGAGATGATGTCGTTGTTGAGAGTGAGAGAGATGAGAGGAATTGATGCTGTGGGAGAGGGAGGGAAGATTAGGAGTTCAGTGGGTGGACATCCAAGAGGATATACTAGAGAGGCAGTTGGAGACGTGTGTTAGAAGAGAGGGGGATAGATCTGGTGCTGAGAGGTAGATTTGGGTCATCTGCATAGAGATGATAATGAAGCCCAAAAGAGTTTATTAGAGTACCAAGTGAGGAAGTGTAGATGGAGAAGAGGAGGGGGCCTAGGACTGATCCTTGGGGTACGCCAACAGACATGTTTCCCTGGTCCCCCCCTGCTATATGAGCTGATTACATTTACAATATAAATTACAGGGCTTCATAAAGTCCCAAAATGTCCTAATAGCGAAATGTTCCAGTTCTTCTTATTACTCCATTTTTTTGTGAACATATTTTCCAGCTTAATAATGAAATAAAAAAAACAAATGAAAATTAGATAATTGATGCCTCTTTCTTTATGGATATTTTAACTTTTCTTTCTCCAATTCTTTATAATAAAAAGACAAAACAATCTATCAACCTCCACCTTAAGTATATGAAGCTCCTGAAGACATAAATTAATGTTATTTAACATTTCCACTCAAAAACAAATTTAAACAACCAATTACATTTATATTTATTTGTCCATTTTGATTTTCTGCAATAACTGGCCATTTCTTTCTTTCATATTAATTAGATATAAGAATACAGTAGAGTCCTTGGTTTACATGTTTGATTCTCAAGATTTGTTTTATAATCTCAGGTTTGTTTTGGGGCTCAGATTTAAAGCTGCAAATTACAGAGAAAAAGATAAAACACTAAAAAGGAAGAGACACGAGGAAACATATCCTCTCGGCTTCCTCTGACAGGATGAAAACACATTTTTTGTCTATGTCTTGGGTTTCCCTCACCCCCTCCTCTCATAAGAAAGGCGCAAACGGCGACACATAGGAACTTCATCCAAATTTTATAGAATCACATATTACAATTGTCAAACTGCGTCACGCTTTGCGACAACAATCCGAACGCAAAGCGATTAAGGCGCGCGCATGCACAATGCACGGCGTAAGGAGAGGGTGTGAAAGAGACACAGTGGCGGGAGAGGGTGTGAAAGAGACACAGTGGCGGGAGAGGGGGAGGAAAGAGACACAGGGGCGGGAGAGGGGGAGGAAAGAGACACAGGGGCGGGAGAGGGGGAGGAAAGAGACACAGGGGCGGGAGAGGGGGAGGAAAGAGACACAGGGGCGGGAGAGGGGGAGGAAAGAGACACAGGGGCGGGAGAGGGGGGGGGAAGAGACACAGGGGCGGGAGGGGGGGGGAAGAGACACAGGGGCGGGAGAGGAGGGGAAAGAGACACAGGGGCGGGAGAGGAGGGGAAAGAGACACAGGGGCGGGAGAGGAGGGGAAAGAGACACAGGGGCGGGAGAGGAGGGGAAAGAGACACAGGAACGGGAGAGGAGGGGAAAGAGACACAGGGGCGTGAGAGGAGGGGAAAGAGACACCGGGCCGTGAGAGGAGGGGAAAGAGACACAGGGGCGTGAGAGGGGGTGGGAGAGACACAGGGGCGTGAGAGGGGGTGGGAGAGACACAGGGGCGTGAGAGGGGGTGGGAGAGACACAGGGGCGTGAGAGGGGGTGGGAGAGACACAGGGGCGTGAGAGAGGGGGAAAGAGACACAGGGGCGTGAGAGGGGGGGAAAGAGACACAGGGGCGTGAGAGAGGGGGAAAGAGACACAGGGGCGGGAGAGGAGGGGAAAGAGACACAGGGGCAGGAGAGGGGGGGGAAGGGACACAGGGGCGGGGAGAGGGGGGGGAAGGGACACAGGGGCGGGAGAGGGGGGGAAAGGGACACAGGGGCGGGAGAGAAGTTGAGGAACGTGGGACTTAGAAAAAAATAATTTGACCTTGAGAGCTCAGGGGCAAAAAGAAACAACCTCGCAAAAATACTAATTTAACAGCCGAATCGCAAAAATCGAAAAACAAGAAAAAATTAAATAAAGATAAAAACACGCTCACACAGCCACGACGCCTGGGAGTGAGGTTGCACACAAATTTAAGCTGAAATTGCAGTTTTCAGTACTTGAAAATCGGCCAATCAAGAAAAAAAATAGACGAAAAAAATGAAAAACGAGGCAAAGGAGACAAAGGCGCGCAAATCACCGCCAGGCACATACGAGTTAGCCAGAAACATAGAAGATACCCCATATACCATTACAACGGACGCAAAATGCTCACGAACCAAGTAGCACATAGAAAAAAATCCTCCATTTTACGACACTAACTTGCAACTAATAACATTACGATTCTAAAATGCCGCTTTACACACCTAAACAAACAAACAGTTTGCCCTCGTGCACGCAGCCTATTTACACTGCGCACTTGGCACATTGCTGACACTGAGGTCACCAACAGTCCAAATGTACATTTTCAGATGCAGGAAAATCCAAATAGATTGTTAGCTCTTCAGGATATTGATTTCTGCATATTACATATAAATAGGGAAAGTATATTCATTTAATTTATTAATTCACTGTTCTAAATACATTTTATATTTTACACTGTACTTATATATCTGTCTTCGCAATGAGCGCCGAAGGTGATCGTTGCAAAGCGGGAAACTTGAAGTACACAAGGGGAGAGGCTCGCAATGAGCGCCAAAGTTACTCAGAGGAGCAAAAGCCTTACATTGTGTGGCAAACAGCATTGCCAGGCTTCAAATTTTATTGCCGTCATTTTTGATGAGCAAGTTGCTAGTGTATATACTATAGTTATTAAGGTTACTACGTTCTTCCAAGGCATGCTTAAAATGTTCATTTGGCCTACAGCCCAAACTAACTAAACAGACTGTGTACTGACACAACATCCTGAGAAAGTAGCAGGCAGGACCAGGTCATAGAGAATCCCTATTTATAATACCATATAGAAAAACATGGGCCACAACGGACCTTTAAAGGATGCCACTAGGTATATAACATCCTTGTGTATCTATTTACTGTTATGTTCTTTATTTTATTAAGAAGTGCTTATAAGCTCTGTATTTACTGCCTAAAATCAAACAAATAGTCCCTGTATGAGTATGCCCTCTGCAACTCATGAAGAAACAGACTCAGTAAGGCTCAATTTGCAGTGCAGTGCCCTAACTTATCAGGTACCATGTTGCTGATAGATGGTCACTGATTGGTTAGTATGAGACAGCACACACAGTACTACAGAGGCTGTGTCTTCATGAGCGGCAGATGGCAGAACCATACAGGGACTATTTATTTGATCTTAGGCAGTAAAAATAGGGCTTATACGCACTTCTTAATAAAACAAAGTACATCAAAGTAAATAAATACACAGGGATATTATATACCTCGTAACATCCAGGAACCTTCCATATCCCTTTAACTTAAATTCAAATACAGGATAATATTTCATAATAATAATAATAATAATAATAATAATTATTATTATTATTATTATTATTCACTAGTTGTTAATGTTACTATATTCTTTAAAGGCATGCTTAAAATCTTCCAAGGAACTACGGCCCAGATTAACTACCTGCGTTTTCAAAGGAACTAATAGGAAGCTCATTAGTTTACAAGGACACAAAGTCTTGAGAAAGTAGCTGGCAGGATGAGGTCATGAGAGAAAAAGGAACTCCAAGCGATTCAATATAATATAGAAAATAAATATAAATATAAACAGAATATAGAAAAACACTGACAACAATGGACATATAAGCATTTTTTTCAGGTTTCCTGCAATTTGTAAATATTATAGAGAACTATTTTTAATTAAAAATGCTCGAACTAGTGTATATTTTACAGTCTCTGTCCGTTGGTTGGGTATTCGTGATGCTCAGGAGGTCAGAATGACCATAGGAGAGGGTCAGCTCGAGACAAAGAAAGGTCAGCAGGAGGAGGGTCAGCATAAGAAAGGGTCAGCCCTACTTAAAGGGACACTGAATGGAGAGATTTGAGATCATACAATTAAAGGAAGATGTTTAAAAACATAAAAAGTGTTTATTTGCATCGAAAAATAGCGCAGCTGGACTCGCGGATAGCGCTCTGCGTCATTGTGTAGGGATGTCACGTAATGAAAAGCGAATATAAAAGAGACTCAGAATTGGTGGAATGTTAAATCTTTATCATGGACTTTATGCCTAATATACTCACATTTTAAGTTACATTATCTAACAGTCTACGAATACTTCATCGCACATAAATCACAATTGGGCATGCCCAGATAGAATAATGATAAGACCTATCCATTACCTATCAGTGCACTTAGACATATCTCCTTCATTACTGGGACATGGACAATGGGCAAGGGTCAGAGCGGCTGCATGTGCCGAGAGACACCGGCCATTCATGGAGTGGATGGGGGGCTACCATTGTAGAGGGCCCTGGCGTCACTCAGCAGCTCGCCATTGTTTGGAGTGAAAGAGCCTCCCGAGGGACCCTGACCAACCCTGGCCCCATGAAAGAGACCGCTCCACAGAGACTGCCTTGTTCACACAGAACAAGTCATTGTGACGGTCTCTGACATTTCAGCAGTTACAATGGAGGCCAAACTGGAGCTAGATCTACTCGAAAAGGATTATTAACCCCTTATCTATCCAAGTTTTATACAAAATCATGTGGCTATAGAATCTGCCATTTTGATTTCTGCTGATCAACTACATTCTATTTAAACTCTTTTGTATCAGACGATGATACATTTACACAACAACAATACTACAAAAGGAAACAATAACCCTAACACTAATGTTATTGGCGTCACTGCTTAGTAATGCAACGCAATATACAGAGAGTTTGCCGCTAGATCGGGGCGGGGGAGTAATTAAAATATTTTTATAAACATTTTCTTTTGAGGTTTAACAAATATAATAATTACGACGCTTTGACACTTTTTATGAGCATGTGCGCACCCTCCAGCTTTGATCGCTCTTTCCCGGGTTGGGTTGATGATAATCTTTGAGAAAGACTTAACATCTCATACTCTAAGGAGATATATTTTATACATTCACCTGAGCTCACCTTGTTATGCAGGAAACTATTAGATTTGCATAGAATGATGGGGTTAGGAAGGTTATGGCTCTTGTAGGTCTACAGCTTTAAATATTAAAGTCTCTCAGTCACCCCAAAATCAAGTTGTTTTTTTCGGTTATTCTTAAATAGCATTAAAAACTGGCTATATGTTGTGTTATCCATTTGATTCTAAAGTGAACCAATCCTGGGAAATTCCATGCTGTTGTTGTTGCTGTATTTATATGCAAATGAGCAGTTCACGCATTTTAATTAGCGTTTTTTAATGTGTGAATTAGGATTATAATCTGTGTGTCTGTCTCAGTAGTGGAAAAAGAAAAAGACCCCAAATGTTATCTGGCAG
The DNA here is from genome assembly GCA_027410445.1 of Discoglossus pictus. Lineage (NCBI taxonomy): Eukaryota > Metazoa > Chordata > Amphibia > Anura > Alytidae > Discoglossus > Discoglossus pictus. Next base: position 10,127,737 of record CM050171.1, on the reverse strand, counting down.
TCAGACCCCTCTCCTACCGTTATCAAGCACTATGAGCCGCACCCTCATAGTGCCGCACACTAGCATACAGGAGCCGCACAATCAATTCTAAATATTTCAGAAATGATTTACTGTAGAGAAAAACTGCTAGTACAATGTATAGTCAGTTTTTAATACTCTTTACAATTAATTCAACTTCCTGTTGGGGTGACAGAGACCCTTTAAAGTTTTAGATCAAGACTACAATACCCAGAATCCTAGGAGAATCTCTTGGGTGTAAATAAAAGCATGCCGGTAAAGGTAAACATGACCTTTCCAGACCCTGAAATGTCACTAAAAGGGCCAAACATACTGTAATTGTTCTATTGCATTACATTTAGACAGTGCAGGTTGTTTTCTCCTAATCGGTGCTGATTAATTACAGGAAACAAAAAGGCAGTGAGCCTTATGGATACTGGAACCATGGCATATTGTGCTTTTATTCCCATTGGTTTTAATGTGAATCAGATAAGAAAACACAATGGACAGGATCTCCATGAGCCCTTGCACTTCCTCTGAACTCCTTAACTGATAAGGTAAAGTAAACGTCACAGTGGGCTCCTACCGGGTTGTGGGCCCTGGTGCTTTGCACCTACTGCTGTTTATTTTACATGTAAACAACTAAATCCTTCTAGAGAGAGGAAGCAGTAAATACAAAATGATTAGAAAGCCTGCGGTTGCAGATTGTAGCCCACGTGATAAAGCGGGGAGGGATTTTCCACTTTTTTAGAGGATAGAAAGAGGCAATAAATATAAGGAGGTTTAAGGAGGAAACAGCAGTTTCTTAAGAAATATGTGCAAGACCTAAAAGGACGTAAGTAACACGACAACAGCGGAAATGCAAAATAAACACAAAGCGATCACTGACAGCAGCGTCATAATATAAAGGATAAAGTCAGTTGTATGTGACATAAAAGTGTAAGGAGATATTTACTGAGGTGCAATGGCCTCCAAGCACGTGATAAGAAAGGCAGGGTCACATGCAGATGGCCATGACTGCAAAGAAAACGTAATAAAATAAATTATATTATTTATTTTTTTTTCTAATGAAATGTGGCATTCCTTAGTGCCAGTGCTTTCAATTGGATCTTTAGTGCACAATAACTCTCTGTTTTAAGTACTATTATAATGCTACCCTCATACAAAGTTTCCGACTTGTGTAGAATATTAATATATTTTCTACATAGCATCCTCCCCGCCCATGGGGGCTGTAGAAATGCCAACACATGCCAGGCTGGTTAATTAAAGGACGAAAAAATGCCATTAGATAGATGTCTAAAAATAATGTGGAAAAGGTGTTTTCCTTTGTATTATTGATGATGTATGAATGGAGTTATGATCATTAAATGTCAGGCTATTTCAGTGTGTTTCCTCTGCCTGAATGAGTAATGAGATCTGCACTGCAGAGCATGTAATGAATATTAATTAGAATCAGGTGTAGAGATATTTAATCAGGCAGTGGCTACGTGATTTGTACCTACTCTAGCAGCTGAAATAGCAACAGAACAAATAGCACAGTAACCAAGGCTGCAGTCGGTGGTGGTGAAGGTCCTGGGTTCAAATCCACATTTAGTCACTTTTTTTCCTTTCTTTACCGTTTAAAAATCTGAAGTATGTACTTTTAGGTTATATAATAAAATATTTGTTAATATGAGATAATGATCATTGTGTGTTGATTTTAAAATTATTATTTGAATAATTATGTGAACTAAAGCAGAGTATGTGGTTTTATAAAATGTTTGGTTCCAAATCAATGTTTCCACTTATGTTGGAACCAAACATTTTATAAAACACAAAGTGAATTAAAAAAATTCAATGCTTTTAATTATGTTTTTTAATTCACTAACTATATATATATATATATATATATATATATATATATATATATATATATATATATATATATATATATATATATATATATATATATATACACACACACATACACACACGCATATACATACATACATACACACATTAAACAAAACAAACAAGTGGAAGTTGGGGAAATGAACCTATGACTTACCAATGATAAAAATCATTACACCACCCCGCTCTGACACTATCTTTATCTATAACACAATGTATAACGGTTACAGAGTCCAGCCTTATTATTTATGCAGATTATTGTGGGAGGGGCTTCTGGGACTAAACTAAAATGACAATATCCCCATCAATTCTTGGTCAATTCTCAAAACACATTTTCCACATGATTTTTCACCATAACTGCAATGTCCACGCTTCAAATCTTAAGAGCCGTGTAGGATTACCCAGGTTTATTTAGTATCTATACCCAAAAAAACCAGATGTATCACTGGTCTACAATAAATATGTGGCTTTATTTTTAAGCTTATTTGTTTTGAGGGCTGCATTACACCATTTGCCAGGATGGGGGGCATAATTCCCCCTGAAAAGATCTGGCCTCCAGATAAAGACTTCCAAGACGTCTTGTGATCAAACATGAACACAGACATGAACGGATAATAAAACATAGAACAATAACACACCAACTCAGACTCCAAACCATCAGAAAGTGTTAAAAACATCTGACATGGAAGCCCCCGGACACCAGCAGAGTTTGCTAAAATATAGATCCATTCTAAGGGCCTCATTCTATTATCGGCCGTAAGGCTGCGATTCCTTGCGGGGGTTCCGTTATCTTGCAATTCTATTATACGGCCCCGCAAGGATCTCCCCTTACGGCCGGCCGCATATCTTGGAACCGGCCGTAAGCTCCAAAATTTTTAAAGTCAAAAACAAATTCAAGACGGCACTGTAAAGCTCTGTAAATGCTAGGGATCATATTGGGGGACATGAGGATTAAAAGTAACCCCCTATCAAGCTTGCACATCAGCCCAAACCCGAGTTCAAATTAACTGTTTATTTTCCGGCTGCGGCGTGGGCGTGTCTGAGGTGCTCCAAGCACTCTGGACTTTTTACATAGATATTTGACATATATAATAAACATTTGTTTTTACGGATTTGAGTACATGATAATTATGTGCTATTTTTGCTAACACCTACAATCACATCATAGTCTCCTCAAGGTGCAGGATGCCTTTATTTGAGCTATTTTATGTGCTTAATTGGTGCTAGCGGGACCTCTTTCCTGCAAGTAAGCAGCGGCTCGTTTTTAGCCTTGCAGACAGGGTTCCCGGAGCAATAGAATTGCAAATAGGAATTTCTTACGGCCGATTTCCTTGCGGTCGTTTTAGATCAAAGGCTTTCCTCGGCCGCAAGAGATAGCAAGGCGCGGGCCGCAAGCCTGCCGGAATCCCCGGCCGGAGGGGAATAGAATAGCAGAATAGCTTGCGGCCGGTCCTTGCGGCCCCGCAGCGCCTACGGCCGATAATAAAATGAGGCCCTAAGAATACATTTTTTCTATTTTTTTATGATTTTTTTTTTTAAATGTACTAATGTTGTTAATTGGTTACAAATGAGCACATCAAAAGGTTACAAATATGTTTTACTTTAATACTTTGCAAAATAGAAAGTAACAAATTACATTCAGTTCTGGTTATAAGTAGAAGGGATGTAGTCTTTGTTTAGTTGTTCAGTCATGTCCATTTCTCCATCACCTTATGGACAGAAGCTCACAAGGCAATCTTGTGTCTGGTTGTGCTAGTCCATAAGGTTTTCATGGCTAAGATATTGGAGTGGGTTGCCAGTTCCTTCTCCAGTGGGCTGCGATTTGTCTGACCTCTCTGCTAGGATCTGCCCACCTTGGATAACCCTGCATGACATAGCTCACAGCTTCACTGAGGTACACAAGCCACTTCACCACAACAAGGTAGAGACCCAGAAGTGATGTGCTCTACAGCGCTGTAATCACGAGGAGGAAACACCCGACTAGTTTAGTTCCAGAGAAAAGTAACATTTCTAAAAACGCGCTTACACAACGGACGTCCTGTCTGAGCCCATGAAGCGCAAAACAAGAGATTGGGCAACTCCAAGACAGAAAGATATCACCTGAGAAAGCAATAAATCCCAGACTTGCGCAAAGTGCAGTCTATACCATGGCAGAGCAACTGCTGGTGCAGTAGGTGCAAAGCACTGGAGGCCCCAACAGGGTAGGGTCCTGGAGAAATGAGATTTCTTATTGCATTAGGAAAGAGGAGCTGATAATTATTTTATAGAAATGTGAACTGATCACTTAACTGTTCTGGCCACTTTAGATGCCTATAGGGTCAATGAAAAGCCAAAAATATATTACTTTGTAGAGACAAATAAGTGGGGGGGTGGGGGTGGCGGCCCACAATCCACTAGCTCTGCCATTGAGCTTATAAGGAGCCAAAAGTCACAAGGTTACTAGAAGGATTGTTACGTGACTCAAAGACTCATTCAGGTACCAAAAGCCCTTAGGGTGACATCCAAACCATGTGTCATCTCAGCACCTTTCCGACTCCCATGCTAGACACACACACGCCACTCCCCGCCTCGCCACTCCCCACACGCTGCCCCATCCATCTCCACACACGCCACTCCCCGCCTCTCCGCTCCACACACACGGTGCCCCATCCATCTCCACACATGCCACCCCTCGCCTCTCCGCTCCCCACACACGGTGCCCCTCCGCTCCCCACACACGGTGCCCCATCCGTCCCAACACATGGCACCCCCCGCCTCCCGCCTCCACTCCACACACATGGCCTCCGCATGCCACCCCTCCGCCTCCACATGAAAAATATAACCATGTAAACATAATGTTGCAAATGTAGTTTGGAGAGGAATTAACATGTAAACATTTCTTCCACCAGATTCTTTTTGGTGTTCTGCTGGGTTTGCAGAGTTCTATGAAGAAATAAATTACTCCATCTAGAACTAACTGGCAACAATCAGAAATTATTAGGACACTGCTGCAAGGCTGAATTCCTAGTACATTTTGCAAAAAGTATTACGTATGCCATATAGGGGAGTTTGTCTAATTGGACATTTCTGATATCAAATAATTGTACATTTGGAATTTCTTCTGAGAGCTCCACCCCCTGCGGAGTTGTGTCCTATCCAATCAGCTGTCCGTATCACAGCTGCAGAGGGAGAGGGAAACAGATACATTGTTGTACCTGTCTCTAACTGACCACAACTAATTATGAATATTATGCCAATCTACCTAGGGTTTTCAGGGGTGTTTCTTCTCAAAATCAAAAAGAAACTTTTCAAACTTTAGGGTTTATTTTGATTTTTTTTTCCATGCAATAACATGTTTTCATACGCTACTGATTCTCCTCTATCAGATGCATCATAACCCAGGAAACTTCCAGATATCTTTAAATGCTGCTAAAGCAAACGGATGCTTCACAGACCCATTTCCCTTTATATTTGTATTTAAAGGAAACAAAAATGTTAATGTTTCCTGCACTGGCAGATGGCAATGTCAGATTGGGCAGTTTTTCCGATTTAAACATAATTATTCCTTTTTGTGCAATTCAACTTTTTCCTATATTTTATTATAACAACAGCAACAACAGCTGTCACTTCTGCTGCAACAAAGTATATTTTAGGCTTTCACAAAAGAGACAGAAAGACATTTAGAAAGCGCCTTTGTGCAGTTTCAGTATGACAGGATGCCACGATATAAACCCCACGCAAGAGTACGGTGTAAGTAAATAAATACAGACTTTGGTCCGCAGCTCCGGTCCTGGAGGGCTGGAGAAATTTTAAATGCCCTAAAATTCTGACAGTGAAGGTTCCTGGAAGTTACCAGGTATCTAATACCCCAAGGTATCGATTTACTTTTATGTACTTTATTTTATAAAGAAGTGCTTATAAGCACTTCCTAAAAAAAAAAATATTTGTGCCTGTTTGGGTCTGTCCAATGCAGCTCATGAATACACAGACTATGAAGTGGTGTTTTAAATTAGCCTGTCAGGGACCTCTCTCAAGTAGCATGTTGCAGGATGTTGCCACTGGTTAAATGCTATGACACAGAAGTACAATGTATTCATGAGTTGTAGAAGGGAAAAAACAGATAGGAACTATTTGTACAATTGTAGGCAGCAAAAAACAAAGTTTTTACATACTTCTTAAAGGGATATGTAAATGAGCTGGATTATGAATGCATCTGATAGAGGAGATTTAGTAGTATATGAAAAAAAAAAAAATGTTGGCATGAAAAAATACCAAAATAAGCATTTAAACACTTACATTGAGGTTAGCAAAATATCTTTTAATTTCTTTCAGTTGAAACTTAGGGTTAACACCCTCCAAACCCAGGCTAAACTGGTATGTAATTTGAAAAAGAGTTTTGTCAGAGGAAGTAAAGACTGAAACATTTGTATCACAATCTGGCAGTTGCTGTCTTTTTTTCTCTTTGCCTATCTCCTTATGGGCAATTTCATCTGTGACCCCACCAACCTTAATTTCCTTTAGAGGTCACACACTGTACCCTGCAGGGTACACTTTATGTAATCTCCAAAGGGGGTGTGCACATCCACATATCAGTATCTAGCATATAAACATGTAAGTACATTAAACTTTTCGATATAATACATATTTTTCTACTAATCAGTAGCTGTTTATTAGGAAACATTTGAGACCCAGCTCACTTACATATCCCTTTAATAATCTAAAGAACTGGTTAAAATAACTGGTTTCTCCCCTTTGCAGCTCATGAATACATTGTACTTCTAATTACACAATGTGCAGTGTCTCATAGTAATCAATAATTGTCACGACTGTGCCACATGCTACTTGTGAGAGGTCACTGATGAGCTAATTTGAAAAACAGTCTGCGTATTCATGAGATGCATGAGCTAGAGAGGGCAGACTCAAACAGGTTAAAATGAAATTAAAGGATTTTAGGAATAATAATTAAAAAAAAACAGAGCTTATAAGCACTTCTTAATAAAATAAAATTAAAGTAAATAGATGCACAGGGATATTATATAAATAGTAACAGCCGAGAACCTGCCATGTCCCTTTAAATAAGGTTTGTTGACCAATTGATTGGCCAAACTATACTGTGTCGTGAAAACTAGTTCTGGACAAACCTGACCCAGAAAAAATACAATTCTCAATTATTCTACTAAAGTCAACAGTATGCTAAAAAATGGCTACATTCTCACATTCTTTAGATAAATCTTACTCGTAAAACAGAATTTTGCGCACTTTTGCACCTCCTAGTATAATAGGTTCTGGGTCAGGTGGTAACATTACTTGCAGAGTATGAGAAAATCCCTGGTCTAAGTTCAATGGACATTTGTGTACTTGCTCTCTCTCGAATTTAAAATAGTTCATCAAAATGATATTACTAGTGCTAAATAAAAACTGTCACTTTAAATTAGTAAACAGTAATTTTATCATTCTTTGCCACCAGTTAAAATGTAATATTGGCTTCATTCACGTTTTTGTAACACATACCCCTAGATCAGAGTTTGTGAACCTCACCCACATTTATTTTATTTATTTTTTGCGTTCAGTTGTTTCCAACTCTACGTGACCTCATGGACATCTTTATATCCATGGTTATGCTGATCCACTTGGGGTTCATGGCAGAGATACTGGAGTGGGTTGCCAGTTCCTTCTCCAGTGGCCACAGCATACAGCTCCTGGTATTCCTTGGTGGTCTCCCAACCAAGTATTGACAAGGCCCAACCCCTGCATTGCTTCAGTGTGGTGTGACCTCTTAGTTCCCTGACTGGAATCAAACCCAGGTCGCAGAGGTGAAAGCACCAAATCCTAACCCCTGGACCACAAGGGAACCCTATAAGACCCCTTTAAAGGATGACAAAAGTCACCATATACTCTGCACCATCAGGGGGTGGAGAATAATGGGGGAAATATGTGTGCAGTTACATCACACTGACATATCAGACACACGTTACACGGAGTCATTCAATACACATACAGAGTTATTGTATTTAAACATAAAACTGTGTTTTTACCCCCACCCCGAGCTTCCCACATAGGGAACCTCCCACATAGGGAACCTCCCACATAGGGAACCTCCCACATAGGGAACCTCCCACATAGGGAACCTCCCACATAGGGAACCTCCCACATAGGGAACCTCCCACATAGGGAACCTCCCACATAGGGAACCTCCCACATAGGGAACCTCCCACATAGGGAACCTCCCACATAGGGAACCTCCCACATAGGGAACCTCCCACATAGGGAACCTCCCACATAGGGAACCTCCCACATAGGGAACCTCCCAATAGAAACACTGCATTTGGGTACAGATTTTACCTTTTTACTAAACTTCAAGCCAACAGCAGCACAGTACAGAGATTTACAGAGCAATGTCTGGGCTCCTCCGACTTCCTTGTGAAGTGGACTACACATCCCATAATCCCTTTCTTCACAGATTGATACAATGTGGTAGCTGCCTGTGATTGGCCAAACGACTTATGAATTTTATGCTAATTTTAGCAGGGATTTCTAGGCATTTTAAAGACAACTTTAGGGTAAGTATAATAATTTTTGTTTTAGTATCTTCATGCAAAAAAATGTTTTCATACACTACTGATTCTCCTCTATCAGATTAATTCCAAATCCATTAAATTTAAATATGCCTTTAATGACCCAGCTCTTGTTTTTAGTGTATAATTATGGTCATTTCATTTATAGAGCGTGGATTTACAACATAAACCACCACCTGGATAACTGAAGCCACAAGAGGCCACTGTAATGTGTGGAAAACTCCACGCATGTGACGTAAATAACAACATTAGTGGCTATATAAGACATGAGCATAACATTATTTTTAGAAGACGTCTTACTTTACTGCACATCCTCCTTCCCCTGTTCTGTACGCACATCCTTCATACACTGAACAGGAAGGATAACAAGCGCAGGAGACCAGTGGGGGGCAACTGGCAGCCATTCAACACATCCCACCTGGCCCCCATTTTTTGGGGAGTGGCAAAACATATCCCCGCCAACAACATACAACGCAGCGCTTTCTCTCAACAAGACCCTTCCCTCGCTATCCCATATTTATTCCTAATCTAAGGTCACCTCTCATACATGGGTACTCACTGTATATCTTATTGGTATATGGAAGTTTCATGGATTATGAATGTATCTGATAGAGAAGAAGCAGTAGTGTATGAAAAAAATCCCCAAATAAACATTAATGAACTTACCCTAAAGTTGGAAAAAATGTCTTCAATTTTCAGGCAGGTAATTTTGAGAATTCAAGCTAAATTAGCATAACATTCATAATTAGTTGTGGCCAATCAGAGGCAGGGACAACAATATAACTGTTTACTTCTCACTGGCTGCAGCCATGATACTGACAGCTGCTTGCTAACTCCGCACAGCTCATTGGCTAGGACGCTCTGCCTACATAGGGTTCCTCGGGGGTGGAGCTAACACAGGAAATTACCAAAGATACAGAATTCCTCAATAAAATGATCTGATCTGAGACGCCCGATCAGACACACAGGAGATCACACAGACTGGCAGATACCTTTAAGGGTGTTAGGGTCACACATCTTGACCTTCTTGATATATAGAAGAGTTATTTCTAAAATGGCTTTAATATTTATACTTGACAATACTGTTACATTGTTCACAAATGTGCAATTTTGTTAAACTCTGTGATCATGATTAAAATTATATTTAGTTTGGGGCAGAGAAAATGCCCTTTTTTGGGTCACTTTTCACTTTTTTAGGTTGTTTGTGAAACTACTAGGAATGAAACATAGGAACTTTTACTGTATGACATTTGGTGGGAATTATGGCATAATCTGGATATGGAGCCTCGGTACTTAAAGGAGAATCCTGCTGTGTGTGTATAATAGCCAGTAAGCTTGAAACAGCTGTACATGGATTGGATACTCAGCCTGTGTTTATTCCAACCTTGGCTTTGCATTAAAGCTGTGTAATACAGCATGCATAAGCTTAAAGGAAGCCATTTTTGATGATGGCTACGGTATGAAGAGCGAGGCATTTGTGGGCATATTTGTGTGTCCCAGCTCAACTTCCCAGAATGCAGTGTAATAACTGTTTTTCTCGGAACTCTGATCTGGAAGCAGGTTTTTTAACTTGCTTTAGACATTCAAGTGTGAACACAGATGTACTTTTTATTTTATATATATATATATATATATATATATATATATATATATATATATATATATATATATATATATAAGCTCTCCAAGAACTGGAAATGGAATATATGTATTATAAAATATATCAATATATACACACACACTGCTTTTATTCTGCAAACAATTCTATGCAATCATGCATTGCTGTGAGGGGCATTGGGTTGGGTTTTGCTACTTTGTGCACATTGCAAATTCAATTAAAGATTTGAAGATTTAAAAGCATTTTTATAAAATAACTAGCGACTTGCCCGTCAAAAATGACGGGGCAATAAAATTTGAAGCCATGGGAATGCTGTTTGACACACAATGTAAACCATTTTGTAGTGTGAGGACCTTTGGCGCTCATTGTAAGCCTCTCCTGTCATGTACTTTTGGTTCTCTGAGCGAGATATATATTTCTATGTAGTTAAGTAATAATTAATGATTTCTTAAATTAATTAATATACTTTATTTATAATTGATATATTCCGCAAGCAATAGGCTGAAGAGCTAACAATCTGTTTGTATTTTGCGTCTGCATACAATATACAGTGTGAGTGTTGGTGCGCTGCTTATAAAATGTAATGAGTGTTTGAAGTGTGCAGTATAAATATGCTGCGTGCACGAGGTAAAGCCATTGGTTTATTGTGTAAAGCGACATTGTATAGTCGTAATGTTATTGATGTGGTACGCGTCTCGTGAGCATTTTGCGGCTTTTGTAATAATGTATGTCGTAAGTCGTAGTGTGATGTGTAAAGTGCTACGCGTTTTGCAGTGTTTTGTGCGGTCTGTGGTCGTGTAGCCTCGTTTTCATTTTTTCCGGCAGCCATTTTTTTCCCCTCGCTTAGGCGATTTTCGAGTGGCGAAAATCGCCCAAATCTAGTTACATTCCAGCTCACTCACAGACATCCTGGCTGTTGCCCCATGCGGTTTTTGTAATTTTTTGGGAGTGTATTTCGTGTGTTTTTATTGTTTTTTGATTTTCGTCGTTCGGCCACCAATCTTGTAATTTTTTGCGTCTTACATCGTTTATTTTTTAAGTCCTGCGTCTCGTATTTTTTTTTCTAAGTCCCGCGGTTTTGACCTGCTTGCACGGCAAGGCAATCCCGCGTTTATGAAGTGTTTTCAGCTAAGTCCCGCGCTTTGTAGTGGTTTAACAGCTCGCCGTGCAAGGCTTGCAGCAATGAGCGCCTTTGGCGCTCATCGGCCAAGTCGTACGCCCCTCACAAATCGTGACGACGTCTCGCAGTTTGACAACTATTATATGTAATATAATAGAACATACAGTAAATATTGGATGCAATGATCTCCTAAGAAACAATAAGCTATGACATGTCTTAATCTTCCAGATGTAATTTCAGTTGCACATTAACATTTATATTATTTTGCCTGATGGCTGACACCACCCAAACGGGTTTAACTCTTAACTAACATCGCCTGCAGCACACTGATAATAAACCTAGATCACGAGGAAACAGCTGTAGAGGAAGTGAGGAGGAAGAGACCCTAAGTGGCCAAGTGAAGTGAAAGGGTAGTTATTGGGACAGTGTCCAGAAACACAAGTGTGAGCGAATGTATGTATAATTATATATATATATATATATATATATATATATATATATATATATATATATATATATATATATATATATACACACACACACACACACATACATACATACATACATACACACACACATAATTTATAAGGTGTGTAATTTATATATATATATATATATATATATATATATATATATATATATATATATTAGTAAATGGTACACACATTTGAACATCTAAAACAAGGTTAAAAAAACATTTTTCGTGCCCAGAATTCCAGAAAATACAGTTATTACACTGCATTCTGGGAACTTTGACAGGGACATGCAGATGTCCCCACAAAGGCTTTGCTCTTGCAATCCATAACCATATCAAGCATGGCTTCCCTTAAGCATATGCCCGTTGTATCAAACAGCTTTGAGCAAAGTTAGGGTTGGATTATACACAAGCTGGGAATCCTATCCACGTACCGCTGTTTTAAGAGTACTCGCTATCATCAGCATGGAGCGGGATCTCAGCTTGTGTTGTGGACCTTATGAGTAGGTAGTTCACCCCAACAATCATTTATAATATGGTGGGCAAAAGGGCGATAGAAGCCTCCACCGTACAGTAGTACAGTAAATAAATAGGACATCTGTGTTCACATTTGAATGTATAAACTAGTTAAACAACTCGTTTCATGTCCAGAATACCAAGAAATACATTTATTACACTGCATTCTGGGCATGGACATGCAAATGTGCCCATGAAGGCTTCGCTCTTGCAATCCATAACCATAATAACCATATGAAACATGGCTTCCCTTTATATATATATATATATATATATATATATATATATATATATATATATATATATATATATATGAGTCTTATTGTCTATTTATTTAGTGTTTATTTTTCTAAGAACATTTATTTTCATACAAAAAAATATATTGTACAAATCATGCCTTTTCAATTTATTCCATAATATTTGGCACTGTCCCTCACAATATATTTCCTACTGGCCACAGGAAGTCATATTACTGTGCCATGGATAATAATTAAGAGAAAAACCTATTATAAACAGTTGTATGTATACTGGGACAGGAGGTAAACAGAGCTTCCTACATGCATTTTATATATATATATATATATATATATATATATATATATATATATATATATTCATTTATCATAATTTGTGTGTACATCATTAGGAGGAAATGCAGTGTTGCAACACCTGCGATGATTCTCTGCTGATACAGTGAGTGAACAAAAATATTTGCAATGGTTAAAAAAAAAAAAAAATAACCAAAAGCTGCACTAACTACAAGGTTATAAATATTAAACAGACATGAAACTCATATGTAAGGGTGCTGCCCAACTCATGAACACAATGCCATCACTATCATTGGGCAGTAGGGGGGGGGGGACACCTCTAGATAATATTATGTGGATAAAGCTTTCACCACAAACATCTACATTACACACTTTGCAGCACTGGCAGATTTGTCCATTATAATGTGATTTTATTCTATCAAAGCAGAGTATCAGTCTAATTTAAAGCCACAGTACACAAGGATAGGGATAATTACTGTTTGGTGGGTTTCATCTGGCACCAGAGGGGTTAACCCTGTCTTCCCATACTCCCTATAGAGCCTTGTGTCCAGTTTCCCTCCCTGCTCCCCACCCCAGCCCCTGGGACTCACCAGCTCAGTGCAGATGATACAATGTTGCAGCCCTCACAGGTGATACAATGTTGCAGCCCTCCCAGATGATACAATGTTGCAGCCCTCACAGGTGATACAATGTTGCTACAAGTGATACAATGTTACACACCTCAGGGTTTGGTGAAGTTTCAGGGCAGCAATAGAGATCTTCCTGCTGAAAGTTGTGTCTGAGATGCAGAGAGCAGAGCTCCTCCTACACACACAGGAAGTACAAGCCTTCTGTCAGTGGGAGGGGCCTCTGCTGCTTCAGGTTTCATGCTGTGCTTGGGAGTGTAATGCTGTGTGTCACACTGATGTATGCATGGATCGAACAAGTGTATCAGTATGTAATATCTGTACTGACTTTTATTTCAAGAAAGCTATAGAAAAAAAAATCATATCTCTCTATATAGATATATGTGTGTGTATATATATATATATATATATATATATATATATATCCACACACACACATATCAATCTATGTCTATCTATCTATCTATATATATATATATATATATATATATATATATATATATATATATATAAAAAATGTGTGTGTGTGGCCAGGACGCGCCTCTCATAGCTCAAGGCCTCTTTTGTTGGCGCGCCTTATATGCAATGTGCAGCAGTATTCCGCAAATCAGCAGCGCCATCTAGCACTTGGCGGCGGTACAGATGGCGCTGCCGATGTTAACATAGAAGGAGCGCCGACGGAAGAGGCCTTGAGCTATGGGAGGTGCGCCTGAGGGGCGATGGCCTCGCTGTCGATTCGGCGCCGTCGAGTTGCGCCACGTCGGAGGATGGAATAGTTCTTTCCCTTCCCTGGAACTTGACGGCACCCAGAAACTCACAGCGCCCTCTGGCGGATGGCACCTGTAACTGCAACTGTCAGTGCTGCAGAAGAAATGCGCAGGAAAAGAGGGATAGATCCCTAATAGGCACTCACAACTCCTAAAATCCATGATATATATATATATATATATATATATATATATATATATATATATATATATATATATATATTGTGAGTATTCCAGAGCACTTGCAAAGACCTAAAAGTACTTTTGCACAGGGTCAACATTTTAGGTGCCATGGGGGTCTCAACTGCCCCCCATGGTTATGTAGATGGGGTAATTTTGGAAGGAGGATAGTTTTTGAGCAGGTGTGGGTGATTGGGGAGTGAGTGAGGAAGGGGATCCCCGGGGATTCCCTCCACTGCATGGGATTCTCATTAGTTACTCTGTAACATTGCTACATAAGCTCCCACAGAAAATGTACATTCGTCAGTAGTTTACTTGTCTTCAATAAAATAGGGCTCCAAGTCGGGTGTCTGTCTAATGTAAGATGATCTCATGACTGCACATTATCAGGGCAGACTCGAGCAGAGCTCACTGCACATCATCATGACAAGACCAGGTAGTGCTGAGTCGGGTATCTGTCTAATGTAAGATGATCTCATGACTGCACATTATCAGGGCAGACTCGAGCAGAGCTCACTGCACATCATCATGACAAGACCAGGCTGAGTAATGTAAAGTCCGTTAGTCTCACACTCGTTACAAGTTATTAGATTAACAAAACTGCTCATATTACACGACTTTCTGAGGTGCTAATTTATCTTTTTTTGTAATTAATATGAATGATAGAATCTTAAAAAAATAAATTATATGGACATAAGAGCTGATTGCCTCACAAGCTGTTGAATTTGCAGAAGCAGTTTGCAGTTTTTATGTATTAATGTATTTTGGGTGCAATAATTCTTAAATTAAACAAACCTGTTTACATTTAATGACAATTTGTTTTTTAATTCCTTTTTGTCCGTCTTATTACCAGGAGAGCGCATGATTTGTGACTACCTATTCCAATGATTCCAAGTCAGGGAACCAAGAGGTCACACCCCCCTGAAGCTGAGCAAGGTTGGGCCTGGTCAGTACTTGGATGGGAGACTACTTGGACAACCAGGAGCTGTATGTTGTGGCCCACTGGAGAAGGAACTGGCAGCCCACTCCAGCATCTCTGCCATGAATACCAAGTGGATCATCATGACTATGGACATAAAGATGTGCTACGGTCCATGAGGTCACGGAGAGTCGGAAACAACACAAAAAAATAATAATTCCAAAGCATTAGGAGTATCGAATATTTACAATAGATAAGAGTACTATATACCCCCCTTTCTGGATCGCTACCTTGTCGTGGTGAAGGGGCTTGTGTACCTCATGTAGCGTCACCCAAGATGGGAAGGTCTTAGCAGAGAGGTCAGAAAATTGCGGTCCACTGGAGAGGAAACTGACAACCCACTCCAGTATCTTTGCCAAGAAAACCATATGGATTAGCACAACCAGAAACACGGACAAATGTGCTTGATTGCTGTGGTCAATATGGTCACCGAAAATCGGACACAACTGAAGGACTGAACAACAACAATTCCAATGCATTAGGAGTATTATATTAATATTTATAGTATTATATTTACAACACATCAGAGTACTATATTCTCCAATATTAAACTTTTTGATGATAGACAAATATATGCAGCAACTGATCAATACAAAATTATACATCTATCAGGAATTATTGATTATATTTTTAATAATCTTTTTCAGATGGCGCTTGTTATTTGACATTTTACTTCTCTAATCCCACCTTATCTCTCGTCCTGTGGGTGCACCATGGAAAGAGTATTTCCTTTCTTTCTCTATATGGTTTGTTAAGTCAATGCCCCACTGAGCTCCCTCATGCTCTTGTTCATTGCTTCAATTACCTGATCTATCAATCTCTGCCTCCGTGGCTTTACTGTGTTTGCATCATTCAGTTGTGTCTGACTCTCTGTGACCTCATGGACCACAACACACAATGCTGTTCCCCTTGGTGTTCATGGCAGAGATACTGGAATGGGTTGCCATTTACTTCTCCAGTGGGCCAAAGCATACACCTCCTAGTATTCCTAGGTGCTCCCCCATCCAAGTACTGACCAGGCCCAACCCTGCTTGTTTTCAGTGTGGTGTGACCTCTTAGTTCCCTGACTGGAATCAAACTCAGGTTGCAGCGGTGAAAGCACCACATCCTAACCACTGGGCCACCAGGGAATCCATGTGGCCTTACTATTTTTCCATATAGCCCAATCTCCTATCTCATCATGGAATCATGACCACTGACCTTAGCTGTGGCTCCCGGGATGATTTGTGACCTTGGAGACATTTTGGCAGATGACCACTTTTGAAACATTCACTACTGTGGCCTTTTGTAACCCTTTACATACTGGTAGATATCCACAGCAAGTTACAGTATATAGTTTAATATGACCATGGCGTTAGGACTTGTTGAATCTTTTTGTTGGTATCTTGACTCTGATGGTAAGTTAGATTAGAAGAGGGTGGTCAACTGTGTCAAAGGCAGAGATACCCAGGAGAATTACAATAGAGAAGTGACCTATTGACCCAGGATAATTAGAATCAGCAAGTGACCCTTTGAGGTTCATATTCAGCATGAATGGCTGTAATGATGCCGGACTGGGTTGATCCGTTGACTCAATGTATCCCATTAATTGGGCTGATTTAACAAGATGGCAATTACTATTTTACTCTGAAGCTGGGAAAAAATACACAAAGAAGGGGACAGTGGAGCCAGAGATGGCTAGATGAGGTCGTTGAAGCAATGAACATGAGTTTTAGGGAGATCAGAGGGGCAGTAGCTGATACATGTGCCTTGTGTGCTGCTGTCCATAGGGTCACAGAGAGTCGTACACGACTGAATGACTAAACAACAACAATTCTTTTTTTCACACAGTGCTAGTTGATGTTGGATAACTTTGTTCATTAAATCCATGAAATAAGTAAAAACAAACGTGTTATTTTTACTCAGGTTCTGTTTATCTAATATTAGATTTTTTTAATGATATGAAAAGATTGGGTGTTAATTGTGCAATAATATGGAAAACAGGCTAATACTTCTATATAAATAATTCTCCATCAGCTTCACTTTTAAGTAATAAAGATCAATATATTCTAATTTAGAGTTTGCAGCTCCCTCGTTGGTGAATATTTTTGGGAGCACAATTTAGAAGAGATGGGCCAGCTGCAGGCCAGCAATTGTGTGTAAAAAAGCTATTTTCCTCTTTTCTCACAAAAGATCAACTTAAGGTTATTTCTTCTGATTTTCCAAATTAAAAGTTATTGTATATAACTTAATAGGTCATAACATAAAAGTTGTTATTTTGGTAATATACTTTTTTTGACACTTTTAAGCCATATTTATTTAAAGGGGTCTCTCTTAAAGGTATATATATATAAGTTTCCTCTGTTTCAAATGTTTGGTAAGAAAAAGGCAGCGATTTTCAGAAAAATATGTGTTATGTAGAAAAGTTCAGTGTATTTACACATTTAAGTTATAGGAAGGAAAATAAAATCCAGCTTTTTACACCCATAAGGAGCTTACATAACAAAGTACACTGATGAGAGCAGCTAGGTACAGAGAACACAGGATGTACTTGCTGCAGGATGGAATGACATGGTTGGGCGGGGTCACAGAGGACAAGGAGAGAGAGAGAGACTACATATCCCAGGCTGATATGAAACACAGGAACCACAGAGTTTGATACAAATGTATCAGCTAACCTCTGCTTTCTCCTGATTGGCCAAAATGAATTATGAATGTTATGCTAATCTTAGCAGGGATTTTCGGTGGTGTCAACTAACAAAAGCCTCAGCTTGCAAACTGAAAAGATTTAGCAAACATCAGGGTGACTTTGTAAATGTTTATTTTTGTTTTCCATACACTACTGATTCTCCTCTATCATAATCCAGGAAACTTATATATGCTGTAATGTCTCTGCACCATCATGGAGAGCACAGAAAGTCAAGTGTATAATCCGTGAAAAATATATATTTCCATATTATGTTTAAATCACTGTTTTTTTAGCATTGTTTTTAAATAACTGAATAAATATTTTGGTTATAAGTGAAGTATCAAGTCCAATAATGCTCTGAATCCTCATGTAAAGCAGCGTTGGTGCAGTTCATGGCCCTTCAGGGTATAAAAAATCTTCATAATTTCACAACTTCCTCTGTAATTAGTCACTAGACTTGTCAGAGATAAGACGTAGAACCAGGGAGGACTAAGGTGCGAGCCCCCCCCCCCCCCCCCCCCCCCGACACCTATCTACCTGTCTGCTGTGTATGAGACCGACACTGTGTACTATTACACTAAATGTTTACTAATAAATACACAAGTATTGGACAATCGTCTAGATGTGTGTGTGCGTTGTTTAGTCATGTCCGACTCTCTGTGACCTCACCATGCCGATCCCTTTGGTATTTATGGCAGAGATACTGGAGTGGGTTGCCAGTTCCTTCTCCATTTGACCACAGCATACAGATCATGGTATTCCTAGGTGGTCTCCCGTCCAAGTACTGACCAGGCCCAGCTCTGCTTGGCTTTAGGGTGATGTGACCTCTTGGTTTCCTGACTGGAATCAAACCCAGGTCGCGACAGTGAAAGCTCTAAATCCTAAACACTGGACCACCATGGAACCTCTTCTAGATGTATCAACATTCAGATATTTCAATGGATTTAATACATTTTAGGAGAGCGGTATGTTCTAGAATAAAAATGCAAGAACAAGAGGTCATGTCTGGAAATTGGAAGGTGGGGGATTTATGAGCAATGTCCAAAAGTACTACTGTCCAGAAAGAACAGCAGACAAGCAGAACAGTCTTCCAATTAAGTAGTAGGGTCAAATATGATCAAGGAATATAAGCATGCCTGGTTAAGAAAAGGCCAACCTGAGGCTTAATAAAGACAAATATCTAGGTAGATAAAATGGGCTTTTTAATTCTTGGTGTTGTCTCCGACTCTCTGTGACCTCATAGGCTGTAACATCTTTATGTGCATGGTCATGCCAATGAACTTGGCTTTCATGAGATACTGGAGTGGGTTGCCAGTTCCTTCTCCAGTGGGCCACAGCATACAGCTCTTTCTATTCCAAGATGGTCTCCCATCCAAGTACTGACCAAGCCCAACCCTGCTTGGCTTCAGGGTGGAGTGACCTCTTGCTTCCCTGACTGGAATTGAACCCAGGTCGCAGCGGTGAAAGCACCAAATCCTCACCACTGGACCACCAGTCAGGTTCTTACTTCAAATGTATTTCTATGAACTGAAATAACAAATGTCAGAAAAATATAATATTGATCCACTTGATATTACCCTAAACTGTAAGCAGCAACACATACGCTACATACACTAGCGACCTGCCCGTCAAAAAATGATGGTCATAAAATTGTAAGGCTGGGAATGCTGTTTGCCACAGAAAGTAAGGCTTTTGGTTGTCTGAGTACCATCAGCGCTCATTGCAAGCCCCGCCAATGGTGCTCATTGCGAACCTTTCCCCTAATGTACTTTTGCTTCTCTGAGCACCCTCGGAACTCATTGTGACCTCTCCGCTCGTGTACTTTTGGTGGTCTGAATGCCCTTGGCACTCATTGGGACCTCTCCGCTCATGTACTTTTGGTGGTCTGAGTTCCCTCGGCACTCATTGTGACCTCTCAGCTTGTGTACTTTTGGTGGTCTGAGCGCCCTCGGCTCTCATTGCGATCCTCTCCCCTGGTCCTTTTTTTCTTGTCTTTATGTATTTTTTAATGATAATTAATTAATAAAATCATAAATGAATATACTTTACCTATTGTGAAGTAATATATGCAGGAAGCATTGTGCTGAAGAGCTAACAATCTGTTTTGATGTTCCTGCAGCATATAATGTAGATTTGCACTGTTGTGGAGCTGAGGTGTAAGTGTCAGCAATGTGTGCAGTGTGTAGTGTAAATAGGCTGCATGCGCGAGGGGAAGCTGTTAGGGTAGCTGGGTAATTGCGCATTTTGGATTGGTAATGTTAAAGTTAGTGTAAAATGGCGGTGATTGTCTATGCTTTACGTGGGTGTGGAGCATTTTCCGTTGTCCCTAATAGTGTATTTTATATCTCTAACGTGCTGTGTAAAAGTTGTATGTGCCTGGCGGGTCGTGTAGCCTAATTTACGTTTTTTTCGGCTGCATTTTTTGGGTCGCTTAGCCGATTTTCGAGTGGCGAAACTTTGCAAATTGTTTTTAAATTCTCGTGCACCCTGACTCCCGGACGTCCTGGCTGCCCCCCCATGCTGTGTGTGATGTTTTATTTTTTCTGAGTGCCGCTTTCCTTTTTGCAAAGAGTTACGGGCTGTAATTTATTTTCAAAGTGCTACGGGTTTCGCATTGTGTAATTGAGATTTCTGTTGATGTGTAGTTCAGCGGGTCGTAGGGATGAGCCCTCACCGTAATCCTCACCCTCACCCCAACCCTCACCATAATCCTCACCCTCACCCCAACCCCCACCGTAATCCTCACCCTCATCCTAACCCTTATCCCAACCCTCACCCCAACCCTCACGTAATCCTCACCCTCATCCTAACCCTCATCCCAACCCTCACCCCAACCCTCACGTAATCCTCACCCTCATCCTAACCCTCATCCCAACCCTCACCCCAACCCTCACGTAATCCTCACCCTCATCCTAACCCTCATGTAATCCTCACCCTCATCCTAACCCTCATCCAAACCCTCACCCCAACCCTCACGTAATCCTCACCCTCATCCTAACCCTCACCCCAACCCTCACGTAATCCTCACCCTCATCCTAACCCTCATGTAATCCTCACCCTCATCCTAACCCTCATCCAAACCCTCACCCCAACCCTCACGTAATCCTCACCCTCATCCTAACCCTCACCCCAACCCTCACGTAATCCTCACCCTCATCCTAACCCTCACCCCAACCCTCACGTAATCCTCACCCTCACCCCAACCCTCACGTAATCCTCACCCTCATCCTAACCCTCATCCCAACCCTCACCCCAACTCTCACCCTAACCCTCACCCCAACTCTAATCCTCACCCCAACCCTAACCCTCACCCTCACCCTAACTCTCACCCTAACCCTCACCCCAACCCTAACAGTTTACCTAAGCCTTGACTCTCTGATATGGCACCAGAATATTGTCAGCTCCATCTACTGGATGCTCACCCTCATCCTAACCCTCACCCCAACCCTCACATAATCCTCACCCTCATCCTAACCCTCATCCCAACCCTCACCCCAACTCTCACCCTAACCCTCACCCCAACCCTAATCCTCACCCAAACCCTAACAGTTTACCTAAGCCTTGACTCTCTGATATGGCACCAGAATATTGTCAGCTCCATCTACTGGATGCTCACCATCACTGGATGCTGCCTGTGCTGCGCTACCATAACAGGATAGATCCTAATCTTCTATTGCACTCAGGATGTTTTTGTTGTATTATTTATCCAGAAAATGCTTAAAATCATCTAGATTATGTCTCTGCTGTTAGTAGCCGGGAGGGATCACTGGGATAGTGCTAGATTATGGCACAATAGTAGATGTAAGACATTCCTATTATACAAATCTTTCATGCTGGGGGTTGTATTCTCAAATCCTGACCTGTTGATATGTGTAGTAGGCTGGGAGCGCTTGTGTAGCGTATTGGTCACATGACCGCCTCTCATTCTTCCCATGATAGCCCGTGTATTGTATGATTCAGCGCTGCCTCATAGGGACGAGCTGTCTCTGTCTCTCTCTCTTGTAATGTGGGGCGTGGATATTAAATGACTAATATGGAACACAGTGAGTCACAAAGTGATGCTGCAGATAAGAGCAGATAATAGGACTATTGTATATCATTGGCAGTCATTCCAAGAATAACCACAAGAGGGCGATGTATACAAACATGTTTCCTGATTACTCTGCATATCCAGTTAAAGGTACATGGCAGGTTCCTGGGTGTTACTAGGTATATAATATCCCTGGGTATCTATTTACTTTTATGTACTTTATTTTAGCTCTGATTTTAATGTATCAAATCAAACAAATAGTCCCTGTATGGGTCTGCCCTCTGCAGTGGACGTGTAATGTAGAGTCCTAGCCTGATGCAAAATGTCGCTGAGAGATGATCACTGATTGGTTAGTATGAGACATCGCACAGCAAGTACAGCAGAGTCTGTGTCTTCATGAGCTGCATAGGGCAGACCCATGCAGTGACTATTTGTTTGGTTTTAGGTAGAAAAAACAGAACTTATAAGCGTGTCTTAATAATATAAAGTTAATACTAATATTAAAGTTAATATTAAAATAAATACACAGGGATGTTATATACCAGTAACATCCAGGAACCTTCCATAAGCCTTTAAATGATTTTCATATGGGAGGTCTCATTATTATCCTCTACATCAGTGGTGGGCAACATGTGGCCCTCAGGCACTGCCTATGTGGGCCCCAGAAAATTTCTATGTGGTCCCCAGGCACTTCCCATGTGGTCCCCAGACACTTCCTATGTGGCCCTCAGGCACTTCCTATGTGGCACTCAGGTACTTCCTATGTGGCCCTCAGGCACTTCCTATGTTGGCTCCAGGCACTTCCTATGTGGCCCTCAGGCACTTCCTATGTGGCACTCAGGTACTTCCTATGTGGCCCTCAGGCACTTCCTATGTTGGCTCCAGGCACTTCCTATGTGGCCCTCAGGCACTTCCTATGTTGGCTCCAGGCACTTCCTATGTGCCCCTCAGGCACTTCCTATGTGGGCTCCAGGCACTTCCTAAGTGGCCCTCAGGCACTTCCTATGTGGGCTCCAGGCACTTCCTATGTGGCCCACAGGCACTTCCTATGTGGCCCCCAGGCACTTACTATGTGGCCTCCAGGCACTTCCTATGTGGCCCTCAGGCACTTCCTATGTGGGCCCTCAGTCACTTCCTATGTGGCCCTCAGGCACTTCCTATGCAGGCTCCAGGCACTTCCTATGTGGCCCCCAGGCACTTCCTATGTGGGCTCCAGGCACTTCCTATGTGGGCTCCAGGCACTTCCTATGTGGCCCTCAGACTCTTCCTATGTGGCCCCCAGGCACTTCCTATGCAGGTTCCAGGCACTTCCTATATGGCCCCCAGACACTTCCTATGCGGGCTCCAGGCACTTCCTATGCAGGCTCCAGGCACTTCCTATATGGCCCCCAGGCACTTCCTATGTGGCCCCCAGCCTGTTCTCTGCAGTGGGAGAGCACGACTCTCTATAACAATACACAGCCCATTATATCTTTCTTAAACCACCAAATAATAGGAGGTGACAACATATATTTTAGGATATTGTGGGTAAGTTGTAAATTTAATAAAGAATTGATCAAATATATTGTTTATATCTCTAATAAAATTATAATTATAATATTTAATTATTATTATATTTAATTAATAACAACCGATGCATTTAATTATCATTAATGTAACAGATAAATCATTAAAATGAATATGGTATATATATTTAATGACATTTTTTGTTGTATGAATAAAAATTAATAAAATGTAAATGTCCATTTTTCGCTGTGTAATTATTGTGGAGGTCAGTTTTCTTTTAGGACTTGATTCTGTCCTATTTTCTCAGGGTGTATGTCTATGTAAACTAATGAGCTTTTCATTAATCCTGTTGAAAGTTCTGTCAGGTTTAGCGGACATGGCCCTGTTGTGCAATTTAATGTCTTCTCCTATATAGAACATTATATATATATATATGGCAAAAATAGAGTGAAATATAAAGGACTTGATATTAGTTATTGTTTTGAGTATATAATATTTGGAAGTCCTTTTAATAAAATATATATATATATAATATGTTTGTATAATGTATGTTTTTTCTTTTTATATGAGTTATTTGTTTGTATAATGTTATGTTCTTCTAATAAAAATATATATTTATATAACAATATTGTCAGAGATAGAAGGATTTTTATGAATTTATGTTGAATTTTTCCTTGGAAAAAACAAAGACAACTCTGGGCTTGTAAAACATCGGATTTATTGCCCGAGACGCCTTGTGATACTCGGCCTGGTCAGACTGCCCTCCGTGGCCCAGCGTGTTCCAGCACACGGAGGTCTTGCCAGAGCGTATCACGCGGCGCCCATCAAACAGAAAGGAAGTACATGATGGAGCCGACACAATATAATGTAATATAATGCGAAATAAAACCAGCCAAAATTGATTTCTCTTATTTGGCCCAAAGATGGTGTAATAAATTATTTTATATTATATATATATTATCGTTTATTTGTAGCGCGCCGACATACGCCATAAAGCTGTATAAGTCAAAACCATATATATATATATATACACATATACTACCTTTTTTGGGTATATTTCACCATGTCCGGCTCCTTTCTTTTGCTGTATAGGTTTAGTCACGTTTATTAAATGGTATGTATACCTTTAAGGATTGAAGTCCCTATGAATTGAATGAGAGATTTCTGGCGTGCGTTTGGCGCTGGGTCCCATTGCCCAGACACGCCGGGTACAGGCGGCACCGCGAGCCCCCGGGGCAGTGAATCAGTGTTTGCAGTGGGAGGGTCTATTGTGGTAAATGGATTATATCTGCAATCTTTCCATATATACCCAGGTGACCCCACCCCCCGCAAACCCACCTGTCATCACCTGATCTAAAAATAGACACAATGACTTTCATGTCAGCGCGGAGGGCGGAGCTTCTAAAGGACAGCAGATCCAGGCAGTAGAGGGTTAACTAAATCATCTTCAGCAAAATTCATCCTGGTACCCAAAATAAACTGTATTCTCCACCCCCCCTCCCCTTAAGGGAGCTCCGTGTAAAATGTAACATTTCCCGGCAGCGCATTAAAGGGATACGGAGGGTCCCTGGGTGATCCTCGGTATATAATATCCCTGGGCATCTATTTACTGACATGGACTTTATTTAAATAAGAAGTGCTTATAAGCTGTATTGTACTGCCTAAAATCAAACAAATAGTCCCTGTATGGGTCTGTCCTCTGCAGCTCATGAAGACAGAGACTCTGCCATACTTGCTGTGCAGTGTTTCATACTAATCAATCAGTGATCATCTCTCAGCAACATGCTGCTGAGATATGGTCCCTAATAGGCTACGACACTAAACTGCACATTCAGCCCTACAGAGTCTGTGTCTTCGTGAGCTGCAGAGGGCAGAGCCATATAGGGACTATTTATTTGGTTTTAGGCACTTCTTAATAAAATAAAATACATAAAATAGATACACAGGGATATTGTATACCTAGTAACATCCAGGAACCTTCCATATCTCATTAACTTGAGTGTGTGCTCCAGAAACGGCCTCGGTCTTTACAAGTTTGTTTATTCTTGGTGCTCTTAGTAGGCATCAATTTATACAAGGCATTGTGGGAAATTCAGTGCAGTAAAGCAAAAATGAGGAGTAATGATATCAGAACAAAAATTGAAGTTTTCACATGCCTAAAGTAACATTTAAATAGACTGTACATATTATGTCACACCGTCCATTAAAGGGCCACTACACTCCAAATATTTCTAGCAAGCATTTAAAAGAAATAAGTGTATATATACAATATTCTATAGTGTAGAAAAATTACATTAAATATACACAGTTCGGGATGGTTTTCTCATCCTACATCATGATGAGTGACAGTCAACAGAAGGGCGGTGAGCCTTATGGATGCCAAAACTGAACCAGATTGTTCTCATTATTCCCATTTGAATGTAAATCATATGAGAAACACAATTAGTAGAGACTCTATGAGTCATTGTTTATACTTTCTCTTTTGATATCTTGTGTGCGTTTGATTGGGCATTGTCACTGACCCCTTTTCTAGTTCCTGGATCTTAGCCCATTGAGCCACCATAAAGGACAGTCTGCTTGGCTCCAGCCACTCGACTATATGCAAAAAAACACCTCAGTTGTATTGTAATCTGTTTTGTCTCATTGTATGCCAGATAATGTTAATGTACTCTATTTGAGGTCTGGACCACTAGACATGGAGACAGCAATATGTGTATTTGGAGGTTGGCCTATTGTTCACAGGGTGCCAGACTATTAGACCCCATGTGGGGTCAATCCCCTGTGTTTGTCTGCCACTCCCTATATTTGTTGTGTTGTATACACCCGCTCTGTATCTAACCCCCTATAAATATTGTTGACATTCCAAAGCTGAGACATATAGAAATGGTATGTTCTATTTTGCTCCTGGTGGCTGCAATACTGATCCTATCTCCACCCTGCAAATAACTTCTCCTGGTCACTACCACACAACGGTTACTGAGACTCCTGGAAGTGCCGATTCCTGATGGAGAGGATCTGACTGATACAGAAGCCAGATATCAGGGTGCTGGCTCTGAGATTTCCAAAAACCCAAATGGAACGTGTGGGTAGTTAACCTGTAGTCTATAGCAGGTGGCCCTGGGCTTGTGTAGCCCCAACTCTTGGACCGTCACTGGTGTCTCATATGAAATCCTTTTATTGGGGAATTCTGTATATTTGTAATTAAAAGTACATTTGACATCCCTTGTGTCAGCTCCACCCCCAAAAGCACCTATATAGGCTGTGTCCTAGCCAATCAGCTGTCAGCATCGCCACTGCAGCTTAATCTCAGGCAGTGAGATGGAAACAGATGTTTGTTGTACCTGCCTCCGATTGGCCACAACAAATAGGAATGTTATGCTAATTAAGCTTGGATGATCAGGGCCGATATTTCCCAAAACCAAATGGAGAAATTTTGCGATTTTAGTGCAAGTTTATTAATGTTTATTTTAGGTTTTTTTTTCATCCACTACGGAATATTATAGATTTAATTTTCCACTGGAAAGATAAGCTTTTGTAATAGATAAAACACTTTATATGTGAAAGAAGGTTTTAGGGTGCAATGGCTCCTTCAAATGGGTCAAACTCCACAGATCCTACCGGCAGATGCGGTTATCTTAGGTCACATTAAATCTTATAAGTATTTTAAATTGTTAAGTTGTTTCACCCTATATTTCCAATTTTAAAAATAAATGAGGGATATGGAAGGTTCCTGGATGACTGTGTATCTATTATAGTACTTTTAAGTGCTCATAAGCTCTGTTTTTACTGCCTAAAATCAAACAAACAGTCTCTGTATCCGTGTGGGCAGACCCATACAGGGACTATTTGTTTGATTTTAGGCAGTAAAAACACATAATATAAGCAGAAATTAAATATATGAAAATGTATATATAAATTGTTTATGGAAGTGCCTTAAATTCTACATAGAAGTTAGATGTTAATTTATGCATAAGAAATGGTCTTATCAACAGCAATTAAAAAAAAATGTCCAATTAAAAATTAAATAAAAAGCAACAACAATGTAATTGTTATTATTGTTTTTATAAAATTGAGCATGCCCTTCTTTTTCTTTATCACTCCCTCTGCTAATCTTAATGAATTGTTGTAGATAACGACACTACCACAGTGTGTAGTTTTAGTTAATTTATACATAAAAGAACTAATTTTCCACATGCATGTTGATTTTTTTTTTCTAGTATGTAGTGGGCACATTTGCATGTCTCTGTCCAGAATGCCATGCAATTACTTTATTTCTTGGAAATCTAAGCAGGAAATGTGACGTTCAAATGTGAATACAAATGTAGTATTTATATATCACATATATAGCTGGGGGGCTTCAGTGGGGCAGGGGGAGCCGTGCAGTCTCCCGGGGTGCTGTGGGCCGCTGGGGAGCATCGATGAGGCAGGGGGAGCCGTGCAGGCTCCCGGGGTGCTGTGGGCCGCTGGGGAGCATCGATGAGGCAGGGGGAGCCGTGCAGGCTCCCGGGGTGCTGTGGGCCGCTGGGGAGCATCGGTGAGGCAGGGGGAGCCGTGCAGGCTCCCGGGGTGCTGTGGGCCGCTGGGGAGCATCGGTGAGGCAGGGGGAGCCGTGCAGGCTCCCGGGGTGCTGTGGGCCGCTGGGGAGCATCGGTGAGGCAGGGGGAGCCGTGCAGGCTCCCGGGGTGCTGTGGGCCGCTGGGGAGCATCGGTGAGGCAGGGGGAGCCGTGCAGGCTCCCGGGGTGCTGTGGGCCGCTGGGGAGCATCGGTGAGGCAGGGGGAGCCGTGCAGGCTCACGGGGTGCTGTGGGCCGCTGGGGAGCATCGGTGAGGCAGGGGGAGCCGTGCAGGCTCCCGGGGTGCTGTGGGCCGCTGGGGAGCATCGGTGAGGCAGGGGGAGCCGTGCAGGCTCCCGGGGTGCTGTGGGCCGCTGGGGAGCATCGCTGAGGCAGGGGGAGCCGTGCAGGCTCCCAGGGTGCTGTGGGCCGCATCGATGAGGCAGGGGGAGCCGTGCAGGCTCCCAGGGTGCTGTGGGCCGCATCGATGAGGCAGGGGAAGCCGTGCAGGCTCCCGGGGTGCTGTGGGCCGCTGGGGAGCATCGGTGAGGCAGGGGGAGCCGTGCAGGCTCCCGTGGTGCGGTGAGCCGCTGGGGAGCATCGGTGAGGCAGGGGGAGCCGTGCAGGCTCCCGTGGTGCGGTGAGCCGCGGCCCTCGCGTAACGACGGCTGGTATTGGAGGCTCCCTGCGGCAGCCCGCGCACAAACAGTGTGAGTCCAGAGCCCCCTCCGGCCCTGGGCGCCTCCTGTGCCCCGCTGCCCATGGTCCCTTCACTCACTCTCAGTCCGGAAATGATCCTGCTCCGCTTCAGCACCTTCCACGCTATCCGCTGCGAGCCGCCGCCCTTGCATAGCGGCTCACGGCTCTCCCTGCCACAATGATGCTCCCCAGCGGCCCACAGCAGGAGGGAGACAGGATGGGGGAAGGGAGGGACAGGATGGGGCCAAGAAGCCAGGAGAGGGGGGCATAGAGACACAGGACAGGGGGTGAGACACAGGGTGGGGGGGGGGGGGAAGGGGTCAAAGAGAGACAGAGGGGGAGAGAAACAGGGGAGGTAGAGGGGGAAGAGACACAGGGGAGTGATAGAGGAGAGAATAAGATAGGGGAGTGATAGAGGGGGCAAAGAGTGACAGGGGAGGGAGAGAGGGGACAAAGAGTGACAGGGGAGGGAGAGACAAGGGAGGGAGAAAGGGGGAAAAGAGGGTCAGGAGGGGGGAGGGAAAGAGACATGGGAGAGAGAAATGTTTGGGAAAAAACTTGATCTTGCTGTCATTTTTTGACGGGCAAGTCGCTAGTATATATATAAAAATAGATAATGGAGACCTTTGCTGTGTCCCTTTAACCCTTTCAGATTCAGTATGGCAGACCCCCAATCTACATTTTCTCAGTGTTGTGCAGAAATAAAACAAATATATGTACCAAATATAAGGCAGCCCCAAAGGGTTAACGGATTCATATCAAATCTTAACAATGACACAGAAAAAAACGTATTTATAAATTAGCTAAAATATAGAATTAGTTGAAATAAAATCAGTTGTATTTTGAGGGAATTAGCAACAGAAATGTGCTGCTGGTGTAATAAAATTAACAAAAAGAAGAAGAAGAAGAAGTTGTTTGTAAACAATGAATAAACAAAACATGTTGTGGGGAGGAAGTCCACGGCAGGAAGTATCTGGAATTCTAGTTCTTCGTTTTAGTTTGTTAACACTAAGACTTCTCGGCGCCCAATTAAATATAAAAGCAAAATAAGGAGTGTGGCTGCGGTTAGTGACGAAACCGGAGGAGACGGACTAAGGAGGGCACCGAGACGGATTGTGTAGGATTAGGTCAGCATTGAGAGTTAGGGGGAGTCTTGCCGAGAAAGATCCACAGTTTTAATTGGCCGCTCCGCCCGCCGTTGTGTCGATCTTCCGAGCAGCCTCAAGGACGGCCGTCAGATTGGACTTATCTCCAAATTCCTTCTCACGGTGCTCGAGGAGAATTCCCTGAAACACAAGAATCAGCACCATTAAAGGGACAGTGTCATTTTTATTATGTTGTTTTAAAGACACAATAATGATATTGGATACAAAACTTTAAAGGGACCCTGTCACCCCAACTGGCTACACATTGTACTATCAGTTTTTCTCTACAGTAAATCATTTGTGAAATATTTACAATTGGTTTTGCGGCTCCTGTATGCTAATGTGCTACTTAGACTCCTCTCCCATCCTTATCAAGCACTCTAACTGCCAGATAACATTGGGGTTTTTACTTTGGTTACTACAGAGAAATGCAAGCCGACTGTAATCCTAATTCGCACATTAAAGCAGCTAAATAATATGCACAAGCTGCTCATTTGCATATAAATACAGCAACATGGAATTTCCCAGGATTGATTCGCTTCAGAAAAAAAATGGATATCACAACATATGCTCTTTTAGAATAACCTTTAAAATACAACTTGATTTTGGGGTGAAAAAGTCCCTTTAAATATATTATCTATTGTATACTAATATACTGTCCTGGTCACCTCCATTGTTGTTATCTACTAACAGCTCCCCCTATATGTGAGGATTTGTTTCCAATGAATTGGGAGGGGTTATGTGTAAGCAAATTCATCATTATATTCATTTTTTATTATATTATTTAATTTATTACTTTTTAAAATGTTATATTACTGTTCAACTTTAATTTTATTTTTTTTAAAGCCCCTTGACAGCTTTACGCTTCACACTCACAACCTCTTTCTACACAAAAGAATCAGTTTGTGTCACTTTTGTGTCCTGTAAATCTACATTATGGTCTAACACAGCTCACATACAGAAACAGGAAGTAGGTGGGTGGAGCTTGAAGCCAGCATCCTGCCAGGTTGTCTATTTCTTGTTTAAAGGTTTGTCTTGGACTCCCTATGATAAACCCGGTTATATACAACTCTATACAAATACTTTCTGAATGTTTAGTTAGATTAATAGCAAAATGTAATAATATAAGTCACATGATTTTAAAAATATATTATTTTTACAGTTTTAGAAATTTTAGATCCACATAATATACAATTGAAAAATGATTTATACTATTGAGAAACTGAAGAGATGCTAAATAAAAATAGAAAAAAAAAAAAAAAGCACAAAAATGACATTTAAGTATTAAAAAGATGTCCTAAAAAAGTTATTGAATCCCCGGCACCAAACCTTAGAAATCTTCTGTATTATGTTGTAGGGATTGTTGGGCTCCCTTATGTACCAAGGACCACAAACCCACCCCTGAAAATGTAGAGAAAATCCCTGTGGCTCTCGTGGTAACAAATGATCTAAATTCATTGTATTTGTTTTCTTGGTTCCTTTGGGCAAAATGGAAAATCCGTCTCCACTGGAACAGCCCAGAGCCATCATATCACCGAGTGAGTGATCATCAAAAGAAAGGCCCGGGGGGCCGTCCCCACCTGAACCTCCGGCTGTTGTGGCGACTGTTGCTAGCGCCTCTCGTTTGTTGTCATTGGGAATAATTAATCTTATTAACACACACAGTCAATGGCAGGATCAGAGCGCTGAGCTGCACCCTGATGGAAAGGATTTGGTATCCTAAAAATACTCGTGTGTTTAACTCCTTAAAGCTCCACTGCACAATGAGAATTTATTTTATATATATATATATATATATATATATATATATATATATATATATATATATATATAGAATAGTACATAAGGGATTCTATTTGAATGTCTAAACATAAGTTGATGAAAACTTATTTCCTGCTCAAATTTCTCAGAAATACAGTATATGCACTGCATTCTGGGAAAACTGGGCAGGACATGCAAATGAGGCCACATAATGCACCATCACTCTGTCAATCCAAACCATTTTCAACATGGCTCTCTCATATATATATATAATAATAAATAGTACATTTGTAAGCCCATTCAAAAGTCTAAAGATAAAGTAAAAAACGTATTTCCTGCTCAGGTTTCCTAGAAATACAGTCATTGTACTGCATTCTGGGGGACTGGGCAGGGAAATGCACATGCAAATGAGATATAGTGTACATTACTCTTTGAATGCTAAATACCTTGTGCATAACCCAATCCTAAACTTTGCTTAAAGCCGTGTAATACAGCGAGCATATGCTTCAAAGAGCCATGTATAAAATGGTATTTTGGATTTTTTGAAATAGGTGTAAAGGAACAATGTAATTACTTTCCTTACTCAGCCTGCACAGCCGGTTCTGATTAGTGCCATTGCAGGTCATTATTTATTTTACAGATGCAAGTCAGGAGAGAAACACTCTCAATCCACTAATTTCAAACTTTATTAAACAGCAGCAATTTTAAAAAGAAATACACCTTTTCTCCCACATGCTTTTCTGATCACATCACATTTAGTAACTTTATATTGTTAGCGTTGTCTACCTGTTTCCCGGATCCAATAACAAATACACCTCCAAGGACGAACCCTTCTCCTTCCAGGTTTCCCTCGTAGCCTCCTTTCCAGGCCCTACGGAAGTTCTGCCAGACTCCAAGACGCACCAAGCCCAGTAACATCATCTTCCTCTTCTGGGGGCCGTAGAATCGTCTCTGTGGGGTCACAAATACAAATTAACAATGGGGGGCTATAACTTGGCAGATTATATTTTATTTTAAGTTCCCAAACCCCATATTAAGCGGTAGTCTTCGGTATTAGATAAACAACTTTGCAGTTTACTTTTTAATGCAGTTTTGCTACTGAAATCTTTTACTCCTCCCCAGTCCATTAGCCTCTCTCTGGCAGTATATATTTTATGATTGGTCTGTATAGGCCTTAAAAAAGTTCTTACAATGTAAAGATTATGGCTAACTGACTAAGCCAAGGTGACATTTATCTTTTACTATATAATTTTCACTAAAAATGACTTTTTTTGATTACAGCAAATGTAAAGAGAATTAGTCATGTGTGACAAGGTCAATTTGTAAATTACATTTAGTTAAATATGTAAAAAAATAGCAGCTGTGTAAATTGTGAGCATAAAAGCATTTTTGTCGAAAATCTTAAAATTATCAGATTTGTCTTCGTCTTGAGGAGTACTCGTCTTTCTTGTCAAGTGACTATTTATACTGGAAGTCCTTCAACAGAACCGAATAGAGATGTTATCTGAAGCCAAGGTTTCACCCATTTGTCCTAGATGTCTAATTCAACTTGGAGCAAAATCCAATGACTAAGGAATTTTACATTTTTTTTTTCCAATTCTTTAATTTTCAATTAAAAAATATATATATAAAAAAAAAAAAAGAAAAAAAAAAAAAAGCTAGGTTTGTTTATTTAATTTTTTTTGCTGAGTATCACAGGAAAGAATTCTTCATAGCAACGTATCATAATTATACATTTGTTTAACCAAGCTTATCAGCATACCTTAGGGTAAAACCAGTATGCATTATTTGGCTTCAATTTGAGACTAAAGTGTTTATCATGTGATTTCCCTTCATGCAGAACTCTCTATTTCATGAGACGGCACCTGCTCATCCAGGAAGATCTCTCCTCGGAAGTACGGCTGGAAATCCTCCACTTCTGTGCTAATCTTTTCTTTGACCACAGCGTATAACGGGACCCCCAACTGGTCCAACTGGGGTTTAAGGGAGGACAAGTCTGAGGCCTCCTGCAATGCAATGAGAGAGAGAGAGAATGAGCCACTGGAAGTTGCATAAAGTTAGTAATTACTATTATTTGTTGTCCCCTCTGACACATATCACTGTGTGGGGTGGGTGTTCAGCAAGCAGTGAATCTCCATATTACACTTTATAATACTGATACCATGATTTTTGGCTTGCTAATGGTCCACCTCAGTATGTAGTGCAGCTACTAGCAAAAGGTATCAGAATCATATGACCAAGAGGCCAACAGGTTGCTGTGCATTAGAAGATGCAATATGGAGATTCACAGTTTCTGCACATCCACCTCACACAAGCTCTGAGGGGTGGGAAGAAGGAAATAGGCCTTCATTACAGCTCCATAGGTATGAGCAGAGAAAATATAAAAATTAATAAATTGTAAAAAAAGGTCAATCATAATTTTATACAGACTGGTTAATAATACTCATTATATTAGAGGCAACACATACTTTTAAAGGGCCACTGCAGCATTCCTCATTTTGTATCAATTGCACACTGTATCAGCTTGCAAAAAAAATCTCTATCCATTACGAATTTGTTTTTAGTGGGCGGATTAATAAATTTATATATATAAAAAAAGATCTTTAATTGCTTAAAGGGCCGGTGCAAATGCTTTTCATGTTTAATTTTTTTTTTAGTTCACTATTATTTAACATAAAACTATCATTGTCCTGAGCACTACTGGAAAGAAGTGAAATATTTCAACTGTGATAAAATAATTCAATTCTTACCAAGGCAGCCTAATCAATGATATCAGTTGAAATATTTCACTTACTTTCGGCAGCGTTAAAGACTAGGAGAGCTGTGGCGGGGGGGGGGGGGGGTACAGGAGTGGCCATTAATGAGGGAATCTGTGGTATTATATTTTTTCTGGCTACAAAGCTGCTTTGCTGCTATTTGTAATGTTAATGGTGAACTAAAAATAAATATTCAGTAGTAGAGCACCGTGCTCCGGGTGATGGGACAGGGGCCACAGTGCAAACCCTGTAGGGCCACAGATGCCTCGTATGAGCTGACTACACACAAAGGTCAGGTTTGGCCATTGCTTTCCCTTTTAGGTCTGATAAGTTGAGACGTCTCCAAGACGTATACATCACCTCTCTGCACAGGAAGCACCCGGGTCTGCGCACGGCCATTATTACCGCTCCTCGCTTGTCCCACAGTTCCTGGGCTTTGAAGGATCTCGAGTCTGTAGAGAAACCAGAAGGTTTATACAGATCGTTCTTTGCTACTTTCCAATAGATCCCCTCTCCCATCCTGATCAAGCACAAATGTAACCTCATTAGCATAATAATACAGCACACAGAAATATCAACTACCTCAGGAATTATTAACTGCACAGGCAAACACATAGAAGTAAACAGATGGGCAAAAGGGAGAGTTCAGTAAGGGTGAGAACCTGTCCATCACGTTAGCTGAACACACCGTTTCCCTGCCAAATAATGAACTAATTAGGCCTGCCCCTGCTTTAGGTAGAAAGCTATATAAGGCAGCTTGCTGAGCCTCAGACAGGCCAGTGTAGTCTCAGGCAGGTATGTGTACTGTATAAACATGGGCTGAAAGAAAAGTGTTGTGTTTGTTAGAATAAAGAAAGTTTTGAAAATCCATCCCATAAATCATTCGTTTTTTGGATATAATGGTTATTACACTGTTACAGTCCCTTTAATTAGTTTGGTAATAACTATTATATGCAGTTATTCTGTACTCGGTTTGCTCATTGCTTTGTTTCTTTTTTATCATTAACAAGTTTCATCTTTACCATAACTTGACCTTTGCGGTGTCCCATTAAATCCTGATCTGCTGCTGAAACGCGAGAATCCCTGGTCACATGATAATGGTCTATAGGGGCAGGTTGGCTAAGCTGTGCTGTAGTTAGACCCCGGCGTACTGCAGATTCGGGCCATTCTTACCTTCTGTTATAGTCTTCAGTTCGGTGTCTTCTAAATATTCAAGTGTAGCTTTGTCAGTTTTTGCCAGGAAGAAATCTGTGTTGGCCAAGAAGATGCCGGCCACTGCGGCCCCCAGGGCCCCGATGCTGATTGACCACAATCCCATGCTGATAACGTCGGGCTCTATCAAGGAGAACATCTCTATAATACAACAGGTTGGATACACGATCAATGGAACAAAGCAACAAATCGTACAAATAATGTGAAATACTGGATATTTCAATAAATTCCCATAAAACAAAAATGTGTATATATATATATATATATATATATATATATATATATATATATATATATATATATATATATATATATATATATATATATATATATATATATATACATACACACATATAATCATTTAACATATGGTGGGCAAAAGAGCGATAGAAGCCTCCACTGTACAGTAAATAAATACTGTATTTATCGGCGTATAACACGCACTTTTTCTCCCAGAAAATAGGGAGCAAATGATAGGTGCGTGTTATACGCCGATATTCCCTCCCCCCTCTTAATCCTCAACCTCCCTCCGCATTCTAAACCCCCCTCCGCATTCTAAACCCCCCTCCGCATTCTAAGCCTAAACCCCCCTAAATACCTCCCCCTCGCTTACCTGCTTCTGCTCCGGCCTCCGCTCCGCTCCTTGACCCGGCGCGCATGTGACGGTATATGCTACACCCGGTATATGCTAATGAAGTGGCGCGCATGTGATGTCACATGCGCGCCGGGTCAAGGAGCGGAGCGGAGGCCGGAGCAGAAGCAGGTAAGTGAGGGGGGAGGTATTTAGGGGGGGTTAGAATGCGGAGGTGGGTTTAGAATGAGGAGGGAGGTTGAGGAGGGGGGGTTGAGGAAGGAGGATGGGGATGGGGATAGGGCGGGTTGAGGAGGGAGGTTGAGGAGGGAGGATGAGGTTGAGGAGGGAGGATGAGGATTTTGCTTCAAAGTTTTTTATTTGAAAAAAAAAAAAAATTCCCTGAAATTTCCTTCTTAAAAATGAGGTGCGTGTTATATGCCGATAAATACGGTAGTACATCTGTGTTCACATTTGAATGTCTAAACTAGTTAAAAAACTGTTTCCAGCTCAGAATTCCGGGAAAAAAAACTGCATTCTGGGAAGCTGAGCTAGGACATGCAAATGTGCCCACAAATGCCTCGCTCTTCAATCCATAAACATTTCAAATGATTGTTGTGGTGAACTACCTACTCATAAAAAGGTCCACAACGCAGGCTGAGATCCCGCTTCATGTTGAGGATAGCCAGTAAGCTTGAAACAGCTGTACATGGATAGGATTCCCAGCTTGTGTATAGTCCAACCTAGGCTTTGCATAAAGGCTGTGTAATGCAGCGGGCATAAGCTTAAAGGAAGCCATATTTGAAATGGGCTATGGATTGAAGAGCGAGGCATTTGTGGGCACATTTCCATGTCCCTACTCAGCTTCCCAGAATGCAGTGTAATAACCGTTTTTCCTTGGAAATCTGAGCTTTAATCAGGTTTTCTAACTAGTTTTAGCCATTTAAATGTGAACACAGATGTAGTAATATATATATATATATATAACATTATTAAGTAAATAATACATTTGTGTTTACATTTGAATGTCTAACACAAGTTAAAGAACAATACAGTTATTACGCTGCATTCTGGGAACCTTGGCCGGGACATGCAAATGTGCACCCAAAGGCTTTGCTCTTACAAGCCATAACCACATCAAACAGCTTTGAGCCAGGGTTGGATTATACACAAGCTAGGAATCCCACCCACTTACAGCTGTTTCAAGGTTACTGCCTCTCCTCAGCGTGGGGCCAGTTCTATATATAACCATCATTATTAATATGCATAATACGTGCTCTGAGGTACATTTGCCCAAAATATCCAGGATTATGATGGGTACTCGCAAAAACATGATACATTTTAGGCCTCATTTGCATATCATTACCCAGAATCCTCTTTTACAGAACTTTTCTATGGGGAAAAATATACCCACCATTCTGCTTGGGAACGTACTCGGAATGGCTTTCCTTTCCTTTAAGATATTATATGGACACTCCTTTTCAAGTGGAATGGATTCTCTGAAGAGGTTAAACTCCATAACATAGTAATCGGAGAGACGTTTCCTCTTACTTGTGGCTCACCTTAGTGAACAGAGCCCCAGGACACATGAAAATATGTCACAAACATATAATGTATAACAAAACAATAAAGGAGTCCTTGCCAAAAACCCATTACATTTGCCAGGAGCTGTGCCAACAGACTCAATGATAAATGGCGGTCACCATCACACCTCACTTGGCACCGTGTGCAGACTGGGGCTGGGTGAACCACACCTGAAACATTAAAGCCTCATTCCTTCTAGATCAGCAAATATTACACCAACCTCCCCATCTATCACCCTGTACATTATCTCATCGATGTGACAATACAACAGGGTGGAACGACGGGTGAGTACGATCCAGTGGAGCTGACCTGTCAACACAGAACAATAAGATCTGCACAATATGGCCAAGTCATCTTTCTAAATATTTCATTCCTAAATGTGATAGCTCGTCACTCCCAGGAGCCTCACATCTTATAGATATCTAATTCTAACTCAACACCTTGCCCTGATTGAGGATTATTGTGGAGTAAGGAATCTAACTCCACTTCTAGATCGCTACCCTGTTGAGGTGAAGGAGCTAGTGTACATCAGTTAAGCTATACCACATAGGATCATCCAAGATGGGCAGCAATAGCAGAGAGGTCAGACAAATTAAGGTCCACTGGAAAAGGAACGGATAACCCACTCCAGTATCTTTGCCAAGATTATCGTTATGCATCTTGTAGTGTTTATCCATAAGGTTGATGTGCCTGTTGTGCTGCTTACCCTGGGGTCACGGAGAGTCGGACATAATAAAAACGACTGAGCAAAAACAGAGAACCTAACTACATGATATATATAACCATCACGGACATCAACTACCACACTGTACACTCATGGACAGATTTAACAATAGACAAACAAGGCAGCTGTCTAGGGGCACTTCCCTGGGAGGGGCACCTCATTTGTACAACAGTAAATTATAATTTTGTTTATGTTCTCTAGCCTGGTGCCATAAGCATGTTGGTTTGTGTGGTGGGAGGTGGGTGTG
Organism: Discoglossus pictus; assembly: GCA_027410445.1. Classification (NCBI taxonomy): domain Eukaryota; kingdom Metazoa; phylum Chordata; class Amphibia; order Anura; family Alytidae; genus Discoglossus; species Discoglossus pictus. Next base: position 10,089,011 of record CM050171.1, on the reverse strand, counting down.
ACATGACGGGCTTGCAGTGTGCTGCACTATAGTAAAACAAACAAGACAAGGGAGCACATGGGCAAGTTCAGTGTCTGCACCATCCTGCTCCTCCATGCACACAGACATGTAAGATGTATCAGTGCATGGACATGTGCATGGACTGGGCGGCTAAGAAGTTTTGCCTAGGGGTGCCAGATATATAAATCCTCCCCTCACATTAACACGCTCTTCCACACTATGCCAAATGATCTAGTTTAGACAACAAAACAATGGCTAATACAAAAGCTAAGAGTTACATTATATGAAACACAAACATAAATACAATGTAACAATGTCCGTACATTTTGTACACGGTTACTTTGTATCTATCCCGGTTTTGTATTTCTATTGTTTAGATATTGTTACGTTTTATCTCGGTGTTGTAGATATTTTATCCCTTTTGCGTCTCTCCCTTGTTTTAGATTTTTTCATTTCTTGACATGAACAGCCCGTGATTTGAACTTTAAAATATACTTTTTATGGTAAAATGTGAGTTTATTAAAGGGGATGTGACTTTGCTGTGCCAGTAACCCCTGTACAGGGCTTCTGATTGGTTAGACACTAATGTAAAACGTCTCAAACCGTGTAAAGGTTGAGTGGAGTTTCCATTTTTTTTGTTTGTAGATTTGAAATTATGTTTAAAAACGGCACTGTCAAGATCTTTTTGGGGACAAGATACTTCTATTGAAAGAGCCATGTCCTCTCTATCCGCCGTCCCCGATCACCATTCCAGTCCCTGCTAATTCGATTATCATAGACATCAAGTTGTACAGTCTATTATTCAAATTTCCTAACAACTTGCTTCATGGGATTATCCAGAACTGGACAAGAATTTGAATATGTTACGTGAGTTAGCTAGTTTAGAAGGGAACTTTGAAAGTGTTTAAGTTTGTGATGTAATTACCAACTCACCCTGTGATAGGATTATTACCCACACCCCCAGATTGATCAGTGAGGTATTACAGAGGGCTGCTTGAGTTAACTAGTTATGGGCAGGTAATTTAATCATGTTTGTCGATTGAACCAAAGTTGTATTGTTGGGCCTATAAATATTTAAAATTTTCCCAGTAAAGACTCTCCTAGGGAGCACGAGCAAGGGGCTCTCTCTGTTATTTTGAGGGTAACCCCTTGGTCCCTATTCTACATCATGATGGTCCTGGAATAGGACCCGGTCACCTAGAAGCCCGTCCACTCCATGGTCCAAGGGAGGATTCCTGTAGCCAGGGGAGGAGGATTCTGGAGCCACATTAAATGCATAATAGGAGGTTCAGTATTTCCCATTACTTTATTCTGGGACCCTATTGATGCTATAGGGAGGGTGTAGCTGGGTATTTTCTGCTTGAGTTGAAGGATTGGAAACACTGACTACATGTCTGGAAGAACATGTTACAGGCTCCAGATGACACGGAGCACACGTCACGTTCCCAGATCAAAAGCTGAGCTTCAAAGGTCAAGATTACAAATGAGATGAATAGGTCAACTTCGCAGCAACAACATAAACACTTACAGGGAGTGGTGTGAAAGAATGCAGTGTGTACAATACCGGAGGTGCTAGAAGTGTAAAGAAATGATACTGGGGTGTGAGGTCATGGGTCCAGAGAGCTTGCAATCTAAAAACAAGAATACCGCTATGTTGGGAGAATTTAAAAACAGTCACACGAAAAATAAAAAGAGTCACAAAACTGCGTTTTTTGTATTTTTGAAAAATTCATAAAATAACGCATAAAAAAATATCCGCTAATTCATTATTTTTTAAACATTTTTTTAAGAATACCAAAATTGCATAAAATAATTTTTCACTATAATTACATTTTGTGATTTTTAATTTACCACTTAAAGGGTGATCAGACATTTTTGTTTTGAAATACACGTTACCTCCCTCTGACCCTTTGAAGTGGAGAGGATGAGCCGAGCTTGTCTTTGAGATAAGTGGCCTCTCAAGGAGGAGCAGAACTCGTCTTAGCCACTTTGATGGTTAAAGATCAACAGTCTGCTGGGCCCTGGAGGCATCCATGATACTTTGGTGAAGTTGTGCGTGTTAGATAGGCGTTTATATTTCTGGAACTAGGGATTATATTTTTTTGAGGCAAGCTGCCGATGTTTAAGGGGGAAGAGGACGGGTGTCAAATCCTCCTCCCTCACTACATTGATGAAAGAAAGAACGAGAGAGAGAGAGAAAAAGAACGAGAGAGAGAAAAAGAACGAGAGAGAGAAAAAGAACGAGAGAGAGAAAAAGAACGAGAGAGAGAAAAAGAACGAGAGAGAGAAAAAGAACGAGAGAGAGAAAAAGAACGAGAGAGAGAAAAAGAACGAGAGAGAGAAAAAGAACGAGAGAGAGAACGAGAACGAGAGAGAGAACGAGAACGAGAGAGAGAACGAGAACGAGAGAGAGAACGAGAACGAGAGAGAGAACGAGAACGAGAGAGAGAACGAGAACGAGAGAGAGAACGAGAACGAGAGAGAGAACGAGAACGAGAGAGAGAACGAGAACGAGAGAGAGAACGAGAAAGAGAGAGAACGAGAAAGAGAAAGAACGAGAGAACTAGAGAGAGCGAAAGAAAGAAAGAGAGAACGAAAGAAAGAAAGAGAGAACTAGAGAGAGCGAAAGAAAGAAAGAGAGAGAGAACGAAAGAAAGAGAGAGAGAGAACGAAAGAAAGAGAGAGAGAGAACGAGAGAAAGAAAGAAAGAAAGCTTTCTGCTTTAGCGTGAGTTTCCAAGAGCTTACAATAGTTTATTTTGCTTCAGTACACTGATTCCTCCATGCTTTAGACGCCTCTATGTATAAATACATTACAAAGCCTCTTTGAAGCAGTGAGAATGTTAAAATATTGCACAAGACAAGTAATAGGCAACAACACAAAGTGTGATTGGGGATTTAGTAATTAGACTGACGGCCCATAAATCGCTGCCTAACGAGCCACATGCCATTGTGTAACATGGACAACAAATTAATTATTAACTAATTTACAAAATATAAAGAGTAAGGAGACACGAGAGGAGTGCAGTAGGACTAGAGACACAAGACAAGTCTGAACACAGATAATCTGCGGGCGCTTGTCGCTATCATTATGCAACACGGAGACTTTTAGTTGGTTTGGCCCAGGTTTATATTCTATATGAACATAACTGAACATAAATGTGTCCGGGTCCGTGAAATAAAAGAGGGTTTTAGAATCAGTTACAAATTAGTGCCGAAGCTATAATATAAATAGGCTCCTTACACTTTTTCTCAATGCTCCAGAAATAACATTGCAGCATTTAACCTACAGCTCATGAACTGAGTTTATGGGGAGAATAAGGTAGTAAGGTCTCAGGTCCCGAATGTACCATAAAGTACAAGTATTAGATAAATACTCTTCATTGCAATAATACATTACAATTGGATCTTTCGTGTTTCACTAGCGCAAACTGCTGTGTGCGCCCATCTATTGTGCGCCACCAGCCGTGTGCGAGCGATAGTCCCGGGCCTTCCGGCAACATCTAGTGTTTAAAAATGTGTACTGTCCCTGTGTGCGCATGTGGCACCTGACTCTACACATGGATCTGTATGATAACACATAGACGGAGTGCAGCACATCCATGCTGGGATCACACTAGTAACAGCAGGCAGGTCCTGGCAGGACAATGCTGGGCAGCGCTGGAGAGCTTGTACCCTGCGCCGCCTCGCCCTCTGCCTGGCTGTCCTGCTCTGCACCCACCTCTCTACTGAGAAGAGGAGGAAGCTGTGGCCCCTGGAGGGGTAAACAACGGGGGGCGAGGCAGCAACTCTGCTGTGCACATGTCGTAGTTCAAGATAAGCTGCACTTGTTTGTGACACAGACTCAGTAGGGCTGAATGTGCAGTGTAGTGTCCTAGCCTATAAGAAAACATTCTGTAGAGATGTGATCCCTGATAGGCTATGACACTACACTGCACATCCAGCCCTACTGAGTGGGCAGACCCAAACAGGGACTATTGTAGGCAATAAAAACAGATGTTATAAGCACTTCATAAAATAAAAGAACATGGCCCTAATTCAATTGCGATTTGGCCAATTGAATAGGGGTCTAAATAAGCACATAGCATATTTTTTTTAAATAAGTTTTTAGTCAGTAATCATCTATCCAAAAGCAAGGTTATCACTAACTAAAAACTTCTTTAAAAAAAATATGCTATGTGCTTATTTAGAGCCCTATTCAATTGGTAAAATTGCAATTGAATGAGGCCCCATGTCAGTAAATAGATACACCGGGGTATTATATACACAGAGGAACACCCAGGTACCTCCCATATCCCTTTAAGACGTGCAGCACAATGTTATGAGGCTTAGCAGTTTGTAGTAAAGTAGATTCTATAATTCAGGATTATATATATATATATATATATATATATATATATATATATATATATAAAATTGTGAGCATACGGGTCAGCTCGACCCGTTGCTCACGCTTGCGGGCTCGCATAGCGAGCCCGCGGCCCTCGCGAAGCAAGGCCCAGTGTTAGGAGGCGGCGCTCCAAGCCTCTTCCGGGTCACTGCGTTTCTGATCGGCCGCTCTCGGTGCCCCCGTCCCGGCCTCATATGATGCTGCAGTGCCCGGACAGCACCAGGTGAGCTGGCCCGTGCATTGCACGCGAAGCGAGGGCCTCAGTTGAGGCCCTCGGAGCACACCGGCCTGTAATAGGACCTCCACCCTGAGGCACATAGGCCTGTAATATCACCCCACACCGGGCATATACCCTCCCATCACCCTGTGTCCTTTCTTTTAAGGTATTTTTTAATTTGTTTAAATGTTTTGGGTATTTTTTAAGAATATTAATAAAAGTTGCACTTTTTTAATTTGATTTTGGTCTGGTATCAATTCAGGGAAAGATGGTGTGCTAAAAGTCATGAAACAATGGGGATTTGCTGGTTTCATAAAAGCGTGCTTTTTTCACTTTGCTTCATGTTTAGTGAATCTAGCTGACAGTACAAATGTAAAGAAAATACGTCACATTATTCAGATTTTTGTTATTAATGGGAAGCAGCAAGTGGAGCATCCTCTATATCAAGTCACCAGAAATATTTTTTGAGTCAGATTGCAAAATTGCATTTTGAACTTTAGTTAATAAAGCTTTGTAATAAAATAACTTACAAATTAGGTTTCATCATTTACATTATCACATATCACATATATAGTTGTGAGCATACGGGTCAGCTCGACCCGTTGCTCACGCTTGCGGACTCGCGTAGCGAGCCCGCGGCCCTCGCGAAGCACACCGGCAACTGAGTGAGCCCGCTACCCTCCCATCACCCTGTGTCCAAGGCAAGAGAAAAAATGGCCGCCGAACAAAACGAAAATGAGGCTACAGCACTGTAAACACGCAAAACATTACAAGAAACTCGCAAAACACCACAAAACACCTACGGATATTCCGCAAAGACGCATACCACACATTACCCGCCATTTTAGAACAATGCGGAAGTACACGACTACGCTAACGGTTTGGTCTCGCGCACGCACAGTATTACACTGCACAAATTCATCACACTTACACAGCAGCTCCACAGCACTAATGCTGCAGCAACATCAAAACAGATTGCAGCTCTTCAACACAATGCTTCCTGCATATATTACTTCCAAATAGGTAAAGTATATTACTTAATTAATCTATTAGTTATTTTATTATTACACACCAAACAGCATTAGCTCACTTACAATTTGATTGCCGTCATTTTTTGACGGGCAATTCGCTAGTATATATATATATATATATATATATATATATATATTACACACCCCTGTCAGGTTTCTGTGCTGTAAAAAAATGACAAAGATAAATCATTTGAGAACTTTTTCCACCTTTAGTGTGACCTATAAACTGTACAACTCAATTGAAAAACAAACTGAAATCTTTTAGGTGGAGGGAAGAAAAAAAAAGAAAGAAAAATAATGTAGTTGCATAAGTATGCACACCCTCTTATAACTGGGGATGTAGCTGTGTTCAGAATTAAGCAATCACATTCCAAATAGTGTTAAATAGGAGTCAGCATACACCTGGCATCATTTAAAGTGCCTCTGATTAACCCCAAATAAAGTTCAGCTGCTCTAGTTCAAAAGCCATGGTCCACAGAGAGCTTCCAAAGCATCAGAGGGATCTCATTGTTAAAAGGTATCAGTCAGAAGAAGGGTACAAAAGAATTTCCAAGGCATTAGATATACCATGGAACACAGTGAAGACAGTCATCATCAAGTGGAGAAAATATGGCACAACAGTGACATTACCAAGAACTGGAGCTCACTCCAAAATTGAAGAAAAGACAAGAAGAAAACTGGTCTGGGAGGCTACCAAGAGGCCTACAGCAACATTAAAGGAGCTGCAGGAATATCTGGCAAGTACTGGCTGTGTGGTACATGTGACAACAATCTCCTGTATTCTTCATATGTCTGGGCTATGGGGTAGAGTGGCAAGACGAAAGCCTTTTCTTACGAAGAAAAACATCTACGTCTAAATCCCCACGTTACCTGCACCTTCCCCAGCGCGATGTTCTGCAGCCGCAGTCATTTGTTAATACCAATAAGGAACACAAGTGGACACCCGCATTAGACACGCAATGTATAAGTTTTCCATACGGGGTGTATGGGGTCACAGCCTCAATAAATAGCAATAATACAAGTATAATAATGGATGAAATGACTTCCAGTACGTGCTGATCTGAGCTGGGAATATATGCAAAATATGTACAGAGAGAAGATAGAGGGAGATAGGGAATATACAGAGGGGGGAGAAAAAGAGGAAGTTATAGAAAGACAGAGAGAGGAAGAGAGATCGAAACAGGTTTATAGAGCCAGGTGCATTAAAGCAGAATCTCTGAGATGTTTCCATTTACTTTTATGTACTTTATTTATTAAGAGGTGCTTATAAGCTCTGTATTCACTGCTTAAAATCAAACAGTCCCTGCATAGGTCTGCCCACTGCACCATATACAGACACAGACTCTGTTGTACTGTGCCATATACTAATCAATCAGTCACCGTCTCTTAGCAACATGCTGCTGAGACATGGTCCCTGATAGGCTAGAACATTACACTGCACATACAGCTCTACAGAGTCTGTCTTCATGAGCTGCAGTGGGCAGACCATATAGGGACTATTTGTACATCTGTGTGGTTGTTCATAAGGTTTGCGATGTTGGTAACGCACTTGAGACGAGCCGTTGCCGCGGGACTTAGGCTGCAATGAGTGCCTTTGGTGCTCATTGCACTGCGAGACTCGCAAAGCGAGGCGAGCAGTTGAAGCACATAGCGCGCCACTCCAAAACCCACAAAAAACAAGCGAGCAGGAGTGGCTTGCAATGAGCGCCAAAAAGCGCTCATCGTGGGGGTCACTTTGAGTGCCGAAGGTGATCATTTCAAAGCAGGAAAGTTGAAGTACACGGGGGAGAGGCATTGCCAGCCTTACAATTTTATTCCTGTCATTTTTGACGGGCAAGTTCCTAGTTTCTTAATAAAATAAAGCACATAAGTAAATGGATACAGAGGATATTATACACCGAGTAACCCCCAGGGACCTTCCATGTCTCTAACAAGGGGTGGGGGAGGTTCCCGGTTCTTAAATATTAAAATAACCCAAGTGTTTGTCTAAACAGAAATTTCGTTAATAAGTAAAAAGCTCTGTTTTTACTCACTGAAACCTTCCAAATACAAACCTACAAACATTTACCCCAGCAGCTCAAGCACACAGCATTTCTATTACTACTAGATGTACTAGCCAATCACAGACTCTCAACAGCATGTTTTGAAATCCTTCTGAGATGATCTGTGATTGGCTAGTACTTCTAGTACCAATAGAAACACTGTGTGTATGTGTTATAGGGGTAGAGCTTTGCAGGGATTGTTTAGAAGGTATCGGTCAGTTAATAAAATGATGTTTAGATGAAAACCAACACTTAGGGAGCTTATTTTACCATTAAAAACAGGGAATCGCCATATCCATTTAACCCTTTCATTGGTGGGGGAGCCTGCATCGGGTTGGCTTTGAGCTTCTAGCAATTTCGTTTTTCAATATTTTCCCCTTTAATTGAAATGAATAAATAAATAAATAAATTAAAAAATAAATAAATAGAGGTGAACTCTTTCTATATTAATGTATTTGCATAGAATAATAAAACCACCCAGACAAGTCCACGTGCGCCACGCTGCTGAATATATAATGACCTTTGTACAAAGGATCGCTGTTCAGAGATAACTTACAGGGAATCGCACCGTTTAAAAAAAAAAAAAAACAATCAATATTATTCTTCACCCAACCAATGGCAGATAAATCATTGGTTTTGACTTAGACCAAAATGAGCGCCAAAGGCGCTCCTGCGAGCCTCGCGAAAAGAGCCATTTAGGTATTGAAACACAGGACTTAGCATGCAAGCAGTTGAGGAACGCAGGACTTAGAACAAATAAATAAATTCCGACCTCACAAAAATACAACTTTAATAGGCGATCCGCAGAAATAAAAAAAAAAAAAAAAAAAAGGAAAAGAAGAAACAAAATGTAATTTTTTTTTTTAAAAACACACACAGCACAGGGGGTCAGCCAGGGAGTGAGGTTGCGCGCGAATTAAAGCCGAATTTGCAGAGTTTCGGCAGTCAAAAATCAGTCAAGCAAGAAAAAAAATGGCGGACGGAAAAAAATGAAAACAAGGCTAAAGGAGACCGAGGCGCAGAAATCACGCCAGGCACGTACGAGTTAGCCAGGAATGTAAGAGATACACAATATACCATTACAAAGGACGGAAAATGCTCGCGAGCCAAGTAACACATAGAAAAAAGGCGCCATTCTACAACACTGACTTGCAAAGAATAACATTACGATTCTAAAATGTCGCTTTACCCACCTAAACAAACGGTTTGCCCTCGCGCACGCAGCCTATTTACACTGCACACTTGGCACATTGCTGACACTTTCTCCTCAGATGATCAACAGCCCAACTGTACATTTTCAGATGCAGAACAATACCAATAGATTGTGAGCTCTTCAGGATATTGATTGCCGCATATTACATATAAATTATAGGTAATATTCATTTATTAATTCATATTAATTTGTTTATTAATTCATATTAATTAAATATTAATAAATTCACTGTAAAAAATGTTTATATATCTGATGAGCGCCGAAGGTGATCGTTGCAAAGGAGAAACAAGTACACGAGGGGAGAGGCTCGCAATAAGCGCCGAAGACGCGGGGCTCGCAATGAGTGCCAAAGGTCATCAGAAGAGCAAAAGCCTTACATTGTGTGGCAAACAGCTTTGCCGGCATTTTTGACGGGCAAGTCGCTAGCTTCATGGAGGTACGCAAGCTCCTTCACCACGACAAGGTAGCGATCTAGAATGGGGGAGTATGTATGTGTGTATATATATATATATATATATATATATATATATATATATATATATATATATATATATATACACACACACATACATATACACACACACACATTTATTTTATATAACTTTAGTAGCCTGGGCAAGCAGGAATTTCTCCAGCAACTGATATGAAAACCCTTAATATTTGTGAATAAGAAGCTATTGTTTGGACAAGAACATTACATACTAACAGAGATCGGCATTCGGTGAACATTATATCTTGTTGGAATTTAAGTTCCAAGGTCGAGCCGCCTTGCAATCCGGGTCAGGGAGGATTTAGTAATCTGCCTTCTGTACCAGCCGTCTGCCTTGAGACTTACAATGTTCTTACAAGACGTTGCACAATTATTTTACCCTAAAATAGACAATTTGCTGCATAAATAGAACCTTAGAAAAAGAGGCACAGAAATCATTTTGTGGGATTAGAGGTGTATATCAGAAAATCACAAGGATTATTTTTAATGCCTTTAAAATCATAAAAAGCTTAGATGGAAATAACATGATTACAAGAGATTTAGATGTTGCACGTCTTGTCGTATATTACACCTGGGGGAGCCTAATATAGGAACTTCTTAAAGTACTACACAATGAGGAAAAATAAGCAAAAACTAATGAGGGAAAAAAAGTCATAAAGCTATTTTTTTTTTTACTATAAAGCGGTGCCCAACACCTTACTTAATACTACCTTATTTAATAACTGATACAAATAAAATGTACTAAGAAAACCGTAGTAGTAGAATAGACCTGTGACGAGATGGATCCTCCTACCTGGAAGGCTCTGACCCAAATCTGGCTAAAGCCGCTATTATAGACAGAAGGAACAAGAGAAGCCCTTAATATAGAGAAGAGAAACAATGATATATCATCAAATCCCTGTATATATTAAAATATGTAATCCTGAATCTATGTAATATTAAAATCACACTATTCAATAAACATATTATGGGAGAGTTAGACCCTAAATTTCCAAAATATATTGGATCCTCTTATAGGCTGTAACATTTAATTAAATCCTCTGTTCCAATGCCTACTTGTTGAACCTCATAACTAACCCATAAACACCAAAATGAGAACCCTTCCCTAGATCAAAACCCGACGGCCGTTTCGCTACCAATGTAGCTTTGTCAAAGGCAATCATTATAGCCATTTCTGTACTAATTTAAAGGTTACTTTTCTCTCAAATGGCCCTGGATTCCTCTCCATCAATTATGACTCTTTTCTTTCTTCCAGGAAAACAAAACAATCACTATCTAATATGTATGTATGTATGTATGTATGTATGTATGTATGTATGTATGTATATATATATATATATATATATATATATATATATATATATATATATATATATATATAAATAAATAGGACATCATCTGTACTGACATTTGAATGTAACACTTATAGACTTGAGACTCCTTTCCAGCTCAGAATTCCAAGATATACAGTTTTTGCACTGCATTCTGGGAATCTTGGAATGGACATGCAAATGTGCCCACAAAGGCTTCGCTCTTTAGTTCAATACCATTTCAAACAATATATAATTCACAACTACTTCAGAGCTATCACAAAGAACAAAGGGCTGACAGTCACTGATCTGATGTATTTCTTCCCGCTCCCATATTATTTTATTGTACTAATTATTACTTACCCACAAGGCTTCTGTTGTCTTCCTACTCCAGGTAATTATAACCTAATTTGTATCCCAGTGCAGTATTATTAATGCAGGGTACTAATTACATAGTGCTATACATGGGCATGGAGTGGGGTTTGGATCCTTAGTAATTATGTATCAAGTACAACAAATTGTTACCACATTAATTAGTTAAAATGTACTCTAATTTTTTGGTATTTTTCTTACAATCTTCAATAAATACTTTCCTATGTCTACATTAAAACCAGTGGAGAAGCAGAGAAATCAGCTTTAAAGTACTCTGTCCCTCCCAAATCAAGTTGTTTTTTTATTTATACTAAATAGCATAAAAACTGATTGTATGTTGTGTTATCCATTTTTTTCTAAAGAGAAGTAATCCCGGGAAATGTAATGTTGTTGCTGCATTTATATGCAAATGAGTAGCCCACATATATTAATTAGCGGCTTTGATGTGCTAATTAGGGTTGCCGGCTGTCTTTGTAATGGCCAAAATAAAGTCCTGCAATGTTATCTGGCAGTTAGACCCACAAAATCAATTCTTAATATTTTTGAAATTATTTACAGTAGAGAAAAACTGCTAGTACAATGTATAGCCAGTTTTTAATGCTCTAAAATAAAATGTACTTTCTGTTGGGGTGATAGTGTCCCTTTAACCGATCCACACTATGTGACAGCACTAAATAAATAGCAGGCACCTTTGGACATTGCATGGTCTGTGGAGCTTACAATCTAGACATTATTATAATGCAGGGCATTGTGTAGCCCAAGGTCAGCAGCATGATACCCACACACAGCATGACACCAGCTGCCCTCATTATACAGTGGCATGCACTAAATGACATATACACCAATATACCATGTCAGTACTCACATATAGGATGCTTTCTAGAAGACCTCAGGTGTCAGGGAATCATATCCAAGCAGTGGATCTGGGATGAGACTCAGGATCCTCTGCAGCAGAGAAGCCCCAACTCACAGCACTGGAGTCAGCACTGACTGTGTTATGAAATAGAGCTTATTCAGGGGGCGTGGCCAGCCCTCAAAGTGAGGCTCCCAGGACCCGGAAGCTAATGACATACTGATGAAACAAGTTGTGACTGCCAGTGGGTATCACATGCCACCTGGTAACAAGTGCATAGGTAAAACAGGAAATGCAGTCATTTTATCTAAAGTTAATGCATGGTGAATAAATTGCCCAATATGCAAAGTCTCAGTGATTTTCTGTGACTCACACAATGCAATAAAAATCCTATATATGTACAGCGGTGCCTCGGCACTCGTCTATCTCAAACCTTGGTATTCAACGCATTTTAACAAGGAAAAAATGCCTCTGCACTCTCTTTTGCTTGGTACTTGTCGTGCTTGTTAAGCCCTGTATGAGTAAACTTACATTATTCCTTATGGGAACTTTGGTACTTATCATTATTGCCAGTCGTCGTGCCTTCTGGAACCAAATAACGACAAGTACCAAGGTACCACTGTGTATATATCTTTCCTGCGATGGATGGATGGATGGATAGATATTGCAGTATAAAGTGATACTTTTATATTAGACTAACAATCTATATTAAAGGGATATGGAAAGTTCCTGGCTGGTTTGTGACAAAAGGGACGCTGAACTGCTACATTTAGGATACACCGATAAAGGGCGTTGTTGTTAAGTCGTGTCTGACTCTCCACAATCCTATGGATTTCAGCATGCCAGGCGCATCTGTCATCCACCTCCCTTCATTGGACTGAATTAATACACCATCTTACATATGTAGTATATATATATATACACTGCTCAAAAAAATAAAGGGATCACTAAAATAACACATCCTAGATCTGAATGAATTAAATATTCTTATGAAATACTTTGTTCTTTACGTAGTTGAATGTGCTGACACCAAAATCACACAAAAATAAAAAAAATATCCAACTTTGATATAATGTCCTTAAAACAAGTCAACATGAGGCTCAGTAGTGTGTGTGTGTGGCCTCCACGTGCCTGTATGACCTCCCTACAACGCCTGGGCATGCTCCCGATGTGGTGGTGGATGGTCTCCTGAGGGATCTCCTCCAAGACCTGGACTAAAGCATCTGCCAACTCCTGGACAGTCTGTGGTGCAACGTGACGTTGGTGGATGGAGCGAGACATGATGTCCCAGATGTGCTCAATTGGATTCAAGTCTGGGGAACGGGCGGGCCAGTCCATAGCATCAATGCCTTTGTCTTGCAGGAACTGCTGATACACTCCAGCCACATGAGGTCTAGCATTGCCTTGCATTAGGAGGAACCCAGGGCCAACCACCCTAGCATATGGTCTCGCAAGGGGTCTGAGGATCTCATCTCTGTACCTATTGGCAGTCAGGCTACCTCTGGTGAGCACATGGAGGGCTGTGTGGCCCCCCAAAGAAATGCCACCCCACACCATTACTGATCCACTGCCAAACCGGTCATGCTGGATGATGTTGCAGGCAGCAGAACGTTCTCCACAGCGTCTTTAGACCCTGTCACGTCTGTCACATGTGCTCAGTGTAAACCTGCTTTCATCTGTGAAGAGCACAGGGCGCCAGTGGCAAATTTGCCAATCTTGGTGTTCTCTGGCAAATGCCAAACATACTGCACGGTGTTGGGCTGTAAGCACAACCCCCACCGGTGGATGTCGGGCCCTCATACCACCCTCATGGAGTCTGTTTCTGACCGTTTGATCAGACATATGTGACCTGCTGGAGGTCATTTTGCAGGGCTCTGGCAGTGCTCCTCCTGTTCCTCCTTGCACAAAGGCGGAGGTAGCGGTCCTGATGCTGGGTTGTTGCCCTCATACGGCCTCCTCCACATCTTTTGATGTACTGGCCTGTCTCCTGGTAGCGCCTCCATGCTCTGGACACTACGCTGACAGACACAGCAAAAATTCTTGCCACAGCTCGCATTGATGTGCTATCCTGGATGAGCTGCACTACCTGAGCCACTTGTGTGGGTTGTAGACTCTGTCTCATGCTACCACTAGAGTGAAAGCACCACCAGCATTAAAAAGTGACCAAAACATCAGCCAGAAAGCATAGCAACTGAGAAGTGGTCTGTGGTCACCACCTGCAGAATCACTCCTTTATTGGGGGTGTCTTGCTAATTGCCCATAATTTCCACCTGTTGTCTATCCCATTTGCACAACAGCATGTGAAATGGATTGTCACTCAGTGTTGTTTCCTAAGTGGACAGTTTGATTTTACAGAAGTGTGATTGACTTGGAGTTACATTGTGATGTTTAAGTGTTCCCTTTATTTTTTTGAGCAGTGTATATATATATATATATATATATATATATATATATATATATATATATATATAAATGTGTGTGTCGTGGTGAAGGGGCTTGTGTACTTCAATGAAGCTGTGCGCTATACCATGTAGGGTCACCGAAGGTGGGCAGGCCATAGCAGAGAGGTCAGACAAATTGCTGTCCACTGAAGAAGGAACTATTATCTTTGCCAAGAAAACCTGTGTGCTGCGGTCCATAGGGTCACGGAGAGTGGGACACGACTGAAGGACTAAACAACTACAAAATGTTTATGTGTGTGTGTATATATATATATATATATATATATTTATATATATATATATATATATATATATATAGATATATATATATATATATATATATATATATATATAATGTTCCCCATTATCTCAGTTGGAAATATGACTAGTATAAAACTCTAGCCATGATCCCCATCATGGTATTCACTAAGCATTTTCTTTGGCAGAAAATAAAAATGATCATCATAAAATGATTTCCCAGGATACAGACCTGCTCTTGTTCCTGATATTATAGAGCCAATCAAGAACATCACATTAAATTATCATTTTAATAATAACATCTTTATAATTATTTATAACATTTTTGTCGGTTTCATGATAGATATTTCATTATAAATTGTTAAAAATTAAATCAGCTTCTTGTTGGGGTGACCGAGTCCCTTTATATATTTATTTATATGTTTACACAATTATATTATTATTAACATTATAATATATACATTTTTATATATTAACAAAGACTATATGTTACTTTATAATGTGTCTTATTTATCTTGTATCATTACCCAGTAATCTACTATATCTGCTACTAAAACAAACTATTGTGGATAATATTGTAACTAATTAAAATAGTAATAATAATAATTATAGTAATAAATAACTAATATATACAGTATCATTAATAAATATTATATTTTACTTTACCCTATTTGTCATCTTATAATAATATTGTTTTACTTATATCAGCACATTATCATTTTTATTGGATATTCTAATAAAACATAATTATTCTGCGTAAGTTAATTCACATAAAGTCATTTTGCTGTTTTATATTTTATTTTATGACAATTTAAACGTGTTTTTAGTCTGTTTTTCTCGGGGTTATTTCCCTTGAAGTGATATACCTTCCTTACACATTTTCCGTATGACTAAACCCTTTACCTGTCACTCACTTTCTCTAACATTCGCCGTTCTGTTCGTGACAAAAATATATTTTCTCATCTGGAAAAAAAAAACAAGTTTGAGTGAAATTTATGGCCATATTTGTGAGTTTACTCATAAAAAAATAATCATTTTCTGGATGACTAACGCAGGATGGTACTGGGATATATTACGTTTTTTTGCTGAATGTAATTTTATAATAGACATAATAAATATAAATGGTTTCCATAACACGAGAGGCTCCATGATCACGCATGATACCGCTCCCTTTATATTGCTTGTCAGACAGTGTTTTATTCTGGACACCAGAACATGACGTCGGCTCTTGGCAGGGTCCATGGGTTTGGCTTTGCTGTGTAGTTTTCATGAGACAAAATAGAATATAAAGCTGTTTACACGCCAATAAATAAAACATCTCCAGATTCCCATAAATGTGTAGCGTGAAAAAAATATATAAAAAAAAGTACTAAAGTTGTATATGGTATTGTTAATAATGACATTTTTTGATAAAAGTATTTTTATAATAAACATGCTGAGTTATAAATATAAATGATTTTCATAACACGAGCGGCTTCCATAATAATGTATTATAGTAGATAGATAGATAGATAGATAGATAGATAGATAGAGATAGACAGATAGATAGATAGATAGATAGATAGATAGATAGATAGATAGATAGATAGATAGATAGATAGATAGACAGACAGATAGATAGATAGATAGAGATAGACAGATAGATAGATAGACAGATATATAGATAGATAGATAGAGATAGATAGATAGATAGATAGACAGATATATAGATATATAGATAGATAGATAGAGATAGACAGATATATAGATAGATAGATAGAGATAGACAGATATATAGATAGATAGATAGAGATAGACAGATATATAGATCTATCTATCTATCTATCTATCTTTGTATCTACCTATCAATCTCTCTCTCTCTCTCTATCTATCTATCTGTATCTATCTATCTATCTATCTATCTATCTATCTGTCTGTCTGTCTGTCTGTCTGTCTGTATATCTCTCTCTCTCTCTATCTATAGAACTGACATCATTTTTAGTATTTTCTTGTACCCAGACAATCAATGTAACGTGAGTGGTATAATACATTATTATGGAAGCCGCTCGTGTTTTAAAAATCATTTATATTTATAATTCAGCATGTCTATTATAAAATTACTTTCAGCAAAAAATGTCATTATTATCTATCTCTATCTGTCTATCTGTCTATCTATCTATCTATCTATCTATCTATCTATCTATCTATCTATCTATCTATCACCATATTATTTTATTTTTATATTTTTTCTTCCCTCTACCTAAAAGATTTCAGTTTGTTTTTCAATTGAGTTGTACAGTTTATAGGTCACAATAAAGGTGGAAAAAGTTCTGAAATGATTTATCTTTGTCTCATTTTTTTACAGCACAGAAACCTGACATTTTAACAGGGGTGTGTAGACTTTTTATATATATATATATATATAAATGAACCACACATATCAATTGTTGCTGTTTAGTCATTCAGTCATGTCTGACTTAACCCTACTGTGGCTCTATAGATTGAAGCATGTCAGGCACATCTGTCAGCCACTGCCCCTCTAAGCTCCCTCAAGCTCATGTTCATTGATTTAATGACCTCATATATCCATCTCTGCCTCTGGCGTCCCCTTCTTTTTGTGCTTTCAGTCTTCCCCAGCATCAGAGTCAAATTCCGTCTTCTCATGATATGGACAAAATATTTGACCTTCAGCCTAATGATCAAACCTTCCAGTGAGCAGTTTGGCTTCATTTCCTGTAGTATTGATTGATTGGATCTTCTTGCAGCCCAAGGGACCCTAAGCAGTTTTGTCCAACACCACAATTCTCCGGCGCTCATCCTTCTTTAAGGTCCAGCTCTCACATCCGTGCACCTTTGTTGATAATGTAATATTAGTAAAAACATAAGACTCTACACTTTTTTGGATCAATACCATTCTCAGACAGTTTTAGTGCACAATTAAAGTGTCCCAGATGTTTTGAAGTTGATGTAAAACTTTTCATGGTCCATAAATTATTTTTATCAGCCAACATAAGAGAGAGTAATTACACTAATTAATGTTATTATCTCTGCGGTACTGTCTTCAGTTGAAAGGTGACTCCATGAATACAGACTGTTTTTATTTTTTAGCTGTTTAACCAGTTTGTTTTATGGCTTAAGTTATTACTTTGCATTCCTAAGTAACAGCACATTCAGTAGAATTATGTATGAAAAGATCTATATCCAATATCCTATATCCAATATACTGATCCAAAATAAAATAAAAAAGGTTTATTTTTGTAATAAAGCAGGATCTCTTCTGACAGCAGCCATGAAATTAAAAGATGTTTGTTTCTGGGGAGGAAACCTATGGCAAGTCTGGACAAGCTATTAAAAAGTAAAGATATTGCAGTATGAAGAAGGGGATAGCAGAGGCAGAGATGGATAGGTGAGGTAATTGAGGCAATGAACATGAGCTTGAGGGAGCCCAGAAGGGAGGTGGATGACAGATGCGCCTGGCATGCTGAAATCCATATGATCGTGGAGAGTCAGACACGACCGATCAACTTAACAACAGCAACACACTCAGTGTATTCTAAATGTAACAGTTCAGCATGCCTTTTGTCACAAACTATTTCTAAATCTTAGTAATTTATCCACAACTGTGACTAAAGTTATGCCTTAAATACCCCATGTATTACATCAAAAATACTCATATAAATTAATATAATTACAAATGGTTGTAATTAAAAATATGATGGGGAGTGTTAGCTAATTGAACTTGAAAGTTAGAGATCTTTTTTACCATAAAAGGATATCTGAGAATATTTCATAGTGTTTTGATGAAGGTACTGGAACAAAATAAACTGCTTTGGCGGTATAATTGTTTTTAGGGCTTGTCCGTCAGCCATTGTCCAGGGATAGAGTGGTAGGAGTCAAACTTGTCTGCCAATGGGGACTACAGACAACCAGTACTCTTTGTGTCTTTTGTTTATTTTGCACATTATGAAGTTCATTTCTGCATAAAAGCCTCACTTTGAAAAAGCCGCGAAGGAGCGATGAAACGTATGTCAGGGTTAGGCGTCTGCAGGCAGATGTCATTTTAGATTTGGGGCATCAGCTTAGTTACGCCTTCCAGGTAGGAGGATCATTTCAGGTCATAGCAATCTGACTGGAAAATCCCAATAGCCACTGTTCCATAAAGGGCCATATTTCACTTGTTTTTAAAGTTATTTTTAGATTTATTTTTAATTCCCCTCTGTCTTATTTGGAAAGAAAGAAAAGTTGTTGTTATTTTTAGTTTTTTCTCTATGTAAATAAAAGCGTGCAATAAATACAACACTCCAGTAGCCTGAAATCTTTACTGTTGGTATTAGGTTACACATAACTAAAACTAAACTCAGGTCCCTTACAAAATACACATAACAAGGTGTGAATGTCAGATGTGCGTCTTCTCAGATTACTTCTGATCCATGAAGTGCTCGTACTTAACCCACAATACTACCTAAGGAATGCGGTGTATACACAGAATATACAATAGGACTGGGGGAGCAGGGCCAAGAAATGTCGGGTAAGCCCAACACACTCACATAAACCCAACACACTCACATAAAGACCAACACAATCACATAAAGACCAACACAATCACATAAAGACCAACACACTCACATAAAGACCAACACACTCACATAAACCCAACACACTCACATAAACCCAACACACTCACATAAAGACCAACACACTCACATAAAGACCAACACAATCACATAAAGACCAACACAATCACATAAAGACCAACACAATCACATAAAGACCAACACACTCACATAAAGACCAACACACTCACATAAACCCAACACACTCACATAAACCCAACACACTCACATAAACCCAACACACTCACATAAACCCAACACACTCACATAAACCCAACACAATCACATAAACCCAACACACTCACATAAACCCAACATAATCACATAAACCCAACACACTCACATAAACCCAACACAATCACATAAACCCAACACACTCACATAAAGACCAACACAATCACATAAAGACCAACACACTCACATAAAGACCAACACACTCACATAAACCCAACACAATCACATAAACCCAACACACTCACATAAACCCAACACACTCACATAAACCCAACATAATCACATAAACCCAACACACTCACATAAACCCAACACAATCACATAAACCCAACACACTCACATAAACCCAACACACTCACATAAACCCAACACAATCACATAAACCCAACACAATCACATAAACCCAACATAATCACATAAACCCAACACACTCACATAAACCCAACACAATCACATAAACCCAACACACTCACATAAAGACCAACACACTCACATAAACCCAACACAATCACATAAACCCAACACACTCACATAAACCCAACACACTCACATAAACCCAACACACTCATATAAACCCAACACAATCACATATATCCAACACACTCACATAAACCCAACATAATCACATAAACCCAACACACTCACATAAACCCAACACAATCACATAAACCCAACACACTCACATAAACCCAACACACTCACATAAACCCAACACACTCACATAAACCCAACATAATCACATAAACCCAACACAATCACATAAACCCAACACAATCACATAAACCCAACACACTCACATAAACCCAACATAATCACATAAACCCAACACACTCACATAAACCCAACATAATCACATAAACCCAACACAATCACATAAACCCAACACACTCACATAAACCCAACACAATCACATAAACCCAACACACTCACATAAACCCAACCCAATCACATAAACCCAACACAATCACATAAACCCAACCCAATCACATAAACCCGACACACTCACATAATCCCAACATAATCACATAAACCCAACACAATCACATAAACCCAACACACTCACATAAACCCAATGCAATCACATAAACCCAACACAATCACATAAACCCAACACAATCACATAAACCCAACACACTCACATAAACCCAACACAATTACATAAACCCAACACAATCACATAAACCCAACACACTCACATAATCCCAACATAATCACATAAACCCAACACACTCACATAAACCCAACACACTCACATAAACCCAACACACTCACATAAACCCAACACAATCACATAAATACAACACAATCATGCAGATATAATACTGTACAGTATGTTCACAGTCAGGATCCACCCTGGGATAAAGAATCTGCACACATTATATATATATATTTATTTACACACACATATATATATACCAACCCCACACTGATGACATCCATTTATTCTTTGGGTAGGTCTCCGACTTGTTCATGATCCATCCTATGCTATGCTGCAAAGTTGTTATATAGCAGGCATTTGCTATAAGAAGCCACATATAAAGGGGCATTGAAAATGCACTGTGGACTCATTTGCATATCCCCACCCAGTTTCCCAGAGAATATATATGGTATGGTATATATGGTACAGCGGGCATATGCATTTGAAGCAGCTACGTATAAAGTAGCATTTTGGATTTAAGAGCAAGAATACATTGTCTGCTCATTTGCATGTCCCTGCCCTGTGGCTCAGAATGCAGTACAATAACTGTATTTCTGGGAATTCAGAGTGGTTAATAAGTTGTTCAATTTTAGAAAATGTCCTTTATTTCTAACGCGCCAACATATGCTGTACCACTGTACTGGGGTAGGTTCAAGTCACAAACACATTAACACATTGTGAAAGAATGGAGGACCCTATCTTTCAGCTTAAAATCAAATGTACACAATGCTTTCCCTGCTGAAAACTCACAAACTTACATTCTAAGTTTTATATTTATGTTGTACTTTATTCGTTCAGTCGTGTCTGACTCTAAATTTTCGACCACAATGGCCCTTTAAAAACTAGCCCAAATGATCTATCCCAGGTCACGTATGATCTTTTTTGGTGTCCTTTATGGTATTTACATGAGTCACAACTATTTACATATTGCGCAATAAATCATTAGCAGGGGGCGGGCTGATCTGATAACTTCCAAACTCGTATTGTCCAGACAAGTTGCTCTAATTAAAGTAATTGCCAATCCTCTGGTATTACTCATCGGGGCTCGGCGCCCAGACGATCGCCGCAGTCAGGGTTTCCGTCTCTAGTGGAGGTTTGTCATAGTTTGTGATAACAGGTCATTTTTTTAATTCTTTGTATTGTTGATGAAATTTTAATGTATATGGCTCTTTATATTCATCGCGTCTCAGGTGGCTCCTTATTTATTTGCAGTAACCACGTGAATAACATACAAGTGCCCTTATGCCACTCCGAAGGATTATACGCTTACGTGACATCTTCTGACCTAGGGCTTCAGACATTTTGGAACTTGAAGGATTAAGCGCCATAATCCAGTTGTAAAAATAATTGCTAAATTGTTCCTGACAAATAAGATTTAGATGACATGTCTAATACCTAATTATACAAAGCTCGCATGAAATTGATAATCATTTATTTTTTTCAAATACCTTACTGGATCTAATTTTCCTAATCCTGCTACCACCCGTAGCCCATCTGTACACTCATCTTAGAGCTGCCTAAACGTCTTGATTCCTACCAGGTTCTTCAAATATATTATTTATCCTGAGACGGAAACTCCTCGGTCAAGACGCCAAGTTATACTTGTTATCACTTGTGCAATGACTTACCGGAACATTTCATGGCATTGCAGAATATAGTGTCTTAGAACAGCTTTAAGACATAGTTCTTTACAAGATGCCGTAGCCTTGAAATTAAAAGGCATTTGCTTTTGAGGAGGAAAGCTATGGCAAGTCTGGACAAGCTATTAAAAAGTAAAGCTATTACACTATCAACAAAGGTTGGCATAGTTTGAACTATGGTATTCCCAGAAGTAACATAGGGATGTGAGAGCTGGACCTTAAAGAAGTCTGAGCGCCTTTGAATTGTGGTGTTGGAGAAGATAAACTGTTCACTGGAAGGTTTGATCATGAGGCTGAAGCTCAAATATTGTGGCCATGTCATGAGAAGACAGGATACTCTAGAGAAGACTCTGAGGCTGGGAAAGATTGAAGGCACAAGAAGAAGGGGGCGGCAGAGGTGAAGACGGATAGATGAAGTCATTGAAGCAACATGAGCTTGAGGGAGCTCAGAGGGGCAGTGGCTGACAGATGTGCCTGGCATGCTGCAGTTCATAGGTCATGGAGAGTCAGACACGACTGAATGACTAAACAACACAAGATCGTAAAATCATTTACATTTTTTAAATTGATATTTTGTGAAAAAAACTTACACTGAAAATATCTGTTTTTTTCCCCACCATCTTTATTCTGGCTCTCCACTCATCTAACTATGCATCTGCCCACATCTGTAACAGTTGCCCAACACCTTAAAAGCAACTATAGGGATGTCTGCTGCACACTTTGCCTCAGTTTGGTAAAGACGGGTGGAGCTCCAGATTAGATATGGTGGAAAAACTCTCAAAATATCATTTTTTAAGCACAATTAAATGAAAAATTGTGTTCACTAATCAGTACTACTTACAACCTGGTACATTACAGCAGCCATGTAAAGGTATATGGAAGTTTTCTGAATTATGAAGCATCAGATAGAGGAGAATCAGTAGTGTATGAAAACATTTTTGCATGAAAAAATTCCAAAATAAACATTAATAAACTTACCCATAATTTTGCAATTTTTTTTCAGTTTGAAGGCAGTTGATTTTGAGAAGGAACGCTCCTGAAAAGCCAAGATAAATTAGCATAAAATTGATAATTAGTTAGGACTAGTTACTGACAGCTGATTGGCTAGGACAAAACTTTGCACAGCTCATAGGCTAGGAGGCTCTGCCTACATAGGTGCCTCAGGGGTGGAGATCACACAAGGAATTTCATTAAAGATATACAGAATTCCTCAATAAAATATACCGTATTTGATATGAGACGCCCAATCAGACACATGATATGAGACGGCCAATCAGACACATGATATGAGACGGGCAATCAGACAAATGATATGAGATGGCCAATCAGACACATGATATGAGACGGCCAATCAGACACATGATATGAGATGGCCAATCAGACACATGATATGAGACGGCCAATCACACACATGATATGAGACGGCCAATCAGACACATGATATGAGATGGCCAATCAGACACATGATATGAGACGGCAAATCAGACAGATGATATGAGATGGCCAATCAGACACATGATATGAGACGGCCAATCAGACACATGATATGAGATGGCCAATCAGACACATGATATGAGACGGCCAATCACACACATGATATGAGACGGCCAATCAGACACATGATATGAGATGGCCAATCAGACACATGATATGAGACGGCCAATCAGACAGATGATATGAGATGGCCAATCAGACACATGATATGAGACGGCCAATCAGACACATGATATGAGATGGCCAATCAGACACATGATATGAGACGGCCAATCAGACACATGATATGAGATGGCCAATCAGACACATGATAAGAGACGGCCAATCAGACACATGATATGAGACGGCCAATCAGACACATGATATGAGACGGCCAATCAGACACATGATATGAGATGGCCAATCAGACACATGATATGAGACGGCCAATCAGACACATGATATGAGATGGCCAATCAGACACATGATAAGAGACGGCCAATCAGACACATGATATGAGACGGCCAATCAGACACATGATATGAGATGGCCAATCAGACACATGATATGAGACGGCCAATCAGACACATGATATGAGACGGCCAATCAGACACACACAGGAGATCCCACAAACTGCCAGATACATTTAAGGAATAAAAGCAAGTTTTTTTATCTTATAATCACTTAGCCATTGCCTTTGGGACTTAATATGTTATTTGAGATGATGCATATCTTTAAGAAAATGGTGAAATACCGAAAAAGCATGTGAAGCACTCAAGGTGCAGCTTAAGGATTACTCAATCACGGTGCTTGAACTGGCACTTAGCCTATGGAATGTATATAGTATAAAGCAGATACAATAGGTCATTGTCTTGGAGTGGGAATCCAAAAATATAATTTAAGGGTACAGTGCAGTAAATAATAATAGAATGGTGATTGGGGTCTTATTCTGTACAAGTGCATCATCTCCAAGAACAATTGTCAATTTTAGAACACCCAGTCCGTGTGATCTCCTTTGTGTTATTGGGCGACTCATATCATGTGACTGATTGGGCGTCTCATATCAAATAATTTTATTGATGAATTCTGTATATTTTTAATTCAAAGTACATTTGAAATTCCTTGTGTGAGCTCCACCCCTGAGGTACCTATGTAGGCAGAGCATCCTAGCCAATGAGCTGTGTGGAGTTAGGCCTAAGCCAATCAGCTGGCTGCAGCTTTGTCTCAGCCAGTGAGAAGAAATAGATACATTTCTGTATCTGCCTCTGATTGGCCACAACTTGTTATTCATTTTATGCGACTTTAGCTTGGACTTTTTAGGGACGTTCCTTCTCAAAATCAGCTGAAAACATTTTGCAAACTTTAGGGTAAGTTTATTCATGTTTATTTTGGGATTTTTTCATGCAACTAAATGTTTTCATACACTACTGATTCTCCTCTATCAGATGCATCATAATCCGGGACTCTCCCATATACCTTTCATTTAATATTCTAGCCTCCGTACACAGAGCAATTAATTCATCTGGTAAATTGAAGCACCCTGTGCCAACAGCTGCCTCGTGTAATCTGTATTATGTTACTTATTGAATCCGTCCAAACCATAAACTTGTTTGGTAGAGGGTTGCACATGCTCACTGTCCTTACTATAATTTCCTGTTTCTGAAATTATTCCCAAAACTGCTCCAGGTGATATTGTACCAATGATTTATATAGGGACAGAATTATATTTGCTTCCCTGGTTTCTATATCCCTTTTATGATTTGCTAATTTATTTTAGCCATTGCAGCTGCTGCCTGACATTGAGCACTATTATTTGTTATGAACAAACACTTTCAATGGTTAACAAGCACTTTAGTCCCTCTCTATATACCCCGTCTCTCTCTTTGTTATCCCTCTCTCTCTATCTCTGTCCTCTCCCTCTCTCTGTGCTCTCTCTCTCTCTGTGCACCCTTTCTCTCTGCGCCCTCTCCCTCTCGCTGTGGTCATTCTCTCTCTCTGTGCGCCCTCTCCCTTTCTCTGTGCTCACTCTCTCTCTCTCTCTCTCTGTGTACCCTGTCTTTGTGCACCCTCTCTCTCTCTGCATCCTCTGCTTCTCTCTGTGCTTACTCTCTCTCTCTTTGCACCATCTCTCACTCCTATCTCTCCCTCCCTTCCTCTCTCTCTCTCTCATTCTCTCTCTCTCTCTCTTCTTGCCTTTCTCTCCCTATTTCTCTCCCTCCCTCCTTTTTTCTCTCCCTCTCCTTACTCTCTCTCCCTACCTTTCCTTACCAGTCTCTCTCCCCTCCTTCCTTCTCTCTCTTTCCCTCCTTCTCTCCCTCCCTCTCCTTCTCTCTCTCCCTTTCCTTCTTTCGCTCTCTTTCTCTCCCTATTTCTCTCCCTCCTTTTTTCTCTCCCTCTCCTTACTCTCTCTCTCTCACACTTTCCTTACCAGTCTCTCTCACCTCCTTCCTTCTCTCTCTTCCCCTCCTTCTCCTCCCTCCCTCTCCTTCTCTCTTTCCCTCTTTCCTTCTCTCTTTCTCTCCCTCCTTTTTTCTCTCCCTCTCCTTACTCTCTCTCCCTCCCTTTCCTTACCAGTCTCTCTCCCCTCCTTCCTTCTCTCTTTTCCCCTCCTTCTCTCTCCCTCCCTCTCCTTCTCTCTTTCCTTCTCTCTCTTTCTCTCCCTATTTCTCTCCCTCTCCTTACTCTCTCTCTCTCTCACACTTTCCTTACCAGTCTCTCTCTCCCCTCCTTCCTTCTCTCTCTTCCCCTCCTTCTCCTCCCTCCCTCTCCTTCTCTCTTTCCCTCTTTCCTTCTCTCTCTTTCTCTCCCTCCTTTTTTCTCTCCCTCTCCTTACTCTCTCTCTCTCACGCTTTCCTTACCAGTCTCTCTCTCCCCTCCTTCCTTCTCTCTCTTCACCTCCTTCTCCTCCCTCCCTCTCCTTCTCTCTTTCCTTCTCTCTCTTTCTCTCCCTCCTTTTTACTCTCCCTCTCCTTACTCTCTCTCCCTCCCTTTCCTTACCAGTCTCTCTCCCCTCCTTCCTTCTCTCTTTTCCCCTCCTTCTCTCTCCCTCCCTCTCCTTCTCTCTTTCCTTCTCTCTCTTTCTCTCCCTATTTCTCTCCCTCTCCTTACTCTCTCTCTCTCACACTTTCCTTACCAGTCTCTCTCTCCCCTCCTTCCTTCTCTCTCTTCCCCTCCTTCTCTCTCTTCCCCTCCTTCTCTCTCTTCACTGCACACACACGACCACTATATTAGTGACCGCAGATATATTTGTAGCTCCTTAAATGCAGCATCTTACAGTTCTCTGTTATATCTCATCTGCCTCCTCTAGTTCTTACAAGTCTCTCTGCAAGGAACGCACACAATGATCTAAGTAATTACCTGGCACAACTTAGTGGCATCAGCAAATATAAGGAAAACATCTTATTGTTGGCTGGAGCCAGAGAAGGAGTGTGAACTGCTGGTTATTCCTGTTGTTAAGTTACACTTCAGCAGTCACTCATTAGAACTGAATGGAGATCTTATCAACATCTACTGTCTCTCCCAGGTGACTAACCTACTTAGGAACAAAACCAAATAGGATAATGGAAAGTAAAGTCTATATTTATTGTTTGATTTATCATTCTAAAGATATGTTGCTCATTATCAAGTCAAGATCTTCAAAAGTTAATTAAGTCTCTTGAAGGAATATTGTTACACTCCATCAGTGTCATTATAAACAACTTTTACATGCACTATATATATATATATTCCTCCACCCCCTCCTCTTAATTGAGCTGCTCCTCCCAATATTTGAGTCCCTATGCGATCTTTTTAGGACATTTTATCAACAGCAGCGTGATTGTCTGCCTCTGTTTACATTTCCTCCTAAGAATCCTATTGTTAGTGCTAAATAATCACAACCATCTTAAATACAATTAGCCAAATCTTCTATGATTTCTGGCATTAGATTTACTTTTTTTCTAGGAACAATGAAATCCCTAAGGCTTACTGTATTTGCTTTATGTTTGTGTCAATCAGTTGTGTCCGACTCTCTGTGACCCCATCACACCATGCTGATCCACTTGGTATTCATGGCAGAGATACTGGTGTGGGTTGGCAGTTCATTCTCCAGTGGGCCACAACCTACAGTTCCTGGTATTCCTAGGTGGTCTCCCATCCAAGTAATGACCAGGCCCAACCCTGCATGGCTTCAGGGTGGTGTGACCTCTTGGTTCTCTGACTGGAAGTGAGAACCCAGGTCATAGCAGTGAAAGCACCAAATCCCAACCATTGGACCACCAGAGAACCCATTTGCATTATAGTGCTGATTTAAAGAGACATTGGGCATTTGCTATCATACAGAACATATTGAGTGACCACTGTAACAACAGGAAGTAGATGTGTTATGGGGCATTAATCATTTAATACAATTATATTCATTTATTAAAAAAAATATTTTAAACTCTAGTAATTTTCTCATCATAAATGACGGTGTCATATGTTATGTTCAATTGTGTGTGCTGTCTCTCTCTGTGTGCCCTCTTCCTGTGAACCTCTCTCTCTCTGTGAGCCCTCTGTCTCTCTTTGAGATGTCTCTTTCTCTCTGTGCATCCTCTCCTTGTGTGCGAGCTCTTTCTCTCTCTCTGTGCTCTCTCTCTCACTCCCCCTACCCCTCTCTCACTCTCCTCTCTCCCTTTCCACCCCTCCTTTTCTCTAAGCCTCCTCTCTCTTTCTTTCCCTCCCTCTCTCCATCTCTCTCTCCCTACCTCTCTCTCTGCCTCCCCTCTCTGCCTCACTCAACCCCTCTCTCTCTCAATCCCTCTCCTCTCTCTCTCCTCCTCCCTCCCTCTTTCTTCTGCCCTCTCTCTGCCTCCCTCTCTCTGCCTCCTCCTTCGGCGCTCATTGAGAGGCTCTCCCCACTCTCTGACCCCTATGTCTGTTTTCCCCCTCTCCTTTCGATGTGCTTTCCCTGTGTTTTTGTCTTCTCCTCTGCGTGTCTTCCCCCCCCCCTCTCACTCTTGTGTCTCTTTGCACCGTCTCCCCCCTCTCTCACCCCTGTGTCTCTTTGCACCGTCTCCCCCCTCTCTCACCCCTGTGTCTCTTTGCACCGTCTCCCCCCTCTCTCACCCCTGTGTCTCTTTGCACCGTCTCCCCCCTCTCCCTCCCCTGTGTCTCTTTGCACCGTCTCCCCCCTCTCCCTCCCCTGTGTCTCTTTGCACCGTCTCCCCCCTCTCTCACCCCTGTGTCTCTTTGCACCGTCTCCCCCCTCTCCCTCCCCTGTGTCTCTTTGCACCATCTCCCCCCTCTCCCTCCCCTGTGTCTCTTTGCACCATCTCCCCCCTCTCCCTCCCCTATGTCTCTTTGCACCGTCTCCCCCCTCTCCCCCCCCCCCGTGTGTTTCTGTTCGCTGTCCCTGTTTAACCCTTGCGCGCCTCGCACTGAGCATCGTTGGTTGTTATTTTCAAAGTCTTGCGTGCTTCGCGAGGGTCGTCTACGCATTACGTGCTTCACCTCGTTTTGAGCTTTTTGCAAACAGTTACGTTTTTTCGGCCACCATTTTTTTTCTTGCTTAGCCGATTTGATTTTCGATCTCCTAAAAACGCCAATTAGGGCTCAAATTCGCTGCATCCTCACTCACAGGCTCCCTGTGATTTTTTACATTATTTTTCTTTTTTTGGCGGTCTTTCAAGTTACGTGCTTGAGAAAATATAGTATGTTAAATTCGTAATTTTTTTCAAAGTGTTGCGTGCCTCGTGATCAGCGACAAAGTGCTACGTCATTCGTGGTGATCTCGTGCATCGCCATGTGCGCCTTTAATCTCTTTCCATCCTCCATTTTTGGAGCGTTCTCAGGCAAATAACATGTCTGACAGGACAGAGGACCCTTAGAGGAACCCTGAAAGGGCACTATTGCAACGCCTGCAATGAGCGCCAAAGGCGCTCATTCTAGCAAAGTGGTGCAAGCCTCTCGAAAAGCGCCTGTGGTGCTCATCGCGAGCCCTGTAATAAGGCTCCTGTATGCTAATGTGCAGCTCAGAGAGCTTGATAAGGGTGGGAGAGGAGTCTAACTGCCAGATACCATTGGGGGTCTTTATTTAAACAGCTACAGAGACAGACAGGCAGACTGTAATCCTATCTAGCACATCAAAACATCTAATTAATAAGAGTCACTCATTTGCATGTAAATATATCAACAACATGGAATTTCCCAGGACTGATTTAGAAAAAATTAATCAAACATTTAACCAGATGTTCATGCTCTTTACGAATACACTAAAAACAACTTGCTTTTTGGGTGACAAAGTCCTTTTAAAGCCCTGTTTCTCAACTCCACCCTCCTTCCCATACCTTGATGACCTTCTCAGGGTGGAGGCAACCCACTGAACTGGAAGCTAAAACCCTAGCCTTTGAAAAGAGAAATTATTACTTAATATTACTATTCTAAATCATTAAATTAGGATTTTATTAAGAAAAAAAATGAATGCAAAATAAAAACGACGACTTCCTCTTTTAGGGCATCACAGTGATCCTTTAAAACATTACAGCGTCTCCTTTATATGAAAAGGAGTGATCTGAAGCTTAGAAAACATATAATAAAATGCTACAAGGAAACCTACAATCCCAGCAAGATGGAGAATTGATTAGAAGATTAGTATTAAATCCAGCATTAAAAACAAGACTGAAAGTAGATCTAATAAGCAGGGGCTGCCATCACAATCACACCCATTGGATACAGAAGTCGCAGCAAAGCCCATCACAGCCCCTCTGATGCTTAGAGATTCTTCTCCTTAAAGGCATATCTAAGTTTCCTGGATGTTTAAGCATCTGATGGAGGAGAATCCGTAGTGACTGAAAATATTGCATAAAACATACCAAAATAAACATTATTAAACTCACCCTGATGTATGCTAAATCTCTTGAGTTTGCAAGCAGTTGCTTTTGCTAGTTAACACCCCAGGAAATCACTGCTAAAATTAGCCTAAAATTCATAATTTGTTTTGGCAAATCACAAGCAGCTAATACATTGTAACAATCCATGATGGCAGTTTGTGCAGGAAGGAATCATGGGATGTGTAGTTCCCCTTGCAGAAGGAGCCAGACATGGAAGGTTAGTAAAGAGTTCAAATCCATACCCAAATACAGGGTTTCGGACCTTTCCTATTGAGTGGCCTCTATCACGGCCAGCAGCAGTGGCCACTAGATGGCGCTGCCCAGACTTTACTGCTGATGTTACTGAAGTTCATCAGAAATTTTACCCCATTTTAAGGTACGGTGTTACGGTAAGAGGGTTAAGGGCTTAGGGGGTTAGGGGCTTAGGGTAAGAGGGTTAGAGGCTTGGGGTTAGGGGCTTAGGGTAAGAGGGTTAGGGGCTTATGGTTAGGGTAAGAGGGTTAGGGGAAGAGGGTTATGGGGTTAGGGTAAGAGCGTTAGGGGCTTAGGGTTAGGGTAAGAGGGTTATGGGCTTAGGCGGTTAGGATAAGAGTGTTAAGGGCTTAGGGTTAGGGGGTCATGGTAAGAGGGTTAGGGTAAGAGCGTTAGGGGCTTAGGGTTCAGGGTAAGAGGGTTAGGGGGTTAGTGTAAGAGGGTTATGGGCTTAGGGGGTTAGGATAAGAGTTTTAGGGACTTAGGGTTATGGTAAGAGGGTTAGGGGGTTAGGGTAAGAGCGTTAGGGGCTTAGGGTTCAGGGTAAGAGGGTTAGGGGGTTAGGGTAAGAGGGTTATGGGCTTAGGGGGTTAGGATGAGTGTTAGGGGCTTAGGGTTAGGGGGTTAGGGTAAGAGGGTTAGGGGGTTAGGGTAAGAGTGTTAGGGGCTTAGGGGTTAGAGTAAGAGGGTTAGGGGCTTACTGTAAAAGGGTTAGGGTTAAGGGCTTAGGGTTAGGGTAAGAGGGTTAGGGTATAAGCTTACAAATTGTATACATTCTCGGAGGGCTAAGGAATTGTATACAATCGTGGCAGTGCCATCTAGCAGCCCTTGTCACAACTGCTGCTGGCAGCAGTCACGGTCACATAACAGGAAAGATCCCAGGGTTTATATTGGTAGGTACACTGTTCCTATGTAAGCAGATCTGGGGGTGTGGAAAACAAGTGTTATTTTTAAATAAAATAAATCTAGAATGACGCCATGTAATGCGCGTGTCTGATATAAGCAGCGGGGGTCAGGTTAGAGAGAGATAAGGACAGGGAAGCTTAGACATAACTTTAATGACAACTTTATGATACAAAACTAAATGATTTTCGGTGAATCCGATGCTTTTATTTGTTACACTATCGCAATATGATTTCTATAAACTGCATGGAGAGGTAACAATGTATCACAAAGCGCTCCGATGAGGTCACTTTCCTTCCTGACACTACTGGTCTATCTGTCCTCTAAGCGCCGTAATCGTCCTCCTGTAGGAACAGAAAATAATCTGTAAAGTGTCCCATCACTGATATGTTATGTGTTACTGTAATAATGTTAGGGACAAGGACTTATTTATCTCTTATTATTATTATTAT
Organism: Discoglossus pictus; assembly: GCA_027410445.1. NCBI lineage: Eukaryota > Metazoa > Chordata > Amphibia > Anura > Alytidae > Discoglossus > Discoglossus pictus. Next base: position 10,056,803 of record CM050171.1, on the reverse strand, counting down.
CCTTTATTTGTAATGCGCCAACATATTCCGTAGCGCCGTACAGGGGTTAGGTACAAGGCAAAGACCAACTGAACCCAATGCAAAGGATGGACGGCCATGTTACCGAGCTGTCGGACACAATGCGATCAGGATGATGTGATAATGTGCTAAATACAAAGGTATCATACGGCAGATAATATCAATTGTCAAAATATATACAGACTTATGGAATAGAGATTAGCGTGCCACTGATTGTTTATTAAAAATTTTTATTTTTTATTACACTAATAACAACAAAACATCTTAAATCTTTTTTTTTTTTTGCGTTGTTTAGTTGTTTCTGACTCTCCGTGACCTCATGGACAGTAATTATGTCCATGGTCATGCTGATCCACTTGGTATTCATGGCAGAGATACTGGTATTCCTAGGTGGTCTCCTATCCAAGTACTCATCAGGCCCAATCCAACATGGCTTCAGGGCAGTGTGACCTTGTGGCTCCCTGACTGGAATTGAACTTAGGTTACAGCAGTGAACGCACCAAATCCTAACCACTGGACCACCAGGGAACCCCAAATCTTTGTTTACTTACAGTCTATTCTGCCCACTGGCTGTTGAATGAGTAATTAACAAAGGGCTGAGTCTATGCGCATTGTGTGCGGCTTTTTGGGGAAGGCTGTGATTGATAGTAGAGCATCCCTGTGGACTCAGGTTACACTGCACTGACAAGTAACACGACTTTTGGGCACACAACCTCGTACGCACCGTCATGTGCGCCCAGACAAATGCGCACACCAACAGCTCCAACATATATGCCCCAAGGAAGGCTTTAGCTCTAGTCTCCAACAGTAACAAAAATAACAACAATAACCAATTAATAAAAATAAAAAAAGATAAAATAATGATAATGGAATAAATATATATTAAAATAAATGACAATGTCCCATTCATAGGCAAGAATTGTATTATGGTTATAAAGACACCTGCTGGCTAAAGATGGTACTGCAACTTGAAATTTTGTGAAAGGTTTTTATGTATTACTAGAGACTTGCCCGTTAAAAAATTACGGCAATAAGATTGTAAGGCAGGTAATGGTGTTTGGTTGCGACATTAATTTTGTTGGTGTTCCAAGATCTTTCGGCGCTCATCGCGTGGCTCGCAATGAGCGTTTTCGGTGCTCATTTCGAGGCTGTTGGTTGTTTGTGTGCTATGAGCAGCGTTGGCGGTCGTTTTTTGTATGCTAATGAAATAATTAATAAATTAATATACGTTACCTATTTTGAAGGATCAACGTCAGATCATCGGATCTTAGGAAGGAGAGAGGGGAAAGGGAGGTGTTTGGAGAGGGGGGAAGTGAGAAGGATAAGGGGAAAGGAGGGAGGAGGAGGATAAGGGGGGAAGGAGGGAGGAGGAGAGAAGGGGGAAGGAGGATAAGGAGGAGGAAGAATGGTGGGCTGAGGGGGCCCAGGCAAATTTGGCAGCACTGGGCCCCCTCTAGATCCACCCCTGCACTCCCTGCAGTAATCCCGAGCGTGGCTTGGCGTTACGGCTTTAGTAACTAAAAATTAACCCTGAGCCACACTCACGATTAGTATTAGGTGGGTTAAACGGATGAGTTTTTAGTGAGGTTTTGAAGGATTTGAGGCAGGAGGATAATCTAGTGGAGCAAGGCAAGGAGTTCCATAGAATTGGGGCAGTACAAGAGGAGTGAGAGGAGGTGCTAAGAGAGGAGGAAATACGAAGGTCATTAGCAGAGCAAAGAGGGCGGGTGGGGGAATATTTGGAGATGAGAACAGATATAAGGGGGTGCCATGTTGTTGAGGCTTTGTAAGTTAGGGTCATGATTTAAAATTTTATTCTGGAGGCTACGGGAAGCCAGTGGGGAGACTGAGAGAGATGTGCTGCAGACACGGAGCGTTTAGTATGGTAGATGAGTCTAGCAGAGGCGTCATTATGGATTGAGGTGGGGATAGATGGGTGGTGGATAGGCCAGCAAAGAGATGCAGTAGTCAAGACAAGATATGATGAGGGAATGTATTAGAATCTTAGTTGTGTCTTGTGTAATGTAATGACTTATTTTGGAGATATTTTTGAAGTTGAAAAGACAAGATTTTGATAGTGTTTGTATGTAAGGAAAGAAATAGAGGGCAGGGTCCAGTAGAACCCCTAGACAACGGGCTTGGGAGGTGGGCGTGATGATGTCATTGTTGACAGTGACAGAGATGTGAGGAATTGACACTGTGATAGAGGGTGGAAAGATTAGGAGTTTTGTCTTAGACTCAATGAGTTTGAGATGGTGGGCAGACATCCAGAAGGATATGCTAGAGAGGCAGTTGGAAACACGTTCTAGGAGAGGGGGATAGCTCAGGTGCTGAGAAGTAGATTTGAGTGTCGTCTGCATAAAAAAGATACTGGGGTCCAAAAGATTTTGAGGGGACCAAGTGAGGATGTATAGATAGAGAATAGAAGGGGGCCTAGGACTGAACCTTGGGGTACGCCAACAGACAGAGGTTGAGAAGAAGTGCCCGAGAAGGAGACACTGAATATTCGATCTCGTAGGTATGATGTGAACCATGAGAGAGCAGTATCTCAGATTCCAAGGCAGCTGAGAATTTGGATTAGAAGAGGGTGGTCAACTGTGTCAAAGGCAGCAGCGAGATCCAGAAGAAGAAGAATAGAAAAGTGACCCATTGACTTGGTGGCGAGCAAGTCATTAGTGACTTTTGTTAGAGCTGTCTCAGTGGAGAGTTGGGCCTGGAAGGTGTCAAAAAGGAAATAAACTGGGGAAGGCGATTGTAGACAAGACGCTCAAGCAGTTTGGAAGCCAGGGGTAGCAGAGATATAGGGCGGTAGTTAGATGCAGAGTCAGTCAGATGTTTTAGATATGATGGAAACATACCTGTATTTAGGGAAAGGTTGAAGAGATCTTTGAGGGCTGGAGTAAGTGTGGTAGAGCCGGGAGGGATCAGCTGTGATGGGATTGGATCTAGAGGACAGGTAGTAAGGCGAGAAGCGGATAGTGGGCTGGAGTCTTCACCCTCTGTTACAAGGTCAAAGGAATGCATAATGGCAGTAGGATTGGGGAAGGGTAAAGGCTGGGTGTTATCAGTTAGTTGAGAGGAGGGAGTGAGTGATCCACATTGAGAGGAGTTCATGCTTAAAATGGCTGACATTTTTAGCCAAGACAGTAGGGGACGGGAGGTGGTGGTGGTTGTAGGAGAATGTTGAAAGTTGTGAACAAATGTTTGGGGTTAGAGGACAGAGTAGATATTAATGATGTAAAATAGTGCTGATTGGCAAGGTTGAGGGCAGATACGTAGGAGCGCAACAAATCCGCTGATGTGCGTGCTTTCCTCCATAGTCGTTTAGCAGTGCGGGATCACCTCTGGATGCATCGTGTTTGTGTAGTGTGCCATGGTGGTGGGCGAGGGCGTCTGCGTGTGGTTACGGAGGCCACAGAGTCAAGGGTTGAAGTAAGAGTGATGTTGTACTGTGACGTGTGACGTACTGTGACGTGTGACGTACTGTGACGTGGCAGTGTCAGGTCAGTGAGGGGACTGAGAAGGGATTGTAACACAGTAGAAAGGTGTGTGGGTCAAGTGCTTAAAGGTTTCTTTGGATAATGGTGGCCGGGGTAGAAGAAAGACAGTGAGAGAAAGATGGGCTGAGGCTGCGGGATAGAAGGTGGTGGTCAGATAGAGGGAGAGGGCAGATGATAAGGTTAGAAGCTGTATAGAGATGGGTGAAAGTAAGGTCTAGGGAGTGTCCATCATGGGGAGTTGGGGTTTATACCTTTAAGTAATGGAAAAAGTAAAGGATTCTGAAGTCTCAGAACGGCATTCAGCAGCTTATCTCTGCTGCACACTTGCATTATATTTTCATGATAAAATGTCCACAGCGGATTCATATAGAAAATGTTCCTAAATGCTTGAAATATGTAAATACATAAAGAATCCATTTTGTGCTTGTCACATCACTTCCTGAGAGGTAGATAATGAGCGTGTGTTTTTATCTATTAGAGAAGGGGGAGATGGGGGAGGGAACAGGTGTGTCAGATTACTGGACCTGATTGAAACTGATACTACACCCCTTCCCCCTCACACCACAAGCAAGCTACCTGCATTGATAGATACAAGCACTGCTCTCCAGAAATGTAAACACTCCTCTCACACATTAACTTCCACTAGATATCATGGAGAAATCCAGAAGTTTAAAAATTTAGTTTTTTCTAATTACAAATTAGCTTTATGACTTTTTCCCCAGCTTAAAGGGACATACGTTTTACTATGTATATTATGCAATAGGCAGACCCATACAGGGACTATTTGCTTAGTTTTAGGCAGTAGAAACAGCTTATAAGCACTTCTTAATAAAATAAAGTACATAAAAGTAAATAGATACCCAGGGATATTATATACATAGTGACATCAGGAACCATCCATGTCCCTTTAATTATGTAAGACACAAAGTTTTCAGACACATTTTATTTTCAAAAGTGCTTTTTATAAACACTTGATGCAAAGCTGCCCTCTTGTGGATTCCCTCAGTACTGCAGATAATGCTGCACTATGATGATAAGGAACGACCCCAGATATCACTATATTAGGTTCAGAGTTTTCATTTCTTAACCCTTACAGACATAAGGAGAATATAAAAAGAATGGAGAGAATAATATACGATACAGTAATATAATTGTTACATTGCTTCATATCATTTAAAGTGACAAATATAAACTAAACATAATAAGTAATACACATTTTGTTAGTTTGGAGCAGCTCCCTTTCAGTTAATGACTTATTTAACAATACACTAGGAATATGTTATTTATGTAGAGGTTTAAATTAAAATATAATCTGCTGCAACAGTTGTCTGCACTTAATATGTAGAATAATTAAGTAAAAACAAACCATTTTTAGTAAATCTAGGTTTAAAGGACCAGTCAAAAAATAGTGTTTTATCTGTTTATTTAATAATGGACTACAAAAAAAAAAAGAAATAAGTTGTTAACTTTAGAAATAAATGGATAACACAACATATAGTCAGTTTTTCCTGCTCTTTAAGAATAAAACATCTTGATTTTGGGGTGACAGGGTCCCTTTAAGGCTCAAACGTGTTAAAGTCATCAGTGTTCTGGACTAACAAGTATCCTTGGAAGACAATGGTATCTTCACATTGTTACCAACACTGGACTGAAAACTACTGTCCAAATCCTGATTGGCTGATTTTTTTTTTAACAAAACATCTAAATAAAGGGAGGAGGGCGTGGACTGCAGAATAAAAATGATCTTTTATTCATAAATGTTACCAATATATTTTAGTTTTCATACAAACATATCTAAGGTTTAAATAAATGACAGAATACTTGAGATGCGACTTAAGGGGGTATGGAAGGCTCCTCATGTTACTATATAATATTCCTGAGTATCTATTTACTGTTATGTACTTTATTTTAGTAAGAAGAGCTGATAAGCTCTGTATTTACTGCCTAAAATCATGGGTCAGACCACTGCAGCATATGCACATACAGACTCTGTAGGGCTGGGTGTGCAGTGTAGTCTCCTAGCCTATCAGGGACCACGTCTCAGCAGCATGTGGCTGAGAGATGGTCACTGATTTGTTAGTATGATACACAGCACAGAAACTACAGCAAAATCTGTGTCTTCATGAGCTGCAGACGGCCGACCCCCAGCGACTATTTGTTTGATTCTAGACAGTAACACAGAGCTTATTTGCCCTTCTTAATATATTTAACTCCATAAAAATAGATACACAGGCATATTATACATCTAGTAACATCCAGGAACCTTCCATATCCCTTTATGTGTTTGATGGTGGTTTTCAACAAAAACTTTATTGTGCCGCAGTCCGACAGCAACGTATGCAATGGCACTTTTATGAACCAGTTGGCTTGTTATAATTTAGAGGAATAATTGAAATGACGTTGTCCCAGATTCTAAGAGTACAAAATACACGAGATCTTATTCTAGATCAACATAAGGTCACTGTGTGCCATTGTCTTCATCGTCTACATGGGCATCCGCCTCGTCGGCTTCATCATCCTCATCTGCATTTCCTTCATCTTCAACAAATTCTGGGTCTGTATGATCAGCCTCCTCGTCTTCTGCACCAGAATGGCCCGATGCTGAAGCTTCATGTTCATCTACGCCTTCATCCGCTCCAACAGAGGCGTCCATACTGGTTCCCATTGTTCCTTGCTCTCCGCCCTCGGGGGGATGTTCTTGTGGTTCATTTCTTATCGATACCACTTCCTTATCTTGAACCCCTGGAGATGCCTCCAGACCCTTTTGTTTACCACCCTTAATACACGAGGAAGTGAGGGAGTTTAGTTTTTACGGAGACAGACATTAATAAAATATACAGCCATTTGCAAAATAAAAACAACAATGGTAGATAATATTAAAAAAACAATATACGCATATACGGGATAAGAAACATCGTATATTACTATTTTTCATTGACATTTCTCTCTAATAATTACCGTATTTATCGGCGTATAACACGCACCTCATTTTAAGAAGGAAATTTCAGGGGAAAAAAACCTCAACCTCAAACCTCCTCAACCTCAACCCCCCTCCTCAATCTCCCTCCTCATTCTAACCCCCCCCCTCACCCTAAACCCCTCTAAATACCTCCCCCTCAACTTACCTGCTTCTGCTCCGGCCTCCGCTCCACTTTCTTGACCCAGAGCGCATGTGACGTCACATGCGCGCCACGTCATTAGCATATATGGGGCGACGGCACCCGGTATATGCTAATGACGTGGCGCGCATGTGACGTCACATGCGCTCCGGGTCAAGGAGTGGAGCGGAGGCCGGAGCAGAAGCAGGTAAGTGAGGGGGAGGTATTAAGGGGGGTTTAGGTTGTGGGGGGGGGGGGGTAGAATGAGAAGGGGGGTTAGAATGCGGAGGGGGGTTTAGAATGAGGAGGGAGGTTGAGGATGAGGAGGGGGGAGGGAATATCGGCGTATAACACGCACATATCATTTGCCCCCTATTTTCAGGGAGAAAAAGTGCGTGTTATACGCCGATAAATACGATATATTTTAAATATGATAGTATAGTTATTTATATCTAGAATATGTCTTCTGTCCACATTGGACAGTTATCTCCAGAAATATACTACAGGTACCTACCAGAGACTCATCAATCTCCTCCACAGTTGGCAGATTTGGGGCGCCAAACTTGTCAGTAAGTTCCGCTATGGTCTTCTGGGGAATGTGCTCGGAAACGCTCGTCTGCAAAATAAGGACAAGAAGCGTCACCTCCAAGAGAATCTGCTCTGTACGTGGGAAACTGGTATATAAACCACCTAAAGACATATAAATAGTCCCTGCATGGGTCTGCTCGCTGCAGTGTATGCAGACACAGACTCTTTAGAATAGCATGTGCTGTGTCTCATACCCACCAATCAGTGGCCATCTCTCAGCAACATTTTGCAACATGTAGCTGAGACGTGGTCCCTGATAGGCTACACTGCACATCCAGCCCTACAGAGTCTATGTCTGCATACGCTGTGGTGGATTGATCCATACAGGGACTATTTGTTTGATTTCAGGCAGAGCTTATAAGCATTTCTCAATAAAGCAAAGTACATAATTAATAAATACATAGATTTATTACATACCCAGAAATCTCCCAAGTCCCTCAATTTAATGCATTGATTAAAATATATATAATTTATTATGACTCACGATTTGGTTCTCTTCCAGTTTCTGTTTGTATATAAGTTGTTCTTCCTTCATTTTCTCGATGGCTTCTAGTTCTTGGCGCGCCTCCTCTCTCTGTATCTCCAACTCTTCCCTCTCCAGTTTTCTCTTTAAAGAACATTAAGAAAGTGAAAAAACATTTAATTTCAGCCCAAATCCTGTGGCACATTTACACAATCTGTTTCACTGGGCCACTTAGATCCTATGTTCAAAATGTAGTCTTGAAGATTTATCAGCAAGACTAAACAGAAAGATAACAGTCCCCTTAAGTCATGAATAGTATTGTCAAAACTGTCCACTTAACCTTTAACCTTTATTAAACATATTAAAATAATGTCCAACATAAAATGTGTTTAGAATTTATTTTTATTCAGAAATCGAGTATATATATATATATATATATATATATATATATATATATATATATATATACACACACACACAGTATATATTTATATACTAGCGACTTGCCCGTCACAAAATGACGGTCAATAAAATTTGAAGCCATGGTAATGCTGTTTGAGACATAATTGAAACCGTTTTGTACTGTGAGGACCTTCGGCGCTCATTGCGAGCCTCTCCTGTCGTGTACTTTTGGTCCTCTGAGAGAGATATATATTTCTATGTATATTTAGTTAAGTAATAATTAATGATTTATTCAATTAATTAAGTAATAATGAATTATTTCTGCAATAAATAAATATACTTTAATTATTTATAATTGATATATGCAGCGAGCAATAGGCTGAAGAGCTAACAATCTGTTTGTATTTTGCGCCTGCATAGAATATACAGTGTGAGTGTTGGTGCCCGGCTTATAAAGTGTAATGAATGTCCCAAGTGTGCGTCTAAATCGTCTGTGTGCGCGAGGTAAAGCCGTTGGTTTATTGTGTAAAGTGGCATTGTATAGTCGTAATGTTATTAATGTGTTACGCGTCTCGTGAGCATTTTCCGGCTTTTGTAATAGTGTATCTTGTAGGTCGTAGTGTGATGTGTAAAGTGCTATGCGGTTTGCAGTGTCTTGCGCGGTCCAGGGTCATGTAGCCTCATTTTGATTTTTTTCGGCGGCCATTTTTGTCCCCGCAAATGCTCGGGGTTTAACGTCTCGCCTGCAGCGCTCATCGCTAAGTCGTACCGACCACGCAAATGCTCCGGGTTTAACGTCTCACCTGCGGCGCTCATCGCTAAGTCGTACGGACCATGCAAACAGCGTGACGACGATTCGTCGTTAGACAATTATAATATGTGATAGTGAAAAATCGTAAATAGTGACATTTTTAGGCTTTGTCTGACCAAATTCCCACTCATTTCTTCTTTATTATTGGCCTTGAGATTGACCAATCTTTATACCAATTACAGGCTAAAGTTCGGACAATAAATCTGGTGTGTAAATGTATTTCAGCTTCCACTGCTCATCTGAGATGGGATGAAACTGAATGCAGAGGAAGCTTCTATCTGTATAGTATGTAAAACTGCCAGTGCTTTATATAGGGCTAATATAAATAAATATCTGTAGTACTGTGTGTGGAGGGTCTCATACTAACCTGACATCCTGCACCCTTTGCTGAGTAAGTAGATACACAGGATTATTATACACTTAGTAATATCCAGAAAACTTCCATATCCCTTTAAGTGACTTGTAAGCTATTATAAACTTGTTTTAGGGTCTTATTTTGCAGGAGGTTATTGATATGATCAGTTTTGTGGGTCTGGAGAGAAGCTTCTAGAGAAATAGACACCTCACAATATAAGTGTTTGTACAATAAGAATAAGGTTTGTTATTATTGAAAAATAATAAAATCCACTTAATATTATGTTCTTTACCTTTTCATATTCATCTAAATTGCTCCTGTACTTGTATATCCAGCGTGCCAGGTACTCTATGGGATCCATCGGCCGTTTCTCCGCCACTTCAGCGAGGGCTTCAGACAGACATTTCCCTAGACATCTCTTGAGATATTCAGAATCCATCCCCATGGTTACTGATCAAAATCTGTTGAAATTAATAATGACAAAAATAAAACAAGGGAAAATATAGTGTGTGTGTATATATATATATATATATATATATATATAATCTTTCTTATTATCTGCCCTCCACTATCCCAACTCCCAAGAAGAAAGTGCCAGGCAGATAGCAGGAAACATAAATAGAGGCAAGATAACGGGAAAGGTCCTTGGGTAGTACTGATAAATAAAGTGAATAAATGCATACATATTGATATATACAGAATAATATCTTTAAATATACTGTACTTTTCCGTGTATAAGACGGTATTTTTTACCAACTTTCTTAAGTCTAAAATAGGGGGACCGTCTTATACATGGAACGTTGCAATTAGACTCTGGCCTGGTGCTGTAATGCTGCATCTGGCCACTAGATTTGGTGCAGGAGAATAGACACATTTGGAAATGCATTGGTTCCAATTAGAGTGCATTACACTGCAAGTGTGCATAAAAATGTGTATTTTACAAGTTATGGAATGGAAATCAGTGAAAATCATGACAGAAAGTGCCCTTAAATATATTTTTTTCTGAATTCTGGGCTCCAAAAATAGGGGTTGTCTTATACATGGGGGTGTCTTATACACAAAAAAATATGGTATATAGTTACACTTACACTTTTTAGGAATATAGAATAGTGCCTTAAGGTTTAGGTTACACCTCACTGACGAGGCCAACAGAGGCCGAAATATACATCTGGGGTTTGCTGTTTCTCCGGATCAGGGTAGAATTGCCTGGTATTTTGGGGCTGGATCACTCTATTGCGTGGGACCAGACTACAGGATATTTCTCCCTGTGAAGGGCACAAGTGGCTAAAAGAGGCTGCTCTCTGAGTAGGTTATCATGGCCATATAACTAACCTAATAAGGTTATTTAATTATTTGAGCACCCTAATTTTTGTTTTTTCGGTACAGAAAACCCACGTTATCTGGCACCCACAGGGTCCTGGATAAGTGTAGTTGCCGGTTAATCGGGAGTCCCCGAATTCAAGAAAAAAAAATTAGAACGATAATTAGCATTTTTTTTTTTGCAGTCTCGAACTGCCGGTTAGTTCCGGTTATGGCGGTTTAGCGGGAGATTTTTGAAAATTGGGAATTGATGCCGATGCCGGTTGCTTGAGAGTCCAGGTTAATTGGGTGCCGGATAACCGGGATTCTACTGTATCTAGAATAATCAGACTAAATGGGGCTTTTGATTCCCATCCATTATCTACTTACAATATAAAAAATGTTCACCTTCAAATGCTAATTATGGTGCATTAATAAATGGTGTTAATTTTGTTAAAATCTATGATAAATTGCTTTAAATTGTATACTAAGTTACAACCCCCCCAAACTTGCCCGGTTCTCATATATTTTCAAATTTCAGGAGTCTGTGGATTTTTATGGGGAATTTTATTTGCCCTCATGATGTAATTGTCAGTGTTTCAACAAATAATCTGCATATTACAGATCAGAGGAGGCCTGAAATGGTTCAACTCGATGGACTAAAAGTATTTTTTTAACCTCAATCCCTATGTAACCGTGGCTGTTAAAATGTATTTCTAGCCCCTACAAGGGGGCTGCTCTAAATCTATCTTGTTGGCCTCTAAACATACCGGCGGGCACCTCCATATGCAGTATGTGTATATGCTTATTCTATTATTAATTACCGTATAAACTCGAGTATAAGCCGAGTTTTTAAGCCCTTTTTTTAAGGCTAAAAAGGGCCCCCTTCGGCTTATACTCGAGTTACTCTCCCCCCACGTGTCTCTCTAACCCCCCCGTGTCTCTCTAAACCCCCCGTGTCTCTCTAAACCCCCCGTGTCTCTCTAAACCCCCCGTGTCTCTCTAAACCCCCCGTGTCTGTTTCCCTCCCCCCTCCTCATTCTGATCCCCCCTCCTCACTTTTCCCCTCTAAATACCTCCCCCTCTCCCTTTCCCCTCACTTACCTGCTTCTGCTCCGGCCTCCGATCCTTCCGGAAAGGGAGAGGGGGAGGTATTTAGAGGGGAAAAGTGAGGAGAGGGGTTTAGAATGAGGGGGTTGAGGATTAGCAGGTTGAGGATGAGGATGGGGGGGTTGAGGGTTGAGGTTGAGGAGGGAGGTTGAGGAAGGAGGTTGAGGAGGGAGGTTGAGGATGAGGAAGGGGGTTGAGGATGAGGAAGGGGGTTGAGGATGAGGAAGGGGGTTGAGGAGGGAGGTTGAGGATGAGGAGGGGGTTTGAGGAGGGGGGTTGAGGAGGGAGGTTGAGGATGAGGAAGGGGGTTGAGGAGGGAGGTTGAGGATGAGGAGGGGGTTTGAGGAGGGGGGTTGAGGAGGGAGGTTGAGGATGAGGAAGGGGGTTGAGGAGGGAGGTTGAGGATGAGGTTGAGGATGGTGATAATGGAGGGGGGGATGAGACACAGGGAAGGGAGAGGGGGGAAGAGACACAGGGAAGGGAGAGGGGGGAAGAGACACAGGGAAGGGAGAGGGGGGAAGAGACACAGGGAAGGGAGAGGGGGGAAGAGACACAGGGAAGGGAGAGGGGGGAAGAGACACAGGGAAGGGGGAGAGCAGCACATTTCCCACCCTCGGCTTATACTCGAGTCACTCATTTTTCGCAGTATTTTGTGGTAAAATAGGTGCCTCGGCTTATACTCGGATATATACGGTAGTTATTATCAGCCTTATTAAATTGCGACTCGGTCAATTGAATTGGGCTCTATATAAGCACAGAGCATATTTATTTTACAGAAGTTTTTAGTTAGTGAAGACCTTGCTTCTGGAGAAGATCACCAACTAAAAACTTCAGTAAAATAAATATGCTCTGTGCTTATATAGGGCCCTATTCAATTGACCGAGTCGCAATTTAATAAGTCTGTAAATGTCCAGTAATTCAGATGCAAAATATAAGTATCACAGTAAAGTGTGATATTGTGTTATATCAATTTATATAATAAACGTAGGGGATCTTTAAGTGTTATAATGATTAGATGTGGAAGAAGAAGACCTCCAGCAAATGGAATGGTATATATATATATATATATATATATATATATATATATATCCCTACTGTGTATGTGTATAATTATATATATATATATATATATATATATATATATATATATATATATATATATATCCATCCCTACTCTGTGTATGTGTATAATTATATATATATATATATATATATATATATATATATATATCCATCCCTACTGTGTATGTGTATAATTATATATATATATATATATTTACCACTCATAGATATTTTTTCCAAGGTTAATGTATCTTCCTTACAGGTTCCTAGAAAACTGTCTGGCTCCTAAAAGCTCTTTGTGCTTATCAAGTTTTAGATATGTTTGTTCCTCCCTATATATACACATATATTTAGATATTATATATAGATATGTCCATCCCTCTCTATGTAATGCACATCCTTCGCTATCTCCCTCCCTGTATAAATGTGTATATACATAGAAGGTTGTTATTGACATCCGATGACCCCATTCCTGCCCCCCGAGTATATTTATGTCCCCTCTATCCCCAGTATTTACCTGAACACTTTCTGTCTCTTCCCAACTCTTACTGCTGTCTTAACGCGTCCTACCGTATCCTAGCAACATCCCGGAAATGACGCACCCACACGACAAACCTTTCCTTAGATGGCAAAACAAAAGCGGAAGTTTATGGCAGACATCTTGTTTTCTGGCACTGTTTTCTTCCTAACCAATGTAAACTTGCTAATATAGTAACTGTCATGACACAGACATATGAGGATTATTACAATTAAAATAGTTCCATTAGAATTTTAATCATACTCAGTAATTTTGAGATTTACTTATTGTTATGCCCAAACCAAATATGGCGGGCTTGAAGTTGGCAATTATGATTCGTTTGTTTCTCTATAGCTTGACAAGAGTGCCCTCTAGAGATACATAATATTATGACGTGTGTATTTTGTTTATATGCAGATACATCTTCGATAATAGTTTAATAAATACAAAATACAATTCAATAATAATAATAATAATAATAGTTCCAAATAACACACACACAGATGGATAGATAGATAGATAGATAGATAGATAGATAGACAGACACATAGATAGATAGAGGGATAGATAGATAGATAGATAGATAGATAGATAGATATAGATAGATAGATACATAGATACATAGATACATAGATAGATAAATAGACATATAGATAGATAGATAGATAGATATTGGGTGGATAGATAGATAGATAGATAGATAGATAGATAGATAGACACATAGATAGATATAGACAGATAGATAGATAGATAGATAGATAGATAGATAGATAGAGAGATAGAGAGATAGAGAGATAGACACATAGATAGATAGATAGATAGATAGATAGATAGATAGATAGATAGATAGATACATAGATACATAGATACATAGATAGAGAAATAGACATATAGATAGATAGATAGATATTGGGTGGATAGATAGATAGATAGAAGATAGACACATAGATAGATATAGACAGATAGATAGATAGATAGATAGATAGATAAATATGGATAGATAGATAGATAAATAGACAGATAGATAGATAGATAGATAGATAGATAGATAGATAGATATGGATAGATAGATATTGGGTGGATAGATAGATAGATAGATAGATAGATAGATAGATAGATAGATAGATAGATAGATAGATAGATATTGGGTGGATAGATAGATGGATAGATAGATAGATAGATAGATAGATAGATAGATAGATAGATAGATAGATAGATATTGGGTGGATAGATAGATAGATAGATAAATATGGATAGATAGATAGATAAATAGACAGATAGATAGATAGATAGATAGATAGATAGATAGATATGGATAGATAGATATTGGGTGGATAGATAGATAGATAGATAGATAGATAGATAGATAGATAGATAGATAGATATGGATAGATAGATATTGGGTGGATAGATAGATAGATAGATAGATAGATAGATATTGGGTGGATAGATAGATAGATAGATAGATAGATAGATAGATAGGTAGATAGACACATAGATAGATAGATAGATACATAGATACATAGATAGACATATATGTAGGTTGATAGACACAGATAGATAGATAGATAGATAGATAGATAGATATTGGGTGGATAGATAGATGGATAGATAGATAGATAGATAGATAGATAGATAGATAGATAGGTAGATAGACACATAGATAGATAGATAGATAGATACATAGATACATAGATAGACATATATGTAGGTTGATAGACATATAGATAGATAGATAGATAGATAGATAGATAGATAGATAGATAGATAGATAGATAGATAGATAGATAGATAGATTAAATTAGATTATACAATGTACCGGTATGTCCTTCTTTGGCCACCAATGCTTCTGGAGCCCAACAATGGATCTTAGATCTGCGTTAGTTTGCGCCTAAAGTGCATTATATATCTTCTGTAATAAATAGGAAGCTTTTTTTTTACTGGTCACAAGTCTATTAAATCTTAATAATATACTTTATTTACGATCTAGCATTAAAGTGCCATGGAGTTCATATTGTATTTAAAACATTTTTTGCGTGTGAAATGAGCCATGGAATTATCAACAAAAACACATTTTAACCTATGTGCAAACTGCTTTGGCAACCATTTTAACCATTCTTTTCTTTACACTATAATTCTTTTTTATCAGGGTTTTGCACCAACTGAGTTATGAAGCTCTATGGAGAAATCATTATAATTGGCTGCAGCTGACACGCCCAAATCATAATATATCCAGAGGGAGGTCCTGACAGTATAGCCTTATTAGCAGTAGTACGTTTATCCTTTAGATTGTAGGTTTGCACGTTTTCCATCTTGCGCGGCGCTTTGGGGAAAGCTCTATGGACACTGGACTCTAAGCTCAAAGACGGGGCCCTCCATCCTTTGCATTGTGTTTATATTGCTTTTGTCTCTGCCTGGAACATAACCCATGTTTAGCGCTACAGAATATGTTGGCGCATTACAAATAAAGAAAAATAATCCTTTACAGTCGTATTTAGATTGCAAAACTATTGTGTTTAAAACCTTGTCTTGCTTGATGGGCAAAAAAAGTTAGATCCGTGTCTCATTTTCTGCTCCTTCTAAACCAAAGGTGCTAGTAGAATTTAGGCGTTCTTACCCACTGTAGTGTAGATAAATGGCATAACCTGCCCATACTACCTACTGGAACACAGCAGACATTTAGAATATTACATGTCATTATGCCAGGAATGAATGAGCGGATAACACTAGTTATTTATATTCCAAATAGCAATTTATGCATTGTATTTTTCTAGGTCACATAGGGCCTCATTCAATTGCGATTGAGCCAATTGAATAGGGCTCTAAACGGACACATAGCAATCATTTTTTACAGAAGTTTTTAGTTAGTGAACTTCTATCCAAAAGCAAGCTCTTCACAAACTAAAAACTTCTGTAAAAAAATATGCTGTGTGCATATTTAAAGCCCTATTCAATTGGCCAAATTGCAATTGAATGAGGCCCCTAGTTTCTGGGAAAAATATGCACTGTAATTCTGTGTAACTACATTTTAGAGATACACATACTTAAAGGGACATGGAAGTTTCCTCGTTTTTGACATTAAAATAAACTACCTAAATGTTTGTTTGCTTAAAAGTTCTGTTTTCACTCATTCAAACCTTCCAAACAGTCACTGCAAAGGTCTGCCCCCGGCAGCTCATGCATACATTTCAAAACTTGTCATTGAGAAACAGTCTGTCAGTGGCTAGTACATCTAGTACCAATAAAAACATTGTATATGTGAACGGCTGGGGGCAGACCTTTGCAGGGACTGTTAGGTAGTTTATATTCATATTAAAAGTAGGGGTCCTCCCATATCACTTGAATATGTGCAAAATACTCAATAAACACATGTATGGAGGACATTGGCCGGAAAACAGGGTTTTGGCCTTAAGCGAGGAGGTTAAAAGGGACAAGAGAATTTCCAATAAAAAGAGCCCTTCCAAAAGATGGACAGTTCTAAGGTAGGATTTAGATCAATTTTTGACCTTCACGGTGTCCTCATTAAATTCCTCAGATATGTTTTTCGAAAGCGTCACCCATTTGGGCTAACACACCATTTGCTGCCTTTTTGATGGAACGTGTCTGGATATTTGCAAAAAAAAGCACTATAATGATAAATACAGAATACAAATGAGTGTGGTGCATTGTGTGAAACATTAATACTATCATGTAAGGTTAACTACAAGTCTGGACAAGCTATTAAAAAGTAAAGCTTTATCACGATCAACAACGGTCCTGATAGTTAGAACTCTGGTATTCCCAGTAGTAACATACGGATGTGAGAGCTGGACCATAAAGACGTCTGAGCGCTGTAGAATTGACGCCTTTGAATTGTGCTGTTGAAGAAAACTTCTTATAGTACCTTGGACTACAAGAAGATCCAGTCAATTAATACTACAGGAAATTAAGGCGAACTGTTCACTGGAAGGTTTGATCAGGAGGCAAAAGCTCAAATATTTTGGCCATATCAAGAGAAGACAGGATTCCATAGTGAATACTGTGATGCTGGGAAAGAAAGCACATGATGAAGGGGCGGTGAAGATGGAGCTTGTGAGAACTCAGAGGGGCAGTAGCTGACATGTGTGTCTGGCGTGCTGCGATGCATAGGGTCACAGAAAGTCGAACACGACTGAACAACTAAACAACAACAACAACAAAGGTAATTATGGCACTCACCTAGCAAAATGACTGCAGCAGTCTTTGAAGAACTGTACACAAGTAAATATATACTGAATTCTTATGGCCACATTCAATTCGAAGCCCACAACTCGATCACAGAAAGCCAAATGTCTGCGCGTGTTTTGCGGGCTCCCGTTAGTCTTCGGGCTCCTGTTAGTCTTCGATTGCGATGCTATTCAATTGCTCTAGGTGAGTTACTGTCCCAAAGCCGAGACTGTAAACCATGCACTGGTTCGTAGCAGTTCAGGGCGGGAACATGATTAGTTAAGCAAGCCCGTAACCTCCCATTTCAAATCCGCCAATAGAAAATGAGACTGTCAATATTACGGCAGTAAAACATGGAAGTTACATGTCAATCAATTAGGTTCGGGGGTCCGATATGCGATCAGACGCCCAAACCCGCAAACTAAAGAATTAGGAAAATGAATGTCAACACTGTTCTAGTCACTGTGGGTGGCCTGATATGTATTAACTCATTGATACCTGAGATCGATTTAACCCAAAAGTGAAACATAAAAATAAATCTTATATACTGGCGATGTGCGGGCTTGAGATTGTTGTGCAATTAATTCTAATGTCTGTCATCGCTTTCCCGTTATTTACAGTGCAGTAGTGATTTTTTATTTGCATTTACAGTGCTACGAATAGACGTTTAACCCCTACATTATCCATTTACGGGTGAGAAAACATTTGCGGGCTTGGGGGAAATTGAACAATTGAATAGCGATTTACTATTTTATCCATGCGAAAGTGACATCAACGGTTTCGGGAGGCTGTAAGGTACGGGTATAACCATCACAATATTTTCAAGGCCGTAACTCCTAACCTGATTGGAGCCGGCAAAAAGACGCCAATTGAACAGCAAATTAACATGCGACCTCACTTACGGGCTACCGGATGGCCTGAATTATTATTATTTCTTTTTCATTTCACTCTTACCCAGTCTGCCATAGTGGCCTCTTTCCCTCCTCCCATGGGCTCCCAATACAAACCGGCGAATACCTGTACTTTTCTTTTAAAGAACTGATATATTAAAAATATCAAATTAGTAGCTTGCAACTCTTTAAAGGAGTTAAGTAACTTAAAGGGACAATCTCGTCCCATATTTTCAGTGCAGTATTTTGAAGAGCTACGAAGAATAATTGGGAAAATGTTTTCGAATATTAAAACAATCTTTCATTTCCCCTATTATATCCAATTATATACAGGCTTGGCTATCGCCATTGTTGTTATGTTTTAATTCTCAAGACTCCTTCCTGCTTGAAGTCAGATGAGCAAAGTCATTTGTCTTATAAAAGTGGAAATAGCAATTCACCAAGTGTCCCCTAAAAGATACATGTTCTCACTGATAGAGCCACGTATCACAACACGTATCACAACATGTATCACAACACGTATCACAACACGTATCACAACACGTATCACAACACGTATCACAACACGTATCACAACATGTATCACAACACGTATCACAACACGTATCACAACATGTATCACAACACGTATCACAACATGTATCACAACACGTATCACAACATGTATCACAACACGTATCACAACACGTATCACAACACGTATCACAACACGTATCACAACATGTATCACATGTATCACAACACGTATCACAACACGTATCACAACACGTATCACAACATGTATCACAACACGTATCACAACACGTATCACAACATGCATCACATGATCAGGACAGTATACAATTCCATAAACAGGTAAATCATTTAAATATTGTTTGTGTTTTTTATTTTATTTTACTAAACCGTTTTCGCCCGTTACCAATACTAATAATAATATCTGCTTATAGTGTCCCTGTAAGGTTAGAGGGGAGGTTTCAAATATGGATATAATTTGTAACTAATTTATCAAATAAATGTTATTAAACAACTATTTTCTATAGTAAACTAACATAAAAAACTGTAATTTGTAGATTTCAGTAAGCCTTTCTGATCCACCCACAAACGACAATTCTTATGTTTTGTTAATGAGACACCGTTGCCTTGCTTATATCAGAAACATACCTTACATTTGTTCATTCTGTACACATATATATTTATTTTATTTTAAAAAAATGGTTGTCACATCCTCAGAGGTATCTACATAGGCACCCCATACTAACCAATAGAAACACTGCATTCAGGTACATTGTTTACCCTATACTAACATTCAATCCAGCGTAAACATAGTGCAGAAATCCAGAGCAGCATAGCCTGAAAGACTACACATCCCATGGTGTTTAGCAGCAGGGACTGACTCCCCAGACATTGCTACAAAGTTGTTGCTGCCTCTGATTGGCCACAACAAATTATGAATTTTATGCTAATTTTCAGGGATGTTCCTTCTCAAAATCAACTGGCACAAAACTGAAAAAATGTGCAAACTTAAGAGTTTCTTTGGGATTTGTTTCATGCAAAAAATGTTTCCATACACTGCTGATTCTCCTCTATCAGATGCTTCATAATCTAGGATACTTAGATATACTGTACCTTTAAGGCACTGATGTCTTATTAACAAAAGATTAAAATCTTTTGGATCATAAAGGGCGAATGACAACTAAATATTGCAGACCGTTTACTGTAGGAAAATGCAATTTAAAAAATAATAGCATTTAACTCATAAAGTACTCGTTAATTATTACATGTTGTTTTAAATTATTTCATATTTGGAACTTTTTCTTCAATCAAAGGAATCAGGAACAGATCTAATTCTTCAGTTATCGGGCAGGTCTCTGCTTGTCTTGCATTTTTGCCAAGCGTTTTGTAAGGACCGCATGTTCTGCAGAAGCTGCCATGTAAATGGATAAATAACATTATCAGGGGACGTGTAAAGCTCTGACCAATCAGAGTTCTTTATCCCTCCTCCACCCACCTCTCTGCCGCCTCCCTCAATCCCATTGGCTCTTCCTAGCACACCTCCACGAGCTATGTTTGTTTACATCTGATACACAAGCCAAGATGTTTGGGTCTCTTGAGAGTGCGCACAGTCAGCACCAAGAATAAATATTTACCCAGTAACCTGTAATCTTACAGATGCTACTAGACTGAAAATGTAAGGACAGAGCTCAGCATTTGTGGGGAAAGAGACTAAATGAATAAGATCTGTATTGAAATATAATATTAAATATATTCACATCCTTATTTATACTACTAAGAATAACAAAATATCAACTTACAATTTAATAGATACAATTACATATTTAGCCATTATTAGTTTCCTGGATTGTGAAGCATCTGATAGAGGAGAATCCGTAGTGTATGAAAACATTTTTTGCATGAAAAATCCAAAATAAACATTAATAAACCTTCCTTAAAGTTTGAAAAAATTCTCTGTTGATTTTGAGAAGGAACACCCCTGAAAATCCAAGCTGCATTAGCATAACATTCATAATTAGCTGTGGCCAATCAGAGGCAGGTACAACAATGTATCTGTTTCCCTCTCATTGGCTGAGACACAACTACAACTGATTGGCTAGAACACTACTCCTGATAGCTCATTGGCTAGGACACTCTGCCTACATAGGTGTGTTGCGGGTGGATTTGATATGAGACGCCCCCGATCAGACAGACTTACACACAGGATATCACAGAGACTGCCATATACATATAATATTTGTCCACATTGCATTTGGTTTAAAGGGCCACATATCTCAAATGTATTCTTTTGAAGAACTGTACTTGATATGCTTTTAAATTATAAGAGGAA
Source organism: Discoglossus pictus (assembly GCA_027410445.1). Taxonomy (NCBI): domain Eukaryota; kingdom Metazoa; phylum Chordata; class Amphibia; order Anura; family Alytidae; genus Discoglossus; species Discoglossus pictus. The sequence goes on along the minus strand of CM050171.1, from coordinate 10,035,663 downwards.
AAAGAATACAGTCCACAATGTATTACTTTTTCTATGCAATTATGCTGCAGTGGAAGCTGCCATTTCAGTTTCCACTGATCCGCTTCCTGAAGTGGGAAAAAGCTTTGAAGCCACTTCAAAAGCTGTGCAATTTATTTAAGGTGTTTATTGGACTGCTTTAAGTTTACAAGACATTAGTGGAGCTCCTGGTATGCCGTTGCTGCGTTCCTGGTGAATTCTGAATACCCTGACCAGTGTTGGAGCGAATGAATGGAGGGCCCTGGTGCAAAATAATTTGGGGGCCCCTTTCAACTTCCCTATCCACCCCTTGGTGCCAAACATATGTAAATTATCAGGTCACCCCATATGGTGATCAAATTACATTTCTATTAAGTTATCAATTATCTTAAATTAATATTCATCATTTACTGCCAGCAGCAGAGGGCCCCTAACTTTCCATCAGTCCTGCTGCAGGCTATCTGGACTACTGTCCTGAGACCAGGCTGTCTACACTGCTGTGTTCCTGGCTACCTATGGCCCCTGTCATGATGCCCGACTACCTGCATAGCTTTCTATTAGTACTGCTGCTTGTTATCTACCTTGATGCTCTACCTGTTCCATTTGGATTGTGGAGAGCTCTCTCCAACATCAAGTATTGATACTACTGCAGATTCTAGTGTAGCAGATACCCCAGACCTAGAATGACATCTTCAACTTTACTTATGTTGGTTTCCCAAGTCATTATCTGACTCAAATCCACTATATGACCTGTAAAAGCGAAGGACCCTGCCATAGAGAGCTGCCTCGGACTTACCATTAATATTGTTCTGCCAAGCCTTCATCTAAATCAAGACTTCTGTGTGACCTATACAAGTGGAGAACCCAATCCTAGAGAGGCATCTTGGATATACCCTTAGTCTTGGTTTGCAAAACATTTGTTTGACCTGTACCAGTAGTGACCCCTGTTCTAGAGTCTTTAGATGTGGTCTGCCAAGCCATGACCTGCTATAGTGGTAACTCCATTGGCATCTGGTAGTTTCCTTTACATTGGTTGGCCAACGCTTTTGCCTCAACATATCTTTCTCTGTATTGTCTGTCTGAGCTTCCTCCATCTTTTTATCCTGCCCTACACATCTAACTTATAACACATGTTTTAACCTAAAAGTGGATGCAGCTGACGTATTGAACCCTATCACAGCTCAGGAGAAGCCCGTAGAAATCCAACTTCTTCCCATGACCTGTAGCAGGTGATCCCAGTCCTACAATGTAGACTCAAACTTATCTTAAAGTTGGTTTGCTGAAATGTTTGCATGTATGGACCCTTCTCTGACCTTATCTGCCTGGACTTTTGCCATTTTTTCATCTTTAGCTGTGTAATTCATAGAGATAAAGTCATTTTAGTGTGAATCATTTTGATATTTGCGTATGGAAAGTTCCATCTTGTCTGGCCTGAGCACTTTCTGCTTGAGAGGCAGTTGGTAGCATGTGCTAGTAGAGAGAGGGATAGGTCTGGTGCTGATAGATTTGAGTGTCATCTGCATATATATGATAATGAAATCATAAATATTTTATTAGGGTGCCAATGGAGGATGTATAGATAAAAGAAGGCCTAGGACTGAACCTTGTGTTGAAGATGAAGACATGCCGGAGAAAGAGACACTAAATGTCTTGGATACCAAGGGAGTGAAGAATTTGGATAAGTAGAGGATGCTCAACTGAATCAAACACAGCTGATTTCTGTTTTAATTGAGTTTTGTGCTATCAGATAGGTATAATATGCCCAAGGAATAGGTTGATTAAGGTCAGAATATTGTCACCACTAGCTGTGGATCAAGGGTTATTCATTTAAAACTATGTGCTGTATATTTAAGGTCTGTGTCACACCCTTCGAGTTAGAGTTTAAGATGTGTTTTCATTACATTTTATATTAACCACTACTTTCTTCTAAAGCATCATGTGCTCTGTTTCGTTAACTTAGCAATGACGAGCCTAGAGCTGTCAACATATTAATTAACTAGAATCATTGTGACAAATTCTAAGAAAAGACATTAGGAGTACGGTGACATGCCCTAAGCAGGCCAGGACCGGATGTACTATAAAATTACTGAGTAAATAGAGCTTCCATAGACGCTAAGGATCATGGGTAGAGATATGCAAATTTGGCTGACAATGTAACTCTTAATGGACAAGTGTATTTTATAAAAAAATAATCTAATTTTTTAAGTATTTAACATATTAAAAAACATAGCCGTTGTGTACAACTTAACCATAAAATTATTTTTAGAGAAAATCATACATTTTGAAGGCTCTATTTTATGTATAGAAAGTTTCCATCTAGTCTGACTTTAGCACTTCCCAATAGCTTGGAGCTGGATAATCTCAAGTATTGTGGGCACATCCAAAACATATGGATTAAAGATCCTTCATGGCCAAATTGTCTCCAACATAAGGGTGAGACCTGGAAGTTGACTTTATGAAGTTTAACCAGAGTTAGGTAACAGAGACGATATATCCCAAACCTCCTACCACTCGTCTAGTGAGAATATATCTTCCTCTAAATCTTTCCAAGGCTAATAAATATGCAGGCTTAGATGTGTGTCCACAAGAAGATGATAGATCCTGTATATGGTGGCCTTATTGTCTGAACAGGGTGGGCATATATTGTCTCAAATTGCATAGAAAAAGGTTTTACAGTATGGCCATGTGAACTAATATGTATTTACACAGTTGTAAGAAGAAGACCACATCTTCAGCCTTATTAAATTGCGATTCGGACAATTGAATAAGGCTCTATATAAGCACATAGCATTTTTTTAGTGTTTAGTTAGTGAAGACCTCGCTTTTGGATAGAAGTTCACTAACTAAAAACTTCTGTAAAAAAATAGGCTGTGTGCTTATATAGAGCCCTATTCAATAGGCCGAATCGCAATTGAATGAGGCCCAGGATACAGGGCTCTGAAATCCATACAAGAAGAGAACTTACTTTCTCATACCAAGTCGCCCAAGCAGATGACCATCCCATCCAGGATGCAAATAAACATAAACACGCTCCCCGATGGAAATCCTCCTCATGAAAATGTGGGGAAAAGTCTTGAAGGAGTTTCCAAAAAAAACCCTACGGAAAGCCCTCTACTTCCAACGTTGATAAATGAAATAGATATTGGGCCAACATGCCACATGCAGGGGTGAAACCAAATCAATGCCACAAAGGAATTAGGTTAAACCAAGTGGTTTCTAACTCTACCCACAGAGTACATGATGTGAAAACACACCATCTAGAAACTGGAGTATTATTTAAGAAAGCACCACACTCTCAGAAATGAAATGTCCCTATGTATGTATTAAGTAATGCACCTTGTTTTACAAGTAATGTGTGTTGCTTAATTAAAGCAGCTTGAAAATAAATACTGATCATTTTTTTTAATATTGACTAGCAGCTGCTGGCTAATGGATGTGTAGTTATTTTTTCCCTACATAATGAAGCAGCTTTGGTAAATCTAATAAAATGATCTACATTATTTTAAAAAATGTTCCTCTAGCCTTGGAGAATGTGATACAATAACTATGATTAAATTTAAAATGATTGGCCCATGGCTCACAAGCTTAATAAGGTTAGTAAAATTGTGTTAAACGTTGTTTGTTCATGGCCGGTGCACTTTAAGAAACATAAACATAAAAAAGTATTTTTTTTCCTACATGCTTCAGATAATTACCTGGCCACAATCAACAAGCTGCTCACACAACAAACAGCCCCATTAAATTGCTACAATTTTATGAATTATAGCTCGTAAAGTAGCTCGCAAGACTTATGGCTATTAAATTAGCCTCTTAAAGCAACCTGCAGATGACTTGTGGGTTAAGACGCAGCAAGGCCGAACTTTGCGGCCGCAAATCCTTTGTTCTTTCAAGCCCGTAACTGCTACATTCCAATATAGCTATTAAATTGCATCAAGATCACAGGCGTTCAAACTCGTAACTCGCAAATGGAGCCAAGAAGTCAACGAGTGCTAGAGAGGACCCGCAAGGGGGGTAAAGTCCAACTCATAGCACTTTAAATGCACATATCACCACACTACTGTACTTTTATTAAAAGTGAAAGTGATGTTAGGTCTTGGAATTAATAGAACAACATTCTCACGCCCGTAAATCGGCCCCGAAAAATACTTTATTTCATGTATAATTGTTGTGTTATATCGATCGCGGCAATCAATGTGTTAATACATATAGTGTAACTCACATGTGATTGAATATCATATTTACGGCTTTATCAATATTGCATTATATCTAGAATGTGGGTCCGATCATAACTCGTAATTGAACCCACCTCCATTTTTCAGTGACGTAATTCTGATGATCTCTTTTGCCATTGCTCCATCCAAACTCGTAACTACGAATTAGACTAATTGATCACGTACACGTCTGCACATCCAACGAGCGAAAGATGGTTTACGGGTTTCCCTTTCAAGCCCCTAACTCGCAGCATGGTCTAATTTAATAGCACCGTAAATCCACAACTTGTCAAGCTCGCAGCCGTTGCGTCGTCTCACGTTGCAGATACGAGCTTTGAATCTAATGTGGCTGAAAGTCTCTACTGTACATGCTCATCACATTATTTGTTTAAACTTGTGTAACTCCTAAACAGCTTAATGATTAAAGTGTCCATTGTTTTTTTTTGGACCTTTTTTGAAAGATTAAGTCTTAACCTATCAAAAAAGGTCCAAAAAAGCCATGGCCACTTTTACAATTGCTCTTTAACTGCCAAATAACAGAGAAATATTTTTTTTTTCATGCAGTGGTCAAGGCCAGTGAAGGTAAGTAACTAGTTCATTTATGAGTACTAACTTGTACTTCCAGAAAGGTAAAGTATGACCAGGGAACAGGCTGAATAAGGTCAGAAAGGAAGCACCACCACCAGATCAAGGGTCAACCATTTCAAAAATATGTTATATTCGTAAGGTTTGTGTTGAAGCCCTGCAAGTTTACTAGAGGTTAAGATGTGTCTTGTCCACGTTTTATATTAATCACTAATTCCTTTTGAAGCATCATGTGCTCCATTTAGTTAACTTGGCAATGGCTCCACTAGAGTGGTTAACAATATAATTAACTAGAACCTTTGTAACACATTCTAAGAAAATATATTTCGAGAACATCTACTTGTCCCAAGCCAGACAATACCAGTTTTAGCAGTAAAATTATTCAGTAAACAGCACTTCCATTGATGCTAAGGATGTTGGGTAGTGATATGCAAATTAGGCTAGCCAAGTAACTGCCATTTTTTGTCCACTTGTAATGGGTTACTTTTAGGTGTGAATCCACTGCTGCCATTAAGTCTTTAGTGTGTTGCTTTGGATTGGGGTACAGTGCCGGGGACCCACCCATAGACTGCCATCTTATATAGTAATGGACCAAGGGAGGCTTTTGCTGGCAGATGTGAATTAAAGTTAGAGAGAAAACTCAACCAAGAAATGGAATATGCGATGGTAGTTAGAAAGGTGGTTAAAATACCCACCGCTATATAGAGTAGGGCAAAATAAACCATTCTGTGTATATTTACATGGACTAAGCTGGGAATTTTAATTAAAGCAACAGCTGTCTGTGAATTAGAAATCAGGACTGCAGGCTTTCTTGGGATATGTAGATATACTCAGAAGATCTTTTTTTTTCTTTACAGTTTGTACAGTTTAGGATAAGGATAATAAATAACTTTTTAGAAAACTCACCAAGGTCCAATGAAGTCAATATGCATTGATACATATACAAATATTTTAATATTTGTTGTTTTGTCGTTCAGTCATGTCCGACTCTCAGTTACCCTATGGAACAGGCATATCAAGCTCATTCTCATCGCTTCAATTACCTCCACTGCCTCTGCTAGGGCTGTCTTCATGTACCTTTAATCTTTCCCAGCATTAGAGTCTTCTCTAGGGAATTCTATCTTCTCATGATATGGGTAAAATATTAGTGCTTCAGCCTCATGATCAAACCTTCCAGTGAATAGTTTGTCTTGATTTCCTGTAGTACTGATTTATTGGATCTTCTTGCAGTCCAATGGACTCTAAGTAGTTTTCTCCAACACCACAATTCAAAGGCATCAATTCTCCAGCGCTCAGACTTCTTCATGGTCGTATGATACTACTGTTAATACCATACTTTTTACTATGCGGACATATGTTGATAATTTAATATAATGGCACTCAGAAGGACACAGGAAGGAAGTTTACATAGTGATGAAGATATATGATAAATGTAAAAATTGTGTGGCGGTGGTCTACAAACATTTGCAGGTTTTCCTAAGTGATCTAGGCCTATCCGTGCAGCAAAATTGGAGTTTTAGAAGACACAAGTTACAGTACCACTGCACTGTTTGGGAAAAAAATGTTTGTGTAGTATGCACATATGCAACTCTCCACCCCTATTAGGTATCCGGGGGGGAAAAGGACACTTATATTGTTTTCTGAGCGATACAGAATTGCCTACAATGGCCACTGATAAACAATAAATAAACAGATAAAGACCCATACGAGGCCAAACTCACTGGGTGGATCCTCTCCAACCTACTAGACACCTGATAAGGGGATAAATTGTAGCTTTTCTACTGATGTCACTAAACTTCATAACTAACTTCTAAAAGCGAAATAAAAGTGAAATAACTGTTATTGCCAATGAGTCGCCTTTCACGCAGGTATCACATGCACCATAACCTGGATATTGTCTCGCGTCACTGTCACAGCCTGGATTTGGTTATTGCCTTTCATTCATTATGTCCAGAACAGCTTGTTTGCTGTTCAGTTACAATTTGTTTTTTTTTAGAAATAACATATTACTTAATGATTTAGGTAAAAAAACAAAAAAAAATACATTTAAAAAAGCCTGTTGTTTGGCATCTGACAAAAAGTTTTTGATGTGTGTTTCTTGTCAAAAATAAATATCCCAGTTTGAATGTATAGCTAGCCAGGAAGACAGCCAATGAATATTAATAAAAACAGTGGTGGAGCTAGGGAATGGAGGGCCCCGGTGCAAAAAAAAATATTTGGGCCCCCACTATGTTTTTGACTCTCCCCGGGTCAAAATATATTTATATATTATAAATAATATATAACATATGATAGTTATATAAATGTATATACAGTGTAATATATATATAATATACAGTATATAATGTAATATACAGTATAATATATCTATTATTTAGATGATAAATATATTATACTAGGAACTTGCCTGTCAACAATGACAGGAGTAAAAAAGTAAGCCAGGCAATGGTGTGTGGGGCTAGTTTTATGTCCTTCGCTCTTGTTTTCATAGTGGTGCGTTTTTTCAGCAGCCATTTTTTTCTCATCTCAAAGTAACTTGCAAGCTGACTCACAGACTCCCTGGCTCTCCCCCTGTACTGTGTGTGAGTGTGTAAGGTAATTTGAGGCATATTTGTTGTTTTTTATAGGTGTTTTCAGTTCCGTGGTTCGGTTGCTAAAGTCGTAATTTTCAGATGCTCACAGTATATTTACGGGTTTCGGTCCTAAGTCATACAGTCATACGCAGTTGCAGCTAAGTCCCACGGCCTTGCGATGAGCAACAGCCTAAGTCCCTCGTGTCTCAACTACTTGCTTTGCGAGGCTCGCAGTTTCGGCTAACTCACGGCTTGCCTCGGTTCGCAAGGCTCGTGGTCCCCAGTGCAAATAGTATTTTTCTTATTATAGAGCCCCCAGCCTATCCTCCATGGCCCCAGCCTATGCTCCATGGCCCCTCAGCCTATGCTCCATGGCCCACTAGCCTATGCTCCATGGCCCCCATCCTATGCTTCATGGCCCCCCAGCCTATGCTCCATGGCCCACTAGCCTATGCTCCATGGCCCCCATCCTATGCTCCATGGTCCCTCAGCATATCCTCCATGGGCCCCAGCCTATCCTCCATGCCCTCCAGCCTATCCTCCATACCCCCCAGCGAATGCTCCATGGCCCCTCAGCTTATGCTTTATGGCCTCCAGTCTATGCTCCATGGCCCCCAGCCTATCCTCCATGCCCCACAAACTATGCTCCATGGCCCCTCAGCCTATGCTCCATGGCCCCTCAGCATATCCTCCATGCCCCCCCCCCAGCCTTTCCTCCCCAGAGCGAATGCTCCATGGCCCCTCAGCTTATGCTTTATGGCCCCCAGCCTGTGCTCCATGGGCCCCAGCCTACGCTCCATGGCCCTCAGTCTATGTTTCATGGCCCCCCCAGCCTATGCTTCATGGCCCCTCAGCCTATCCTCCATGACCCCCCCAGCCTATCCTCCCGAGAGCGAATGCTCCATGGCCCCTCAGCTTATGCTTTATGGCCCCCAGCCTGTGCTCCATGGGCCCCAGCCTACGCTCCATGGCCCTCAGTCTATGTTTCATGGCCCCCCCAGCCTATGCTCCATGGCCCCTCAGCCTATCCTCCATGACCCCCCCAGCCTATCCTCCCGAGAGCGAATGCTCCATGGCCCCTCAGCTTATGCTTTATGGCCCCCAGCCTGTGCTCCATGGCCCTCAGTCTATGTTTCATGGCCCCCCAGCCTATGCATCATGGCCCCTCAGTCTCACCTCCATGCCCCCCCCAGCCTATCCTCCATACCCCAGAGCGAATGCTCCATGCCCCCCCAGCTTATGCTGTATGGCCCCCAGCCTATGCTCCATGGTTCCCCAGCCTATGCTCCATGGTTCCCCAGCCTATGCTCCATGCCCCCCAGCCTATGTTTCATGGCCCCCCAGCCTATGCTTCATGGCCCCCTCAGCCTTTCCTCCATACCTCCCCAGCGAATGCTCCATTGCCCTCCAGCTTATGGCCTCCAGCCTGTGCTCCATGGCCCCCAGCCTGTGCTCCATGGCCCCCAGCCAATCCTCCATGCCCCCCAACCTATGCCCCTTGGCCCCCCAGCCTATGCTCCATGGCCACCAGATAATGTTCCATGCCCCCAGCCTATTTTTCAAGGCCCCCCAGCCTATGCTACATGGCCCCTCAGCCTATGCTATATGGCCCCCCAGGCTATTCTCCATGGCTCACCAGCCTATCCCCCATGCTTGGGCTCCCTGCCCCCCAAGCTTCTGCTTTATGGCCCCCAGCCTATGCTCCATGGCCCTCCAACCTATGCCCTATGGCCCCTCAGCCTATGCTCCATAGTCCCCAGGCTATGCTCCATGTCTCACCAGCCTATCCCCCATGCCCCCCAGCTTGTGCTCCATGCCCCCCCAGCTTCTGCTTTATGGCCCCCAGCCTATGCTCCATGGCCCTCCAACCTATGCTCTATGGCCCCTCAGCCTATGCTCCATGGTCCCCAGGCTATGCTCCATGGCCACCAGCATATACTCCATGGCCCCCAGTTTATGCTCCATGGTCCCCATGGCTTATGCTCTCTCTCTCTCTGTCTCTCTCTCTATGTATATATATATATATATATATATATATATATATATATATATATATATATATACACACATAATGCATTAATATTTACATATACAGCACTTTGTCTAACTCAGAGCATAATTAATTTAGGATTAATAATAATAATAATAATAGGAATAACATACATTTTGATCACTCTGCCTGACCTGGGAGAGATCCATGATACACTGGTCGAAGTTGTGTGTGTGAGAAGGGTATTTACATTTCTGGAGAGCTGCTGTTGCAGTGAATGATGCAAGGGGTCTGCTTCTGGGCCATTGAGAGGGAATGGGCACTGTGTCTATTTCAATATTATTGGTTTTATGCCCATGGCTTATACAGCTGCTAATTTTATTTGTTTGGTGCATACCTGAGAAACAAAAGTCTTTTTTACTTGAACTCCTTGTATTAACTGAGACCAAGCCATTTATTGCCTTCTTTGGATTTCCAATATTATTTAAGATGTTGTCACTCAGAAGGATCTTTTGTGAATCTCAGTAAACTGTTGGGCTTTATGAGGTCTAGGTGTGCCAAGCCTTCATCTGATTCAAGATCAATGTGTGACCTCTAACAGCGGTGACTTCAGTCCTAGAATGGTACCTTGGACCTACCCCCATGTCTAGGTCTGCCAAGCCTTCATCTGATACAAGATCAATGTGTGACCTCTAACAGCGGTGACTTCAGTCCTAGAATGGTACCTTGGACCTACCCCCATGTCTAGGTCTGCCAAGCCTTCATCTGATTCAAGATCAATGTGTGACCTCTAACAGCGGTGACTTCAATCCTAGAATGGTGCCTTGGACCTACCCCCATGTCTAGGTCTGCCAAGCCTTCATCTGATACAAGATCAATGTGTGACCTCTAACAGCGGTGACTTCAATCCTAGAATGGTGTCTTGGACATACCCCCATGTCTAGGTCTGCCAAGCCTTCATCTGATACAAGATCAATGTGTGACCTCTAACAGCGGTGACTTCAGTCCTAGAATGGTACCTTGGACCTACCCCCATGTCTAGGTCTGCCAAGCCTTCATCTGATTCAAGATCAATGTGTGACCTCTAACAGCGGTGACCAGTCCTAGAATGGTGCCTTGGACCTACCCCCATGTCTAGGTCTGCCAAGCCTTCATCTGATACAAGATCAATGTGTGACCTCTAACAGCGGTGACTTCAGTCCTAGAATGGTACCTTGGACCTACCCCCATGTCTAGGTCTGCCAAGCCTTCATCTGATACAAGATCAATGTGTGACCTCTAACAGCGGTGACTTCAATCCTAGAATGGAACCTTGGACCTACCCCCATGTCTAGGTCTGCCAAGCCTTCATCTGATACAAGATCAATGTGTGACCTCTAACAGCGGTGACTTCAGTCCTAGAATGGTACCTTGGACCTACCCCCATGTCTAGGTCTGCCAAGCCTTCATCTGATACAAGATCAATGTGTGACCTCTAACAGCGGTGACTTCAGTCCTAGAATGGTACCTTGGACCTACCCCCATGTCTAGGTCTGCCAAGCCTTTATCTGATACAAGATAAATGTGTGACCTGTAACAGCAGTGTCTTCAGTCCTAGAGTGGCATTTTGGACTTACCCCTAAGTTTTGGTATGCCAACCCCTCTGCATTGACTAGTCTTTCTCTGTACCTGGCTGCCATGTTTCCATTCTTTGGAACTTCAGCCATATGGATCTACTACCTACATGCAGTTTTTACCAACTTGACTCCTTGTCTCCATTGGCAATGAGCGGATCTCAAGGTCTCTTGCATACCCACTAAAAGGTTTTCAGTTGGCACTTCCCCCTGAGTGACTCCAATTCAGAGAACCAGAGCTTATGCAACAGGAGGGATAATTATAAAAAATAATTACCGTAATTGTTTAAAGACACAGCAAAAGTTTAATAGAAGTTTTTTTAATATTTTAAATGCCTACCTATTTTTTGTGAGCCGTTTATGATCATTAAAGTAGTGCTTTAGATAACATTATGTTGGGATTAGTCAGTTGTGCTCAACAAGTAAATTGCAGAGTATTGGACATTTTCATTATTGGGCAATATGTTTATTTGTAAAGTTAAGGTAGATAACATTGGACAGATCTCTATACACATTAACAGAAAAACAAATCTAACACAATACCTCAATCCAAGCCAAGGACATGAGATAATTATACAAGGTTTATCACAAACACCTATCTATCTGAATAATATGTCACAATTGTATTTTGTTTTGTGCAACTGACACCAAAACTGTGACTTTAGGTAGAAATGTACCTTATCTGATTCTTTTTTTTTTTTTTTTAATATATATATTGACTTACCTAGACAGATGGTAACTTCCCACAGCTCTTATTTTTTAGAGAGGTAATAAAGACAGTGTAGTCCCAGAATAACAAAAATAATTATTCTTATAAATTAATAAATAAGATAAATAAATAAGAATGTTAACTGTAATTTATAAACTGCGATATTTAGATATGTGTTATACCCATGGCCTGGCGTTTTATTGACCGATCGGTTCTCTAAAACCACTGGCAGTTAAGATTGCCACATTTCAGTTGGAACAGATTTGGAGAGCCACACAGGCCTGGATTTCAGGATTTGTTTTCTGGGCATAAGTGAGTCAATCAGGGTGGATGAAGAAGCAAAAGTCTTGCCTGTATGCTGTAGGGATATCCTCAAATCCTGGCCTGTGTCCGACCCTCCAGGACCAAACTGGCCATTCAATTGCGTATACAACTGGTTTCCATTTGTTACATTTGAACTTTAGTGTTTAAGGGAGTAGCTGAGCTGCTTCTCTCACTATTAAGTGAACAGAGGATAGGGGAGGTTCTGCCCAGGAGGCTGTCTAGTGAAGGTGACTTGTCCTCTCTTACACCCCTGGACAGTAGATATGTTGAAGTCACCAAGTTTTGCTCTCTGCTGCTTTTCCGACTACTCTCTGCTCTCTTGTTTCTCTTAGTATTGTGAGCATTTGGGGAGATTTGGAGGAATATGTTGGCATGCCTTCAATCTTTCCCAGCATCAGAGTCTTCTCTAGGGAATCCTGTCTTCTCATGATATGGACAAAATATTTGAGCTTCAGCCTCATGATCAAACCTTCCAGTGAACAGTTTGTCTTGATTTCCTGAAGCACTGATATATTGGGTCTTCCTGCAGTTTTCTCCAATAACACAATTCAAATGCGTCAATTCAACAACGCTCAGTCTTCTTTATGGTCCAGCTCTCACATCTGTATGTTCTTACTGGGAGCAATAGTTCAGTGGTTCCCAAACCTCTCCTCAAGACCCACCAGACAGGCCATGTTTTAATTCAAACACGGTGTGAACAGAGGTGAGGCAACTAGTTTTCAACAGGCTATGTAGTGACAGGTTGCTTCACCTGTGTATTCAAACAGTAAAACTAAATCATGGCCTGCCTGGTGGGTCTTGAGGAGAGGTGTGGGAACCACTGCCACTGTTCTAACTATGCAGAATATTGTTGATAGTGATATATCTTTACTTTTTAATAGCTTATCCAGACTTGCCATAGCTTTCCTCCCCAATAGTAATTATCTTTTCACATATTACAATGGGTAAATCCAGTGTTAAAGTAAATCTAAATTGTAAAGTAAATATAAACCATAAACAAACATTTTAGTGTAATTGGACATATCAACGGCTTCATATTTGTTCTGTTAAATCTAACCAATAGCCTCTGCTAATGTGATCTGTGGGAAATAAACAGGTGCACGGAATAATAACTTCACATTCCTACCAAAGGTTTTTAATGGGTGTTTGTTCCTTATTGTTAGATTTTAATATTTATCTTAATTAACATTTTATCCCAATAATATATTTGTATTTTCTCATTTGCTAAAATATTGAACTGAAATAACTTTGTTATGGAGATGAGACAAGTTTTGTGCTTTATATTATATATTGACTGATAACTTGTTAGATTTATTAGCTTTTATTGGCAGTAAATATGAACATTACAAAGCCTTTAATTGTCAAGTTTTAATTCAAAGTTGTAATAAACACACACATTAATCTATAAGGAAGTAACATAATCTAATTGGTGTTATTAGCTGCACTATTGTTATTAACGCCATGGACTGTAAGATCTCTGTACGCTCTCCATTGTAGTGATGGCGCACACCATCACTTGGCCTTTGGTTCCTAGAAGATCTTTTGATCAGTTTGACCATTATTCAGTGAATATTTTTTCCAAGAGTGTAGCTGGTGGATGCCACATAAAGGTGTACAGATCTATCACTGGCGTTGGGCGCAAGAGCTACTGGATACTGGCCAGAAACAACAGTCCTACAACTCAAAGTTACAGTGACATTAACTTCAAACATTGTGCTCGGGAACAACAATAGGGGGTTGGAAATTTGTTATAAGAAAGTATTATTCCTATCACAAATAAATAATAAATAGGAATCGTTAGATAGGGTTATAGAGTATATATATATATATTTTTTTATTTTTTATTTTTTTATTTATAGAAATATAAATACAGTATCGCTGAGCACGTGCACTCAACTTCTTTGGTTGATCATGGCGAGGCTTGATCTGAATCTGTCCTGTGAAACCGCTGTATGGTTTTGCCCACATTGCTGCGCCTCAGTTTCAGGGTCTTGGCAATCTTCTTATAGCCTCGGCCATCTTTATGTAGCACAACAATTCTTTTTTTCAGATCCTCAGAGAGTTCTGTGCCATGAGGTGCCATGTTGAACTTCCAGTGACCAGTATGAGAGCGATAATACCAAATTTAACACACCTGCTCCCCATTCACACCTGAGACCTTGTAATACTAACGAGTCACATGACACCGGAGAGGGAAAATGGCTAATTGGGCCTAATTTGGACATTGCCACTTAGGAGTGTACTCACTTTTGTGAGATACTGTATATACAGTATATGTAACATACGGATGTGAGAGCTGAACCATGAAGAAGTGTGAGAGCCGTAGAATTGATGTCCTTGAATTGTGGTGTTGCCGAAAACTGCTTAGAGTCCTTGGACTGCAAGAAGCTCCAATTAATCCATACTACAGGAAATTAAGACAAACTGTTCACTGGAAGGTTTGATCATGAGACTAAAGTTCAAATATTTTTTCTCCCTATCATGAGAAGTCAGAATTTCCTATAAAAGACTCTGATGCTGGGAAAGATTAAAAGCACAGGAAGAAGGTGGAGGCAGAGGCAAAGATGGATAGGTGAGATCATTGAAGCAATGAACATGAGCTTGATGGACCTAAGAGGGGCAGTGGCTGACAGATGTGCCTGGTTTACTGAGGTCGATAAGGCCACAGATTGCCGGTAATGACTGAATGACTTAAGAACAAATATATATATATACTAGCCACTTGCCTGTCAAAAAATGACGGCAATAAGATTGTAAGGCAGATAATGTTGTTTGCGTGCTAAATTAATTTTTTTGGTGTTTTAAAATCCTTCGGCGCTCATTGCGAGCCTCGCGCTGAGCACCTTCGGCGCTCATCGCGTGGCTCTAGGTTGTTTGTGTGCTATGAGCAGCGTTGGTGTTTTATTTTGGTATGGCAATGAATAATTAATAAAATAAGAAATTAATATACTTTACCTATTGTGAAGTAATATATGCAGCGTTGTGTTGAAGAGCTGGCAATCTGTTTTCATGTTGCTGCAGCATCAGTGCTGTGGAGCTGCAATGTAAGCGTCATGAATGTGTGCAGTGTGTAGTGTGCATGCGCGAGGCTCCGAAATTTCGTGTTAAATCGAAGTGTAACTTCACTTGCAGAGGTCCTCGGTGCCCCCCCATGCTGTGGGTAAGCTTTTTATGTGTTTGTTGTGTGTATTTATTGTGTTTCTAATGTTTTTCGGGTCGCACGGGCTGCGTCCTTGTTTTCGGATCTTGTAGGTCTTTTTCGGAAAATCCGTAGGTGTTTGGTTTTGTAATCCGTATAATCCGTAGCATGTCTCAGCACGTAGGGAGAACCCCAATGGTTGAACCTGCCCGCCATGTGCTCCCATTAATTGGGCATTTAAATGTCACGTCAACACGTCAGCTTGTGTTCAAGTGTTTTGCGTCTTTAGAGTCCTGTAGCCTCGTTTTCTTTTTTTTTCGGTGGCCATTTTTTCTCTCGCTTAGTGGATTTTCTGGTGTCTAAACTCTTGTATTTCGAGTGAAATTGAGGTGTAACTTCACTTTTCGAGGTCCTGGGTGGCCCCCTTTGCTGTAGGTAAGGTTTTTATGTATTTGTTGTCTGTATTTATTATGTTTTCATGTGCGCAGGTTTCGTACGTTTTTTGCGAGGTCGTAATGGGTCGTAAAGCGTGTCGTATTTCTGTGTCGCAAGTCCGTTAATTTTGCGAGGTCCGCAGTTGCTGGCAAGGAGCGCCTTCGGCGAGCCCGCAGCGTTAGCAACAACCCGCATGCTCACAACTATATATGTGATATATATATATATACAAGGTCGTCACATTATTATGACCACTACCTACTTTTGACATCATCATCAGGGCATAGCCAATGAAATATGGCACATGTCATGAGCTGCCTTGGTGGGTACATAAGGTGACATGTAGGCATTCTGCAAACATATCATATACATATATATATACACACCACAACATCGTACATGGGGAAAACATGGATTGTTGTCCGCAGTTTACTGTAAATCATTGCAAGTGAAGTGTGATTTCCAATGTTTTGACTAATATTTATTTTTGGGTTAATATGCAAACAAGCGGTGACTTGTGTCCCTCTGCCAGGCACAGAGGGAGTTCCTGCCGTCCCACAGGGCTCTTGCAATAGTTTTGCTTTCCCATATATAGGAGCAGCTCAGTGACAGCTCCAACTAACTAGACAGGCGCAGTGAGAGGTGGATCCAGCCGCACTGAGCCATTAGCTGCCACAGGACACACGCACAACACTGGGACTTTCTTCCATTGACAGACCACTACAAAAAGAGACAGCCATGAATGGAGTAGTAGACGGGTTAAATGAGCACCATGTGGACAATATAGGATCCTTTATGTTCACGTCTGAGTCTGTAGGTGAAGGACATCCTGGTAAGTTTATGGGCTACATAATCCAAAAGGTTATATGGGGACATTGTATTAAAGGGACAGCAGAAATAAAACTATACATATGAATAAATACCAATATATTTGGTGGCTATTATAATTTTCAAGTGGGAGTGTTAGATAATGGAGCTTGCAATTTAGGTATTTGTGAGAATAATCTACATGAAAAGACTCCCCCTCAATCCTAAAAGCATTGCATGATAAATTATGGTGGGAGATAAGTCACTGGATCAGTTCAGGGGGCGCTTACACTTTGACGGGGGGTTTAAACTTTCAGATTGTGAGTGAGATAACGGTAAGGAGTGTTGGGGTGTCAACCAGAACTAGAGTCAGAAACAGTTATTAGGGCTGATAGAAAAAATATTTAATTATGTTAAGAAATTATTTCACATTGAGGGTCGTGAGAAAATGTATAATCCGTAGCATGTATCAGCACGTAGGGAGAACCTGCCCGCCATGTGCTCCCATTAATTGTAATGTCACGTCAACACGTCAGCTTGTGTTCAAGTCTATCTATCCCTCTATCTATCTATCTATCTATCTATCTATCTATCTATCTATCTATCTATCTATCTATCTATCTATCTATCTATCTATCGATCGATCTATCTATCTATCTATGTGTCTATCTATCTATCTATCTATCTATCTATCTATCTATCTATCTATCTATCTATCTCTCTCTCTATCTATCTATCTATCTATCTATCTATCTATCTATGTGTCTATCTATCTATGTGTCTATCTATCTATATATCTATCTATTGTTGTCATGTACCATAACTGTCTCTACGCCCCGGGGCCGTCACAAAAGCAGGGTCACCACAAACTGACAAATCTGATTATAATTGTCCAGAAGACACATCCTGAGCAAATATTTTCCTATAAAATCATGACTTTCCATTACAACGAGCAGCCATGAGGCCAATCTGTTCTGCCCATTCTACTGCAAAGCTTTTAGTACTGCTGCAGACTGCATTTGCAACAATGTTAAGATATCCTTTTGACAAAATGTAACTCCACTAACTGAGGTTTGAATCTTTATGGAGATATAATTAGCTCTGTCCAGATTAGTTTATTTCTGACCTCTGCAGTACCTTTATCCTTTTTAATGCCCAATAATAATGATATATAAATAGCCATATTAAATTCCAGCCTCGTAAGTCCAACGTGAGGGGTCGAAATTTGCCCTACTTACATTGCTATTAAATTAGAAAGGTCTGCGCGCTACGAGCGAGAGCGGCTATCTCGTAAACCAGTTTGCGGTCGTCTGGGTTGCGTGCTCAAATGCAAACAATTAATCAATTACGTAGTTACGGGTTCAGATGGAGCAATGGAAAAGAGATCGTTAGCATTACATCACTGAAAAAGGGAAGGGTAGATTTCCAATCCTACGGGCTTCAAGTACAGTTTGCGATCGGACCCACAGGTCAGAAATAATACAATATTAATAAATCAGTAAATATGATATTCTATTACATGCGAGTTACAGTATATGTCGTAACACATCGATTGCCACGATCAATATAACAGAAAATATAAACATGAAATAAAGTATTTTTTGGGGCCGATTTACGGGCTTGAGAATGTTGTGCTATTAATTCTAAGACCTAACATCACTTTCCCTTATAATTAATGTACAGTAGTGTGTTTATATTTGCATTTACAGTGCTACGTATTGGACTTTACCCCCCGGGCGGGTCCTCTCGAGCACACGTAGGCCTCTGTGCTCCATTTGCGTGTTACGCGCATGCTCGCAAATCAACATGTTGCAATTTAATAGTTGAATTGAACAAGTAGCGACTACGGGCAGGGCAGATCAGATGACTTACGTGCGCAAAGTTCAACGCCGCTGCGAGCATCGTTACAGGGGCTCATTTACCACGTAGCTCCAATTTAATCATGCTGAAAGTCTGCTTTTTTTAAGTAACAAGGCTCATGTCCCTTAAAGCTTCTGGATTGCCTCTAGCATATTCCAGGCATTCCTTAGGCCGCTTCCGTACTTGCCCCGACTCCTTCAGTTGGGAGATTGGTTCATTTGTGAAATAGTAACACTGCAAATTACTCCCGAATCAGCTACCTGATAACGTCAGTTTTTACTAAATATATAATATTTCTATGTACTTTATTTTAATAAAAAGTGCTTATAAGTTCTGTTTCTACTAAAATCAACCAAATAGTCCCTGTATGGGTCTGCCCACTGCAGCTCATGAAGACACATACTCTGTAGTGTCCTAGCCTAGCAGGGACCACGTTGCAGAATGTTGCTGAGAGATGGTGACTGATTGGTTAGTAGGAGACACAGCACATCCAGCCCTATAGAGTCTGTTTCTGCATATACTGCAGAGGGCAGACCCATACAGGGACTATTTCTTTGACTTTAGATAGAGTTTAAAAGCACTTAATAATAGAAAGGACCTAAAAGTAAATAGATACCCAGGGATATTATATACCTAGTAAAATCCAGGAACCCTCCGTATCCCTTTAATATATTTCAAGATATAAAAACTGATTTTTATTGTTGGGTGTATTTCTGGTCTTTTAACCATGTCATTGCCAATAGCCATTCTGTTCTATAATTATATTGTAATGCATGTGGCATGGTCGATGATAAGGTATACTTATTAAAAAGGGTTAATATGTGTGGTAATATTTTAATGAGTCAATGTAAGCAATGTTCAATCTATTTTTTAGTTCACCATTTATTTATAAAATACATGTGCAAACAGCAGCAAAGAAAAGCCAGAAAATATAATTTAATAATGTTAATTTAAAATAACAATGTAATAATAATAATATAACACCCCTCAATTCTGGCTACTACATCGCTCCTCACCACTGTCTATATTGTCCTGGACCCTATTGCCCAGAGGACAAACACAGTTGTATTAACTATGCAGACCAGATTATCTGGAGTATGCTCCCTTTGGAGAGGAGGATTATGGGACTGCAGACATAACTAACTTCTTCTACAGAGATAAACTTTACCTATGAAATAGGGAAATTTAACTCCATTTTTAACTTCACCTTTCCCCACATTGATAAATATACCCAGAGCCAGCGCCCCTAGGCACACATTTCTTATGTGCACATTGGTGAGGATGCTTCACATACACTAAGTTTTCATTACTGTGCACACACATAAAGATGGGTTTAGAAGAAAGATGCACAATATTTCCTTCTTTATGCCACAGAACATGTTGACGTGTGAAATGAGGCACCATTCCCAGGGAAGCGCCGCTAGGCGGCTGCCAATTTAGCCTAATGAGAAATTCAGCCACCTTTGATTTGAATTTCTTATGTCTAGCACTGTCCATCGATTCATGGAGAGTCTGACCAGTACTTGACCATTTAAAAAAAAAGTGTTAATAAAATGAATATTATCTCCAATGTATCACATATGTAACCACGAGAAAGCGAACTTTACTAATTTTAACAATGTTTTATCCAAATAATGAATTCTAAGAGTTTTAATAAATATGCCATTTATGGCAGCAGTGCCCAAACATTACACTTAACGGTCTCTTGAAAATTGCTCGGAAACAAATGCATCTCTTCAAAGTTACGGAGATTGTTTGGGGTCCACTTAATGATGTTTATGTCTGTTGTTTATTATTTAGAATGTAGTCCGAATGTATCCCTATAAACAACAACATGTATATACTCTGGCACGTTTGTATTATTTGTTTGTGCATTTTAAGTTTGATCAGTTTGTATCAGTATTGGAGCTGGTGATTGGGGGGCCCTGGTGCAGATTCATTTGGGGGCCCACCTTCCAACTTCTTTATACAAGGCAGATGTCTGCAGGGGTCAATATATTTAGGTGATAAGGCCTTGTTTTGTTATCATCTCGTTTTATTGTTTAGACGGACAATGATGAACTTCATGTGATGTTTGTAACAGGACAATTTGTTTCAAATGAAAAATACAAACTCCAGCAAGGCCGGAGGCCACGTGTCCTGATTATTTGGGGTCATGTAGTGGTTATATTGCCAGGACATCCTGTTACAGAGTAATGAAGTCAGAGCCACCATCCTATCAGTGCTTTTTACCGATACATTGCAGTGCCAGCCAGTGACGGGGCTACTGCTGGTGCAGCAGGTGTAAAGCACTGGGGCCCACAATTGGGTAAGGGCTCTCTATTACTAGGAGTAGCTGACTGGAGTAAATGTATTAGAAGATCACCAGGGGAAATCTGATCATCTACATATATTTTTGGCTGTTTATTGACAACTACAAGAGTTGGAGGGGGCGGGGTGAATACTTTTTACAGGGGCCTTCCATTCACTAGCTCCATCACTGTGTTCAGCCCCTACATTCAAGCAATGGATCTAATGCACTAATATAATACAATAATATACTTAATGAATGTGCATGTTATAGGGCTTGATACAACTAACTCCAACTGAGCATGTGCTAAAGCAGTAATTCCCATTAAATTATATTCATGGGCATGAAAAGCTTAATTCTTATATTGTTAAAGGGTCAGTGGATCTACTACACTAATATAATACAATAATTTACTCAATTGATGTGCATTTTATAGAGCTTAATACAACTAAATCAGACTGAGCATGTGCTAAATCAAAAATTTGCATTAAATGCTATTTATTGATGTCAGAAGCTTCATATTGATCTTGTTAAGGGACCATTGGTTCTAATATACTAATATAATACAATAATACACTCAATTAATGTGCATGTTATAGAGCTTAATACAACTGAATCCAACTGAGCATGTGCTAAAACACAAATTTACGTCAAATTATATTTATTAACATCAGAAACTTCATATTGATCTAATACACTAATATAATAACAATATTCTCAGTGAATGTTTTAAAGCTTGATACAACTAAATCCAACTGAGCATGTGCTTATTCAACAGTTTCCATTAAAGAGTATTTATTGATGTCAGAAGCTTTATATCAATCTTTTTAGGGGCTATTGGATCTAATAAACTAATACAATGCAATAATATACTCAGTGAATATGTAATTTAAAGGAGTCCAATACAACGAAATCCAACTGATCATGTGCTAAATCAAAACTCCCTTTTAATGCTATTTATTGATGTCAGAAGCTTCATATCGATCTTGTTAAAGGGTAATTGGTTCTAGTATACTAATATAATACAATAATATACTCAATAAATATGCATATTATAGAGCTTAATACAACTGAATCCAATTGAGCATGTGCTAAGCAAGAATTTACGTCTAATTCTATTTATTGACATCAAAAACTTCATATTGATCTTGTTAACGGGTCATTGCATCTAATACACTAATATACTAAAATAATAGGCTAAATGAATGTGCATGTTGTAGAGCTTGATATAACTAAATCCGAATGAGCATGTGCTAATTCAAAAATTCCCGTTAAATGCTATTTATTGACTTCAGAAGCTTCATATCGATCTTGTTAAGGGACCATTGCAGACTTTTATTAATGATTAGCAAGTGGATAACTAGAACTCCACTGACCCACGCCAAGGTCCGGGTACATATGTACTTACGTAGGCTTCTTATCTGAAAACATACAGAATATATTATGAAATAAACTAGTTTTGAAGCAAAAGTGAAGGACACCTATAGTTCAAAAATCCTGCGATTAGCAGATTAGTACAATTAAAATGGCAAGTTCCTTGAAAAAAAGTAGAAGTGTGATGTCATTGGTTCCTAATCTGCACACAGTCTGGCCTAAGTGACTTAAAGTGTACTATGAGTCTACCACCAGTGCCGCCATATTTCACTGAGTGAAAACACTTATTAATAAATTGATAATAAGATGCAAACACACACTTGGGAAGTTTATTTTAATATTTAACACAGGGAACTTACTGTACATATCCCTTTAATACTGTGAGTAGTGACCTAAGTGAAGGAGTCGTTGGCACCAATGGCCATGAAAGAGGAGCTCGGAATATAAATAGAACGGATTCCATCAGCTCCTGGCTCTGTCCATGTAACAGGACACTTTAGTAGCCCAGTACTAGAAAGAATAAATATCAGTGCGAATTTCAGTTTAGAAATGAACTTAGTGTTCACCCCCCGACATCTCCGTTATCAATCACTATTTTTAATAAGTTGTTGGGTATTGATTATTTTCTTTTTAAATAATCATTTACTAATTAATATTGATTCAGAATAAATATGTAAGGTTAATAATATAACTTTTTTGTCTTTTGTCTAAAAGGCTAGGTTCTTTTTAGCAGCGTCTGGAACCACTCCCTTTCTTCCTGTTCTCTCTCATGTGCGCTGCTATTTTGCATGCTGCTCAGACTGTCACTGTCTGCTTGCTACCAGCACGAGACACTTGTAGTATGAAGCCCCTCTCCTGTAGGCATGGTCTTAGGTAACATGACAGCTCTCATGACAGAGAACAGGAAGAATACGATGGCCCCAGAAAGTGAGAATCCATAACTCTGGGAGCTTTGACCAAAGCAGTGATGCTTATCTCACAGCTGTGCAAGATGGCAGCTCTCATGACAGAGAACAGGAAGAATGGGAAGTTTTCAGAACCCATTAACTCTGTGGGCTTTTTAAAATAAATGAAGAGTAAATATTATATCACAATTACACAGATGAAGATAAAAGTAGTTAATCTAGTAAAACATTTCTATAATACACATTTTTGGCAGCAAAATGCTTTGTCATGTGATTGTTAGAGGCCAATCAGGTAGTCTGACAATACTGTAGAGATTCATTTTATAATTATATCATCTTTATCCATGACTCTATTTTTAATGATATATATATATATATATATATATATATATATATATATATATATATATATATATATATATTGCTGTTGTCCTCATGGACCGTATCACACCAGGCACATATTTATGTTCATGGTAATGCTGATCCACTTGGTTTCCATGGCAGAGATACTGGAGTGGGTTGCCAGTTCCTTCTCCAGTGGGCCACAGCATACAGCTTCTGGTATTACTAGGTGGTCTTCCATCCAAGTACTGACCAGGCCCAACTCTGTATGGCTTCAGGGTGGTGTGACCTCTTCTTTCCCTGACTGTAATTGAACCCAGGTCACAGCGGTGAAAGCACTGAATTCCTAACCACTGGACTATAGGGGAACCCGTACATACCATATCAGATATAATAGTTGTCAAACTACGAGACGTCGTCACAATTTGCGTGGTGCGTACGACTTAGGCGATGAGCCAATAAGAAACTAAAACTCGCAGCACAAACGCGATGAACGCCAAAGTCTGGGAGTGAGGTGGAACGCAAATTTAAGTTGATTTGGCCGAGTCCCAGCACTTGATAATTGCCTAAGCGAGAAAAAAAAGGGCGCCCAAAAAAATGAAAACGAGGCTACACGACCCCAGATGGCGCAAAACACAGCCAACCGTGTAACACTTTGACACAGGAACAAAATACACTATTACAAATGGCGAAAAATGCTCGCGAGGCGCGTAACACATAGACAAACGACGCCAGATTACATCACTAACTTGCAACTAATAACATTACAAATCTACAAGGGCGCTTTACACAACTAAACCAATGGTTTGCCCTCGCGCACGCAGCCTACTTCTAATGCACACTTGGGACATTGCTGACACTTTCTCCTCAGGGCAGCACCAGTCCCACTGGACATTATACGCTGCAGGACAATAAAAACAGATTGTTAGCTCTTCAAGCTATTGATTGCTGGATATATTAATTACAAATAGGTAAAGTATATTCATTTATTAAGTAACTAATTAATTATTAGTTAACAAAATATAGATATATATATATATCTCTGTGATGAGCGCCGAAGGTGCTCAGAGCAGGAAAAGTAAACAAGAGGAGAGGCTCGTAATGAGCGCCGAAGGTCCTCAGAGCAGAAAAAGCTTTACATTGTGTGGCAAACAGGCTTCACATTTTATTGCCCCATCATTTTTGACGGGCAAATCGCGCGTATATATTTTATTTTATATATACCACCCTGCTACCACAAAAATCAGTTTGTTTGGTTAAGAATTGTCAGATTTTTATGCACCCAAGTAGTTAATCATCACAAACTGTCTCCAGTAAGCGGTTTGAACAAAGGGGTCAGAGCCGTGTAACGCGCGCCGGTTGTTGCATCAGATCATTTCATGGAAGGTCACAACTGGCGCGTTTGTGCTGTTCCCAGGGCTCGGAGTACAGAGGGAGATTACAATGTGTGTCTGATAACGGCGGAGAGAGAGAACCCCTCCCAGAGTGTTATATGGGAACCATTAGGTTCTGCAAAAGGTTCTGGAACACCCAGACCTGAGAAAAGTAACTGTTACTACCCTCCAGATTTCTTAAAAGCTAAGACATTCTTTTTAATCAGACATGTAAGATGTATTTCTGGCTACGTAAATTGTTTAAATCTTGTCCTTCATGTGACTTCACTATCCTTTTGAGTTAAAGAGCCATAAAGAAGGTTCCAAATCCGGTAAAATTTAAAACTATGGGTATAAACAAGTGCTTTTTTTAAATTTATGTTTTTAAATAAGTGCAATTTCTTACATTAAATTTATATAGAATTTTGCATTTTTTTTAAATTTGTCAAACAGCCTTTTTTGATAGTATAATTGGGCCCTATTCTATTACCTGCTCGCAAATGCCTCGAACGCACACATTTGGCTGAGGGTGTTTTTTAAAAATAAATGTTTAGATGTATTCTATTAATTCCGACCCCAATTTTTTAAGTTTAATATCAGGGGGCGTGATGATATGATCTTTAAGCAAGCCCGTAATTTACTTCTTAGACACAGCCATTAGTAAATGAGACGGCGTAAAGACGTCAGCAAAACATGGAAGGTGATCTGCAATCAGAAGCTAAAAATAAGTGTTGATAAGACTCGCAATCCAGCAGTGTAGAAATCAATAAAATTCCTGAAAGCATCTGTTCTGGTCTATGTGGGTCCCATGATATGTATTAACCCCTTAAGTCCCGGGATCCATTTCACATAAAAAAAAAACATTGCGCAAATGTTTTAATTGCATATTTGAGGGTTTGAGACGGTTCTGCAATTCATTCTAATTTATTACTATGTATTTCTATTGTGTGTTTAATGGCTGTTAAGTATCTAATAATTGATTGAAGAAGCCCTTGTGAGTCCTCTTGAGTACTCGTAATATTTTTTGACAGAAACTTGATACATTTTTCATTTGCGAGTTTCAAAATATTTGCTAGTTAGAGCTACGGGTCTAATAGAATATCAATTTTGTGTAACCATTAATGGTTAGCCCTCGTAAGTCTTGAGCTGTGCTAAAACCAATGGAGTTCTAAGGCTGGGTTTCCCTGCCTCGTAGTGATTGTGAGCGGGGAACTCGTAATCGGATTGCGAGGAGCTAATAGAATATGTGGCAATTTTCAGAGTGGTTTTATGTGCATATAAATTTTACAAATTGGGCAATAGACTAGAGCCCATACTGGTATTTCATGCTGATTGGAGTTTATTGCCAATAATTGCTAAGTAACCTCTGGGGGTCTGGCTGTATTGTGGTCAGTTATATGTAATTGAAAAGAATGAGCATGTGCAGGCCCCCCAAAGTAACTAGGCTGATGAGACAATTTTGTAGTATTACCCAGGCTCCTTTGCATGGGGTTGATTATGGGTTGAGTCCTAATTGATTTCAACTTGAAGTGTAAGCTAAAAAAAACTATTTTCTGTTCAGCTGAAAGATAAGCTTAAAAAAATTAAAAAGTCAATTTTCTCATAATTTCTGTTGGATCCAGACAGTCATTCCTGTTATCTGTTCTCCCGACCGAGTAAAGTCCATTGACCATTGTTGGTGGTGTCAGTTTGATACTCATAGTGTCAGCTAGTTGTACCTCTGCTATAGTTGTGTAATTTGTATATTGGGAATGTAAATCCTAAAGTCTTAATCCATGTCCATTTCAGATAAGATATGTGATCAGATCAGTGATGCCGTACTGGACGCTCATCTTCGGCAGGACCCAGACGCCAAGGTCGCTTGTGGTAAGAAATAATACGGAGACACAAAATAGGAGATACTCATTACTCATTACAGACTCATTACTGCTGCCGTTTGTTCAGTCTCCGATGGTTATCATATAGGAAAAATAAATCATGTTGTTACAACTCATTCCTGATTGGACTCCCCCTCCAAGGTTCATCTTAAATACTTCTACTAACCTTATCCAGCTCACTGAGCGTTCCTCATCTGCTGCTCCATTTTGCCAGTCCCTTTGTTGGCTGGCTATAGCCACAAGATTTTTTTTTTCAAAATATAGACTGGCAAATTCTAAGCCTTTAACAAAAATTCCCCCACTAGTCTCAAAATATTCCACTAACAGCCCCCTCAGCTCAGCGTGTGGTGTAAGCTTTTCTTCACTAGTCCTTAACTTCTGTCTACAAGACGTCTCCAATTCAGCCTCTACCAGTTCTTGGCCATATTTTGTCAGATTCTCCTCACTGTAACTGCTTCTAACACTTTCTGAAAACCTATCTATTCGTACAAGCTTACAACCACGCTCCCCAAAGTCCACTTAATAAAGTTTATTATAAATGTATCCTGACCAGCAGTGGCAGTTAGCAATGGGAAGGCTCCAGTGTAGAATAACCAGGTAGCTCTTCGATATCAATATAATATATATATATATATATATATATATGTATATATATATATATATATATATATATATATATATATATGTGTGTTTTTCTAACTTTCAACTGTACTATTTATTTATTATGTTTACCTTATCATACCTGGAGTTGCATCTGCTGCACCTTAAGACCCCTCAATACCAGTATGTACTTTTTTGGCGGTTATTTGTACTCACTGTAAGCCATGTATTCAGCTCTATGCAATATGTTGGTGATATAAAGATAAATAATAATGAATTTCCTGAATAAGGTGTAGAGGATGCACAACTGAAAATGGACAACATGGTATGTGGTATGGTCCACCTTCAGGTCTCCAAAGAAATGATGTGCCGTTAAAGAGAAGAAATATCCTGTAGTCACTATGAATCCACCCAGACATTGTATACATGGCATGCTTATCTTCATCCCAAAGCCATTATGTAACCAGTTGTGAATGCTAGACCAGAAGTTATGTATTTTCTATCAATTCCAATAGTAATGTCAGGATCCAACATTATACAATTACAACATACATTATGCGTTCGCTTGCCTAATCTACATAACATTTAGGAGTCAAGCCTATCACATATAATCTTTAATTATATTTCATGCAGATCTGCAAGTGGCAAACACTTCCAAATCTAAACTACCATCTTGACTTTTACTCTTTTGCTTCAATACTTTTCTCTCACACTTCCTATTTGCTTCTCTCCTCTGCTCAAACCTTTCTCTACATTTCTACCCACTGAGCTCTCTCCATCCCGCCAGCCTCGGCCACTTTCTCTCCACCCCCGCATTGCCCCTGAATCCAAAATGGTTCTAATAACTATCCTAGGGGCAAAGAGTCTCTACCAAAAATCTCTATTGCTATAGCTCCCCATGATATTTCATATAATACATGTACTGTAGGATACTACAAATGAAATAACACACAAGGACGTCTTAAAAATGTGTCTTCACTCAGTGGAACAAAATTATACCTTCTTATGATGCCCTTTTCTAGAGACAGTCTGCAAAACTGGCATGGTGTTATTGTGTGGCGAAATCACGTCCCGAGCTGTTGTGGATTATCAGAAAGTGGTTCGAGACACCATAAAGCACATTGGATATGATGATTCAGAAAAAGGTCAGTTGCATTGGAATCACTAATTTCTTTTGTTCAGTTGCCCAGATATTCCATCTGATCGGTCTCAAACATGAAAGTTGCAGTAACTTTTTTAGATCACGGTTATATAAATGCTTCTATGTTATAGATCACCAGATATAGTATGATTGGTTGTATGATAGTATGATTGTTGTTGTTCAGTCATGCCCGACTCTCCATGGCCATACATACATAAGGTCTTCTTGGCAAAGATACTGTAGGTTCCTTCTCCAGCGAACCACACTTTGTCTGTGTTGGGGCTTCTGGTACTTAGTTGGCGGCTTGGACCACAGGCCCCAGGCAGAATTCTGGGAGCAGTACTGGAAGTAACACACACACACACAAAGGTTCTCAGTACAAGCTCGTTTATTGGTCGTCATAACATAGGTTATATACTTGCTAAAGAAGGCGGATATTAGAGGCAAGTTACACTATAGATGTTAGTCGGACAAGGACAGATAATCAGATGTTTTCTGTTTCTTAGAATAATAAAAAGGAAATGTTTGTGGTTAGTACGTGAGTAAGGTCGCAAGATGTCCCAAGGACAAAAACATGTTATTGCGGTTAGCCTATAGTCGGATCTCTCTGCTATAACCTGCCCATCTTGGATGACCCCAAAGGGTATAACTAACAGCTTCACAGGTTGTACAGGTCCATACAAACAACTTTTATATTTGAATTAGTAAAAAAAACTTGAAATACTAATTAAGTAATCAACTGAGCAGACACTGTCCCAATTTTTTTTATGTAGTATTGACATTATCTACAAGCAACGGTTGTATTTTTTTTTCTACAAATTGCTCTATTATCCCATTTTGGTTTTAGTAATTACTATGATGTGACACAGGCGACTAGTAACACAATTAAATGTCTCACTGGTGACTTCTGAACAGGTTTTGACTACAAGACATGTAATGTGCTGGTTGCTCTGGAACAACAGTCTCCTGATATTGCTCAAGGCGTCCACTTAGATCGAAAAGAAGAAGATATTGGAGCCGGGGATCAGGTAAGGATTCTTCACCTTCACTTCATACCAAAACGGAGATCTTTGTCTATTACTTTTATATTACAAGTAGAAGTCATTTCATTGAAATCAATGTATCAAAGACTCTACTGTATTCCATAAAGTCTATATGAAGCGTTCAGGACCCCACAAACACCGGCTTCCATCTCCAGTTGTGAGTCTACAATTTTACCATTAAGGTTTATTATTATGGCATTACTGCATTTAAATCCATTAGAGT
Organism: Discoglossus pictus; assembly: GCA_027410445.1. Lineage (NCBI taxonomy): Eukaryota > Metazoa > Chordata > Amphibia > Anura > Alytidae > Discoglossus > Discoglossus pictus. The sequence continues at coordinate 10,006,252 of CM050171.1, read as the reverse complement.
GATTTTGGGTGCCTTACATACACATTTATAGGCAATTATCACTGAAGGCATTTTTTTGTGTCTTGGATTCTAAATTTACATTTATATTTCTTTATATTTCTGGGTACTAATGAGGTTTGTTAAATGGACAAGATCTTGCAACATCTTACATTGCACTATTTTAATGAAAAAGCTTAGTAAATACTGCAAATTGAGGTGCATTGGCCATCTCACCAGCTCTGTGGAGCTTGGTAAATAAAGAAAATATTCATACATGTCATCTGGCAGATACCGTGCCTAGTCCATACCTCTTTTTTATATATAGTGATGCACAGTTCCATACAACTAGGACAAGACTGCCGCCATGTTTTTTTGTAATGTCTTGCATTGTGTGTTTTAGGGGCTGATGTTCGGATATGCAACAGACGAGACTGAGGAGTGCATGCCCTTGACTATAGTCCTTGCTCACAAATTAAACTCTAAACTGGCAGAGCTGAGGCGTAATGGAGAGCTCCCATGGCTCAGACCAGATTCTAAAACACAGGTAATAAAAATTGGGGTGTGTTGGTTATATATCTAGTCTTTATTTGTATTATTAGTGTGGTCCCAAGATGCGTTATTGTCAAGATTCAACAGACACATTGTTTTTATTATAGACTAGCAAATTGCCCATAAAAAATGACGGCAATAAAATTGTAGTCAGGGAATGCTGTTTGCCACATAATGCAAGGCTATGGGCTCTCTGAGCACCTTCGGCGCTCATTGCGAGCCCTGCGCTGAGCACCTTTGGGGCTCATCGCGTGTCTTCCGATGAGCGCCTTGGGGGCTCATCTCGCATGTGTGACGGTGCCGCTGGCTGCAATGAGCGCTTCGCCTAAGTGCTGAGTGGCTGCTTTGCCTTGTTTCCCAAGGCTCGCATGTGTGATGGCGCCGCTGGCTGCAATGAGCGCCTTCAGTGCTCATTGCAGCCTAAGTGCTGCGCGGCTGCTTCGCCTAGCTTTGCGAGGCTCATATGTGTGGAGGTGCCGCTGGCTGCAATAAGCGGCTTCAGCGCTCATTGCAGCAACTTGCGCGCCTTGCTTTGCGAGGCGTGCAAGCGTGACAACAAATCGCAATTTGACAACTATTATATGTGATACGAAGACGTAGTTCTACTGTACATGCACCATTTATTTAAAGTTCTTGATAGAAAACATACCGGGAGCAATAGGGGCTACCCCAATAAAAAAATGTTTTATGTCATCTCCACTACTTTCCAGTGCCTTTATATTATTAGGAAAAGTCTCAAATACTTGCATAATCCCAAGATCTATTTTTGAAGGACCAGATTCCCATAATTACAATAAACTCATCTGATGAACAAGCAAAATAAGAACCGGCAAAATATTTATATAAACAAACATGGATTTTAATCTAAATATTACATGGAATTATGCGATAATATGACCAATTAATGACATTTCCATGTGTCTGTTCTACAAGTAGGAAGCAACCTTGAATGCAGAAAAGTGTTTAACTGCTTCTATTGAAAGGTAGTATGATTTAGCGTCAGTGCTTTCATTAGAAATAGGGAAAATATTACACGTTTTTAAGATCCCAACCCGCCTGAGAATGCAGCTAAACAAACAAAGCAATGGGGTACCTAGTGCAACATTATTGTATAAGTGTGATGTTGTTTAAGAATGTAAAAAATGTACGAAGCCTTCTTCCAGCATCTGTCTTAATAACAGGGGCGTAGGAACTGGGAAACAAAAAATAGCAAAATAACTTAATCAGGCATTACCAGATTTGCCCACTAGAGGAGCAGTATGTCTTTCACATGAGAGCTTTGACTCATATTTTTTATTATTTAATTAAAATTATATATATATATATATATATATATATATATATATATATATATATAATTTTAAATATATTGGGGGCAGGTGGGTGGGTGGGGCCCAGGGACATTAAAGATTAAACAAAGAAATTATAAAAAAAGTTTTAGAGGGGCACTGCAGCACTTCTAACCCCCCCGAGCAGGGCCCTGATGCATTGCACTCAGGGCCACAGTTTTTTTATGTCTCTCTTCAAACTTTATCCACCCCCCCCCCCACAGATTTTTTTGGCTCCTATGCCCATGCTCAACATGTTTTTTTAAAATTTTTATATGGTTAGGTGACTTGAGGAAAGAAATAAAATAATATATTTTTCATTAACAGTAATTGACTAACTGTCTGACGACTACAACCTGACAGCGTTGAACTTGTGGGCGATTCCTATCCACTAATAATAGAGGGGGAGATACAGGAGGAAGGAGAAGGGTGGATGTTTTCTAAAAACATTGGACATTTAGAATTTGACACCTACCCCCGGTATGTGTTCAAAAGCACGCAACTTGGGATAGAAATTCCCTGCCAGTCCACCTCACCCCCAGTTCCTGCACCCATGTTGCCAACCCTGCCCTGCAGAAATGTAAATGCTACTTTCATACACAAAACCTTTACCAAACTATCATGGATGCTCCTAGAGTCCGTCAGAGGCATTGACATTAAGTTTCTCATAATTAATTACTCGTTTTATGGCATATTTCCAGTATAATTTGTATATTTTTGTCACACAATACTTATTTACTAGCCGCTCTATAACCGGTGACACTATTTCCTGTCTGACTTATGTACGGCCCCTCATTCATACCTTGATGACTAGTGTGATAGTGTTACACAATCTATCTAAGGACAAGCTGTGAGTTCTTGAAATTCAGTTTATGAATAGCACCCTCCAGCTCTCAGATATAGTTACAAGTTCCATAAATCAATATGGCGCATGCCTGTGTTGTATCTGAACGTCTCAAACCCAAATATCTCCTGCCAGTGTCACCTTACACCCGTAAAGTGGAAAAGATGAGCCGGCTCGGATGACCTTGGATGTGGCCCTGACCTGTGTGTTGTATACACCTGTTATACCATTAACTTTCTCAGAAGAGTAAACATACACCACCCAGCTGCTTTCTCATAACCTTACACCTAAATCGGGAATGGGTCAGTCACCAGTTACCAATGAAAGAGATAAAGTTCAATTTATTGTAGTATTGGAAACTTCAAGTTTAAGAATGCAATCTAATGTTACTAATGCTTTCTTACTTGTAATTATGGTAAGATTCAAGCCTACTATCTTTAAATATCACTTATTAAGACATGTGGGGGTCACAGGTATAGCAGTTGTTGCTGAATGGCTCTGTATCCAACATGATTAAACAAGCTCCCATGAGAGACAATGATTGCTCTAACATGGACCACTTTGTTGTTGTTGTTATTTAATCGTTCAGCCGTGTAGGACTCTCCATCGCCATTTTGAATGCAGCACGACAGGCAGATCTATCATTATGTCTCTGATTGTGTTTATCCATACGATTTTCTTGGCAATTGATTGATTTGTCTGACCTCTCTGCTATGACCTACCCATGTTGGGTGACCCTACATGGTATAGCTCACTGATTGATTGAAGAACGCAAACATCTTCACCATAGCAAGTTAGTGATCCAAAAGGGGGACCACTTACAAAATTCTTTTTAGGTCAAACTAGACAGTTTCTATAAAATTTCCATTTCCTTGGATTTGTTATTTCATACAAAAGCATATTTAAGTAGAAATGTCACTTTTTAAAAGTATTATTGTATTAAACCACTCAGGGAAGCTATTATAATTCTCAAACAACTTTATATACAATTATGGAGAGAGTATGTACAATTTAGTGATAAACTCTAACATTTCAGTTATTGCACATCTATAAGACGTCATAACTTGAGGATGTTAACAACATGTCCATGTTTGTCTTTTGCCACCCAGGTTACTGTTAAATACATCCAGAAGAATGGATGTGTCATTCCAGTGAGAGTACACACAATAGTGATCTCTGTTCAACACGATGAAACCATCACTTTGGCTGAAATGAAGGAAGCCTTGAAGGAGCGAGTCATTAGGACCGTGGTTCCTCAGAAGTATCTGGACGAGAAGACTGTTTACCATTTGCAGCCAAGTGGACGTTTTGTCATTGGAGGCCCCCAGGTGACTTTGTGTTGTAGCTATTGCCTTATATTGTTAGTGACATAAATATCGGAAATGTGGAAATATGTCCTTTTTTGTTCATTATCTGACGAGTACAAAAATGATGTTTATTAAATAATGATACTTCCATTATCTTATCTTGGAAATATCCCTTGTTTTACATTTCAGGGTGACGCTGGTGTAACTGGCCGGAAGATTATAGTGGACACATATGGTGGATGGGGTGCACATGGTGGGGGTGCATTTTCAGGAAAAGACTACACCAAAGTTGACCGATCGGCTGCCTATGCTGCTCGTTGGGTGGCCAAATCCCTGGTACATGCCAAACTGTGCAACCGTGTTCTAGTTCAGGTATGTTGTATACTTTTGTCTTAACCATAAAAGTAGATCATGTGTTGTAAGATATGACATGTTGAGGTATGTTTGGTGATGTCAGATCTTAATGTATATGACCTATAGGATAAAAAGAATACTGAGTACTCTGAAGAATGCCTCAAGCATTATCCAACACTTTACCCTTTAGTACATGTGGCCAGTATCTTCTCTGATTGCCAATCTAAGAAAATGTATTAGATAGTGGATAGTTTGCTTGTGGCATCTTAACGTATAGTAAGATAAGTGTCTTATTGTAAGTCCCATTTGTGAGCAAGTCCATCAAATCTATGAATACAATTTATAAACCCCAAAGAAAGCCAATAATAGTTGATTTGATTCACCTCACTCAATATATATTGTATTAAGCAAATGTCTTGAGAAGAGAAATAAAATATCATCATGTGTCTCTGTTCCCAAGGTATCTTATGCCATTGGTGTTGCTGAACCACTATCAGTCTCCCTTTTCACCTATGGAACTTCTGAGAAGACTGAGAAGGATCTGTTGGACATTGTCAACCGAAACTTTGATCTGCGGCCTGGAGTCATCGTCAGGTAATAATGCACTTCTTGCAAGATCCCCAAAGCAAAGCATTCCGTGGCAAGGATGTTGTCAGTATATAAATTTAAAAAAAAGTTATTGGTAATATAGTTCTTCTTCAAAAGATGAAACTAAAAAGCAGTAGAAGACCAGAATGTCACGTCACAAGACATCAATTAATATTCTTTCTTTTTTTTAGCCGCTACATCATGAACTTTGTATTTGGTTACATGCAACATAAATAATATTTTAATTCTTGATGCGAAAATCTTTCTAGAAGATTTGAAAATATTCAGTTCATTTATTTTTCACTGTTCAGTATAAGATTTTATTACAGGTGTCCAAAAAAAGTCATGACAAAATTGGTGCCTCCAGGGGGCACATGACTTTTACGAAGATCAAGTTCTGAAGATACATGTTGCTTTTGTTGTTTAGTCGTTCAGTCATGTCCGTCCTTATGGCTCACATAGACCAGGCACATCTGTCAGCCACTGTCCCTCTGAGCTCCATCAAGCTCATGCTCATTACTTCAATGACCTCATCAATCCATCTACGCCTTTGCCGTCCTCTTCTTCATATGCCTTTAATCTTTCCAGCATCAGAGTCTTCTCTGAGAATCCTATCTTTTCATAATATTTCTAAAACATTCAAGCTTTAGCCTCATGATCAAACTTTCCAGTGGACAGTTAGGCTTGATTTCCTGTAGTATTGATTGTTTGGCTCTTTTTGACATCCAAGGAGCTCTAAGCAGTTGTCTCCAACACCACAAGGTGAAGAATAATATCAAATGCAGGATATGTATTAGAGATTCCCTGTAATTTTTGTGAATGTCCCACCATCTGGCCCTACATCTTACCTATAAATATTATACTTATGTAAACACTGTCTTTCTACTTTCTTTAGGATTTACAACTGAAAAATGTAGATCCTGTTCTTTTTATTTGTGATTATGACTTTGCATAGTATTACCCTCTTAACAATTAATGGTATTTATTTAGTTTTACATAGGACATTGTTGTGTTTCTTGTCTTTTGATGACGGTCCGTTTACATATAATCTTTTTTATTTTTATCCACTTAGGGATCTTGACTTGAAGAGGCCAATTTACCAGAACACCGCCTGCTATGGACACTTTGGCCGAGATGAATTTCCCTGGGAAGTGCCAAAGGAGTTGATTTTGTAAAACTAAATCTGATCCTTATCACAATTCTTGTTCAGAAAATCCACAATGACTCTAAGAACTAAATGTACATACTGGTGATTCCAAGCACACTGGTGAATCCATCACAAGAAATAGGAGCAGATACAAACCCATAATCATGGAAAACTAAACCTGTTTGGTCAAAATCAACACTACAGCCACTGCCTTCTAATTCAGACTTCTGGGAAAGGGGAAATTGTTTTTACTATCGACATCTGGATAAAAGCCATGTTGCTGCTATCAAAACAGTGCAAGGTTCGGTTAACTCAACCGGTCAAACTCGGTGACAATTCTCATTTGTGCTGCTATATAGTTATTACTGCCAGATAATTATGAGCATTCAAAACTAAGCTGCTGTGAACACTATGTGCTATGGTAAATTTTATTTTAGATCAGCAAGTCAAAGACATGTTGTATGAGGTGGCTAAAATATGATAAAAAAATCTGGGGTCCAATATCCTGGCAAAATGAATGGTACGTGGGCATATGTTTTATGTGAACAGGTTCTTTGGTTTTATCCCTTTACAGGTTATTTATCCATAGACACTATTATGGTTTGGGTAGGGGTAAGGACAAATAATATCACTGTTAATATTGTTTATAAAGAAGAGCGTAGCAAATGTGCTATTTATGTGCAATCTACAGGCTGTGAAAACATCACTTCAGCTACAACCTATGCCATTGAGCCAGTAGGTCTTTATATGCTCTATTTCCATGACTATGGTGTCATTCGGGTCCACTATACTGGAAACTTGCACTTTAGTGTGAGTACCAGACCTCTATGTGAGAGATAAAATATGGCGTCCCAATATTATCATGGCAGACAACATGAGCTGTGGGAGTAGGGTCTAAACTTCAGATGGTCTATCTAACCTGTAGGTGATCCATACTCAATGGGAGATCCCCATTCTGTTCTAGTGCGTCTTGACCACAATGCAGTCTATGACAGTGGACCATACATCTAAAGGTGTAAAGTGTTGGAAGACTCTTGGCGATATCTGATTTTAGTGTATATGCCCTATAAGATAACAAGAATAGAGGTTTTCCAAGAATTCCTCAAGAAATATCCAACATTTTAGTGCATGTGACCCAGTATCTTCCATAATAAACAACTGAAAATCAAGAGTATTAATAGAAACCAGTAATGATATCTTTCTATTAAACATTCTTATTAAGTCCAGAGTCACATGTCCCTATTTCAATTTAAATGTAATACCTTAGAAACAAAGATGCAAATCTCAAAAGTTTGTTACTGTATCTGTCATACTGGACAATCCTATCTTCTCAAATCTTAGAACAACCTAAGAATCTAACCTGTCGGTGGTCCATGATCTGGGTTAGATCCCTACTTTGTTCTAGTTCTTATACCACAATGCAATCTATGACAGTGGACCATATATACGAGTGATGGAAAATTCTTGGAGACGTCAGATTTTAGTGTGTACGTCCTATAAGATAACATGATTAGTGACGTTTTCCAATAATTCCTCAAGAATTATCCAACAGTTTAGTGCATGATGCCCACTATCTTCTATAATAAACAAATCAAGAGTTTTATTAGAAACCAGAGATGTTATCTTTCTATTATTTAGTCACAAGCTTTCCTGAGACAGGTCTCTTTTTCAATTCAAATGTCAATCATTTCTACTCAAATCTTCAGAACAACCTAAGAATCTAAACTCTAGATGGTCCAAGCTCAGTGGCAGATCCTCCTGTTCTGGTGGTTATACTATTGTCTTGACCACAATGCAGCTATGATGGTGGACCATATATCCAAAGGTGTGGTTGGAAGACTTTTCAGGATGTCAGTATCTGTAATACTGGACAATCATGTCTACGCAAATATTTTGAACAACCTAAGAAGGTTAATAGAATGGTGGATGGATTTTTTGCGGTACTATTTCTGAGTAAGTCTACGACAACAATGGATATTCTTGGAGGACCGTGGACAATGCCCATTTTTAAAGCTACTCTATGAATACACACTTCAGTGATACCCTGGCCCCTATTCAATTGAAATTTGCAACAGTTAGAGAGCGATTCAATTGATAAAGCCCGTAGCTACCTGTCCAAAAGCCTAAACTGTAAACCATACACCCGTATGTAGCATTTCAGAGCGTGAACATTATCAATTAAGAAAAGGCTGTAACTACCAAATTAGAAACAGCCAATAGTAAATGAGACCGTCATCATGACGTCAGTAAAAAAATCAAAAATCAATTAGTGTTTAGAAGTCCGATATGCGATTGGACTCGCAATCCGGCAATTTACAAAAAATTGCAGATTTGCAAACGTGCAATTAATCCTAATATCTTTCATCGCTTTCTCCGCAGTAAAGCGCAGTATTGAGTTTTTATTTGCATTTACAGTGCTACAAACAGGTGTTCAACCCCCTTGCGGGTCCTATCTGGTACTTGTAGGATTTCCTTCTACATTTGCCATTTATGGGTGTGAAAACATTTGCTGGTTTGAGGAATTGTAGCAATTCAATAGTGATTTTGTGATTGTAACATTTACGGGCTTGAAAGATCAAAGTCTTAGATGGGTTGGTGTTACAATTTTGACAACCGCTGGCATTTTCCGACTGTAACCTGTAGATCGTTTGCGGGTAGCTAAAAGACGCCAATTGAATAGCAAATTAGTTTACGGGCTACATTACGGGCTCCACTAACTAACTAACAATTGCTCGATTGAATAAGGGCCCATGTGTGTGACTTGTACTTGAGTAAAGTTACCACAATCAAATCTACTGTACACTATTACTGAACACGCCCAATGGAAATATAATGACTGGTGTAGTCTCTGATTGGGAGGAAAAATAAATGGTTTCTTAAAATGGCTTGGGGTGTGGAAATAATATTGAGTGGAAATGATATTGAGTGGAAATGATATTGATTAACAGCTTGCAACATGAATATATAAATTAAGTATTTATTGCAGATATTTTTTTTAAATAAAATAATCTCTACTAATTTAAATATCATCTACTTTATAATATTGAAATAACAGCCTAATTTAAATATAAATTCTGTATCCTTTTAAATGGGTGCTTCCTCTGTAGGGCGGTCATGCACTACCGATAGTGATAACGGGATGTTTTGGTAGAAAAGTAACAAGAGGATTAAGTGTTTAAAGGGCCAGTGTAAGCTCCTTTCATGTTGAATCTATTTCTTAGTTCACTATTAATAAACAATACAAATACACCTGCCAAAAGCAGCAACGCTTTAGCCAGAACATATAATTAGAATTGCAGTGTACCTCCTTAACCCGCCTGGCGGTATGATTATTTCAGTATTTATAATGTTAAAGCGGTACATTCTAAAATACTGACATAATCATACCGCCTTTAGTCACCTTTACCCCTTCCCCCTCTACTCCTCCCTTTCCCCTTATCCTCCTTCTTCTCCTGCATTTCCCCCGTCCCCTCTCTTATCCTCCTCATTCCCCCTTATCCTCCCTCTCATCCTCCTCATCCTCCTTTACCCCCTCATCCTCCTTCTTTCCCCCCTCATCCTCCTCTTACCCTCATCCTCCTTTCTCACCTCATCCTCCTCTTCCCCCTCATCCTCCTCCTTTCCCCCCTCATCCTCTTCCTCCTCTTCCCCTCATCCTCCCCCCTTATTCTCCTCTTCCCCCCTTCCCCCTCATCCTCCTCTTCCCACCTCTTCCCCCCTCACCCCTCTTTCCCCCTCACCTTCCTCTTCCCCCTTACACTCCTCTTTCCCCCTCACACTCCTATTTCCCCCTCACACTCCTATTTCCCTCACCTTCCCTTCCCCATTCATCCTCCTCTTACCCCCCTCACCCCCCCTTATCCTCCTCCTCTTCCCTCCCTCCTTCCTCCCTCTCTTCTCTCTTCTTCTTAGCCTCCGATCAGCTCCTACTTCTGATTGGAGGCTCGCAGCGCGTCTTATGACTGTCTCTTGAACCGGCATATGCTAATGACGTGCCGCTCTTGTGACGTCATTAGCATATGCCGGTTCCAGGCATAAGACGCGCTGCGAGCCTCCGATCAGCAGCAGGAGCTGATCGGAGGCTAAGAAGAAGACTTGAGAGGTGAGAGGGGGGAAGGAGGAAGGATAAGGGGGAGGAGGAGGAGGAAGATGGGGAGGAGCAGGAGGAAGATGGGGAGGAGCAGGAGGAAGATGGGGAGGAGCAATGGTGTGCTGAGGGGGCCCAGGCAAACTCGGCAGCACTGGGCCCCCTCCACATCCTCCCTGCGTTAACCCCGATTGTAGCTCGGGGTTACTGATTTAGGAAGAGAAGATTAACCCTGAGTCACACTCAGGATTACCGCTAGGAAGGTTAATGACTACTGTTGTACCACTCCCCAACTATCTACTGAAATCAAACATTTCTATTAAGATACCATTAATTTGGCAGGGTGGGTAACATGGACCATGCTCTGTAGGATAAGGGGGCTATATTTACTGTAACTTAACCCCCTGCATCTCCAAAGTGAGCATGCTCTAAGTTACCGACACTACCTAATTAACTAAAAGCTTTGCTGCTGTTTGCACGTGTATTTTTAATGTTAATCAATGGCGAAATAACAAATAGATTTAACATGAAAAGCTCTAACACGCTGTTACTTATTAGGAGCCCAAAAAAATCTAGGGCAGATAAAGTTTAAAGAGACTGTGGCCCTGAGTGGTGCAATTTAACTTTACCCTCATGACAGGCAGCCTCCAAGGGAAGAGAGGACAGACAAACCAACAAGTATAAAGGAAACATACACTAGTAGTACACTACACAATATAAGCAAAATGTGTCAAAGGAATTGTACAAATCCACCACCAAAGGAAATCTTAAGCAATACATGGTATAAGTCCAAGTCCAAGTATGGATGAATGATCATCATGGAGATCTTGAGGGCCTTCCCTGCAGAGTAAATCAGCTTGATGAAAAAGAATTTGGAGGAGAGGGCAAAAAAGGAAAAAAAAAAATATGGATAAGTGAGGCTGGGTTATTTTATTACATGCATAACTATTGTACTTACAAAGGAAAAGAAAACTGGTTATTTACTTCATACTAAAAAAAGTCAATTATTTGGCATAAAACATGAGGAACATCTTTTTTATGTATTATGGCAGATTACTTACTTATTACTTTTGTGAGCTTGAATTTAAATTTAAAAACAAGTTCTACATTTGTATTACATCAGATACTTTTTTGTGAAGTAGATAATCTTATCTCATGTTGTTTGTTTAGTCATTCAGTCATGTCCTATTCTATGAGACTTTATGGACCACAGCACACCAGGCACATCTATTGTTATGTCTCGAATTGTGCGTATCCATAAGGCTTTCATGGCAAAGATACTGGAGTGTGTTGCCAGTTCCTTCTCCAGTGGATCACGATTTGTCTGACCTCTCTGCTATGACCTGCCCATCTTGGGTGACCCTACATGGTATAGCTCGTAGCTTCATTTAGGTACACGAGCCCCTTAAGATCTATTTATTTTAACAATAATGAACCCAAACTTAAGTCATTGTATATTTTTGCAATTTTTAACAATTTTTTGTGCTCTTGTCCATTTTTTTTAACAAACTAGTAAAATAAAAAGGCAAAGACATTGTGGTGAGAATCCACAGAGAGCAGATAAGGAAGAGAGAGAGAGAAGTGGACAGTAGAAATAGAGAGAAAAAGAAAAGAAAGTAGTACTTTACAGAAAGAGTAATAGATAACTGGAATAACAGTACAGTGCAAGTGATAGTGTCAAAAACAGCCAAGGGTGTGAGGCATGCCTGTGGTAAGCATAAGGCCAACTTAGGGCTTAAACTTTGGATTGATAGAATTGGAAAGCTAAAGTCTAGAGAGTGGGAGAAGGGGAGAGAGAGAGAAGGGGAGAGGCTAGAGGGAGTGAGACAGACGGGATAAGGATATATATTGCTAGACATCCTAATGTTCCCCTTGTTATTATATACATACTAGCGGCTTGCCCTTCAAAAAATGACGGCAATAAAATTGTAAGGCATGGAAATGCTGTTTACCACACAATGTAAGGCTTTTGCTCCTCTGTGGGCGTTCAGCGCTGATTGCGTGGCTCACAATGAGCGCCTCGTATTTTTTCAACCTTGTATAATTTTTTTCTAAGCTCCACGGGTCATAATTCTTGTTTCTTAAAGACGTACGTCCTTGCTGGTGTTTTGCGCACCTTGGGGTCGTGTAGACTCATTTTCATTTTTTTCAGCTGCCATTTTTTTCTCTCTTAGGCAATTTTCAAATGCCGAAACTTCTTAAATGCGACTTAAATTGGAGTGGAAACTCAGTTCCAGATGTCCTGGCTGCCTCCCGTGCTGTGTGTGATATTTGTTTTATGTTGTATTTTTTTGTTGTTGTGCTTTTCATGTTTTTCGACCGTTAACCTTGTCACGACCGGCCAATTTGGGGGACCACGCTCACCCCAAATCTCTCTCTCTCCACGGTCGCAACTTTTTGTTCAGATCTCAACACCAGCAGACACTTCAGATGACAGCATCATTACTGCAGAGACATGCACCTCAGACCCCTATTCTTAGGATCTAAGAATCACACCCATGTACCTTGGATTAGTACAAGCAGACTCTGACACCACCTGTGTTTAGTGTGTCCAAAGTCAGACTGGCCACGTCTTTATTGTTACAAAGATATATAAAAAAAAAACAGAAAGATGACACAAAACACCAAAGACTGCCCCCAGTTCTAGCCCATCCTCCTAGGCAAATAGCTTGCTATTCCCCCTCACCCACATGATTTCCTGATGTAGAGAGGCATCTGACTTTCTTCTAATTACACCTTTTGTTTCTCCTCTTACAGAGCCATAAAACTAGTTACCCCTTTCATGAATAAAGCCAGAGCCTTCACACGTGGCCGATCGCAGGGCCATATAAATTCCACTATCCTATTTCTAACACAGATACAGTTTTGCCATGTTAGTCAATTACAGCACCACATGCACTTATTACATCCATGATATAAATGTTAAGCAAATTGTTAGTACCTTCTAACCACACCTATAATAACTGATGAACCCCAAATAGTCCAGTGGGCCCTTCTGTTCATAACAAACCTCGTATTTTTTCGACCTTGTATAATTTTTTTCTAAGTTCCACGGGTCGTAATTCTTGTTTTTTAAAGTTGTACGTCCTTGTTGGTGTTTTGTGCGCTTTGCGAGGGATGCAGTACTGCAAGCTCGCTTCGGGACCTCGCAAAGCGTGACGACAATTATAATATGTGATAACTATAAATAACATGGCTTGGAATCTACTGCCATGTTTACTAATGTATTATTCTACTATCATATCACTGCATCACATAGCCTCCTCTCACCTCGCTATCATATCACTGTATAACACAGGCTTCCTCCCTCCTCACTATCATATCACTGCATCACACAGCCTCCTCTCACCTCACTTTCTTATCACTGTATAACACAGGCTTCCTCCATCCCCACTATCATATCACTGCATGGCACAGACTTTCTCCAACCTCCCTATCATATCACTGCATCACACAAGCTTCCTCCCACCTCACTATCGTATCATTGTATCACATAGGCTCCACGCACCTCACTATCATATCACTGTATCACACAGGCCTCTTCCCACCTTTCTATCATATTACTGCATCAAACAGGCTCCTCTCAACCCACTATCATATGATGCATCACACAGGCTTCCATCCACCCTGCTATCACATCACTGCAGAACACTGGGTTTCCCCTCCTTACTATCATATCATGGCGTAACACAGGCTTCCCCCCACCTCACTTTGATATCACTGCATAACACTTGGTTACCCTCCTTATTATCATATCACTGCATAACACTGGATTCCCCTCCCCACTTTCATATCATGGCATAACACAGGCTTCCTCCCACCTCATTATCATATCACTGCATGGCACAGGCTTCCTAACTCCTTGATTCCCTGTAATTTTAATCACTCCATGATACTTTCCCAGGGAATATAAAGTGATATTAGGTGGAATATGAGTGATGAAGGTGAAGAAGTTGAAGGGAACAGCAAGAGACAGATGGCTGAGCAGGGAGGTAGAAGGTTAGAAAGGGAAAAGGGAAGACTGAAAAAACAGAATAAAGAACAAAGTGTAAAAGTGATTTGGAAATATACATATGTTGTAAGTGTGAAAAATAAATGCAAAAGTCAGGTGTTGTGGTACAAAACTGTATGTCTGAGAAATAAACTAGCAACATTAAAATGTGTGTAACTTTGTGCAAATACTGTCTCTGTTGTTTCTGGCCTTGTAGCCTTCTGAGTGCTGGCTGCTCATTGCATCCTCCCAGAGTTGTAATAAGGGGGAGAGTCAAAAGCTCTCCTGGGTCTTTTAAATGCAAAGGTTTGGAAACCATGTTCCAAACAGCTTATAAGCTATAGAGACAGAAGTGTGAGGGCAGGGGTTCAGTCAGCAACCTGGATCTACGGCCAGAATTAGCTTTGTGCCAAAGTATTTTGTGTGGATTTTAAAATGTAAAGGACCACTAAGTTAATTTTTCTTTATAGCAGGGATCACATTTCTTTCTTCAGTCTAGATGGTGGGCCTTTGTAATTGGATGAGCTTTTCCTTAGTCCCAGTGAATCTACTGGCATTTTAGCTGTCACATTCCCATGGTGCAGATAGAAGTAGAGGCTTCTTGTCCTACCTCCTTAATCCAACCAACAGAAACCAAGTAAAATAGGACTACAGTGGTCTACAGTGGTCATTTGAGGTAAAGGTGACTGCCTTCTTTAAATAGTTGTGTATTGGTCACTATTATTGCCTTAAAGTACAGTACATGTAAAATGTAAAGAAAATCTACCAAGTAACTTGCTTGTTGACGTAAGAATGGATATCCTACTGTATATGAAGATCCAAGACAAAAGGCATTTATATGGTCAAGTAATAAGGCTTTTAACATTTCAATAAAAATGGATCAGTCCATGATTGAGCACCTCATTGAATAAATAAATAAATGAGTCCATGGCTGAGCACCTCATCAAATAAAGAAATGGGTCAGTCCATGGTTGACCATGTCACCAAATAAAGAAATGGTTTGGTCCATGGTTCACCACCTGATTGTGCCATTTAAGCCTTGATAGTTGTGTTGCACAATGTAGCTGGAGACCTTTGACACAGGATTTCCTTTGGATGACAGATTTAAAGGATCACGCTGGTCATTTTGTTCTGAAAGTACAAAAAATAAACATAGCCTTTACATTATTCCTGACTGCAGACTTCCTTTTTCTTTACTGAGCCAGTGTCTGCGCGGGCACCTCATTTGCATAATAATACATTTAAATGTCAGTTTGTTTATGTTTCCTTCTCTAGCCAGGCACCATGAACAAACTCCATTGTTTGGAGGTGGAGGAGGCGCCTAAGGGCATCATATATGTAATTCCAGTCCTGCATGTATACGACCACAACAATCTGAGGGTTGCAAAGGTTTCATGTGCACATCCTTACCCTGTATGATTTGTCTATCCAGTTACTTTATTAAAGTGACACAGCAAATGTCCTGTTTATTGCAGAAATCTACTCAAATAAATATGAAGAATTGCAGTTGGTTGTTGTTATTTTTTTTGGAAGGGTTAAATATTTGAGCATGAAATTTACATATTGTAAATTTAAATTATCTATACCGGACTTATCTCTCTAAGTGTCCTTATCTACCGAAATTATTTAACGTTGACAATGGTGGATGATAATCAATTAAAACATGCCTAGTTGGGTAAATAATAATATTACAGAGTACAGCTCTTATAACCAATTACACTTACATTGATTTACATGTATTTACATTGATTGGGACCTTGTTTTGGGAGAAGGAAGAATTAATGCATATTACCTTGTAAAAGTAATAACTGAGTTAAAGGGAATCTGGCATCACATAGTGTATCTGTAAATTTATGTTGTTGTTTAGTTGTTGTTGTCTGTCTCACTGTAATCCCTCTGAACCACAGCACTTCAGGGACATCTTGGGTCTGGTTGTGCTTATTCATAAGGTTTTCTTGACAAAGATACTGGAGTGGGTTGCCAGTTGCTTCTCCAGTTAATTGTGATTTGTCTGACTTCTCCATGGGCATAGGAGCCAAAACAAATCTGGGGGGATAATTCAACTCTACTCCCAGTACAGGAAGCAGGGGCAGATATACTGCCTGTGCACCCATTGCTGCAGTGCTTCTCAAAAATATAAATATAAATTAAATTTTCATACATACTGCTCCAAAGTGGCCAAATCTGGTAATGCATGATTAAGTCTAATTTTGCTATTTTTTCTCTCCCTTATTCATTTAATCTGGGAGGTATTTGTCCAATGCCCCTGTTATGACCTAACCATCTTGGGTGACCCTACATGGTATAGTTCCCAGCTTCGTTGAGGTACCCAAGTCCCTTCACCATGAGACAGTAGCAATACAGAAGGGGAACTTTATGTACATGTGTTAATAAAAAGCGTTTGTAATAATGTTACTGTTAAATTTTCCTTACGTGGCCTAATGGGACTATAGATGTAATTGGCATCTTGGCACTGCCAGCTTTCATTGTAATCTTCACCTGTGTCACATTGGTAAAATTATGATTTCTCAGTTTCTGTAAGGCTTTTATATTAGCAAATGGCAATAATTTAGCAACACAGCTCCTTAGCCATGTCCTACTAACTGGAAATAAGTGGTAATCTGCCGTGTGTTACACCCATGATACAAAATCCTGATAACACCAAAATGCATAACTATTCCAGTACAGCCTTTTATCCAGATTACGGGAAGCCTGTTACTTATTGAACGTACTCTCACAACCCCACAACATCAAACATTGTGCAACATTATCAGATCATCCATCTACTGGACTAGCCAAGAACTCACTGCATAAATAATAGGACAGACCCACAATTTCATTCTCAATTCTCCAAAAACTGAAGACTTTCCTTTCACCACCATGCAGAAAATGCTCTGCCGGCTCAGCAGTGTTTTGCTTTTCACCATCTGTGCTGCAGGTACGTTCACCCCTCAGTGTGATTAATATTTTGTGATTTTCCTGGAAGAAGAGACCTGTATTGTGATGTCCCGAACAGTTCGCCCGCGGACTATTCACAGCGATTTTGGCATGTTCATGTTCGCAGCGAACGGTAAACACATGCGCTTTTCGGTCCGCCCCCTATTCTTTATCATTGAGGAAACTTTGACCATGCACCTCACAGTCAGCAGACACATTCCAGCCAATCAGCAGCATACACTGCCTTCCAGAGCCTTCCATCTGAAGGACAGCATCCATTTTAGAGTCATTCTGAAGCTACATTCGTTGAGAGAGGACATATATTGGAGCTGATGCTGATTTAATAGGAAAATAGATAGCCAGGCTGTGTATTTAGCTTCCACTACAGACCTGAAGGACTCATCTGATATCTGCTACAAGGACAGCAACCCAAAAAAACCCTTTTTAGGGCTAGAACATCATTTATTTTATTTTATTATTTTTTTCTGTGTAATCTAATTGCATATGCCTACCTGCCAGCGTGTGTGTGTGACAGGCTAACACCTAACAGCTTCTATTGTGCTCAGTGAAATAAAACAACACTTTTTTGACTGTAATAGATTGAATAGCAATTGCCTGCCTACAGGCTTGTGTGTGAAGCCTATTGCATCTACTCTGCCATCTTTTGCCAGTGCACAGTGACACTCATATGTGGTGAAACCTAGTGTACAGTGACATAAAAGAACCCTTTTTTGACTGTAATCGATTGAATATCAGTTGTCTGCCTACAGGTGTTTGTGTGAAGCCTATTGCATCTACTCTGCCAACTTTTGCCAGTGCACAGTGACACTCATATCTGGTGCAACCTAGTGTACAGTGACATTTAAGAACCCTTTTTTGACTGTAATCGATTGAATATCAGTTGCCTGCCTACAGGCGTGTGTGTGAGGCCTACAGCTCCTACTCTGCCATCTTTTGCCAGTGCACAGTGACACTCATATCTGGTGCAACCTAGTGTACAGTGACATTTAAGAACCCTTTTTTGACTGTAATCGATTAAATATCAGTTGCCTGCCTACAGGCGTGTGTGTGAGGCCTACAGCGCCTACTCTGCCAACTTTTGCCAGTGCACAGTGACACTCATATCTGGTGCAACCTAGTGTACAGTGACAAAAAAGAACCCTTTTTTGACTGTAATCAATTGAATATCATATGCCTGCCTACAGGCGTGTGTGTGAGGCCTACAGCGCCTACTCTGCCAACTTTTGCCAGTGCACAGTGACACTCATATCTGGTGTCACAGTAGCTTGCACGCATAGTACCACTAATCAAAAAAAAAATGACAGGCAGAGGCAGGCCACCCAGAAGGGGCCGTCATGGTGCTGTGATTCCCTTTGGCCCTAGAATAATGCCCAGTTTTAAGAGGCAACGTAACCTGAACTTGAAAAGTTCTGAGGACATGGTTGACTGGCTAACACTGGACACCCAATCTTCTACAGCTTCCGCTCGGAACCTAGACGCACCATCCTCCTCCAGCTTAGCTTCGGGCACCTCTCCAGTTATCACTCGCCCGCCTGCCGCCACCACCAACACTAGCACCACAGCCGCTTCACTTGATCCGTCAGCAGAGTTATTTACACATCCGTTGGAAGAAATGAGTGATGCGCAAACATTAGTGCCAGAGGATGTAGATAACAGGGATATGTCCCAGTCAGGCAGCATTACACACATGGACGTACGGCCTGATGATGATGATGATGATGTTGTACCCAGTGCTGCTTCCTTTGTTGAGTTGTCAGATACAAGTGAAGCGGTTGATGATGACGATGCGTCAGTGGATGTCACGTGGGTGCCCGCTATAAGAGAAGAAGAACAGGAGGAAAGTTCAGATGGGGAGACAGAGAGGAGGAGGAGACGAGTTGGAAGCAGGGGGAGGTCGTCGAAAGTAGCTAGTGGCACAGTCAGACAGCATGCATCGGCACCCGGGGTCAGCCAGACAGCACGCCAGTCAACGCATGATGTTGCCACCACCAGAATGCCGTCATTGCAGAGCTCAGCAGTGTGGCAATTTTTTTTTGTGTCTGCCTGTGACAACAGTGATGCCATTTGCAACCTGTGCGAAAAGAAACTAAGTCTTGGGAAGTCCAACACCCACCTAGGTACAACTTCTTTGCGAAGGCACATGATGTCACATCACAAACGCCTATGGCATCAACACATGAGTAGAAGCAGCACACAAAGTCAAAGCCGCCATCCTCTTCCTAGTCAAGCATCTTCAGCCACGTCAACCACTGCTGCCCTGCTTGACGCCTCTCAACCATCCGCCACTCCGTGTCTCGCCCTGAGCAGTCCCTGCTCATCTGCCCACAGTCAGGTGTCTGTCAAGGACATGTTTGAGCGTAAAAGAAGCCAATGTTACAAAGTCACCCCCTTGCCCAGCAACTGACAGCTGGCTTGTCTGAACTCTTAGCCCGCCAGATTTTACCATACAAGCTGGTGGAGTCTGAGGCGTTCAAAAAATTTGTAGCTATTGGGACACCGCAGTGGAAGGTACCCGACCAAAATTTCTTTGCACAAAAGGCAATCTGGCACACAGTGTTGGGGCAAGGGTCCATCTGACCACTGATACCTGGTCTGCAAAGCATGGTCAGGGCAGCTATATCACCTACACTGCACATTGGGTAAACCTGGTGACGGCTGCCAAGCATGGAATACGTGGCTCTGCAGAGGAGTTGGTGACACCGCCACGACTTGCAGGCAGGCCTGCTGCCACCTCCTCTACTTCTCCTACTCCATCCTCTTCCTTAACCTCCTTGGCTGAGTCCTCTTCTGCTGCTGCTATGTCTTGCTCCACATCAACGGCACCCCCCCAGCTCAAGAGGTACCATTGCACATCCCGGATACGGCAGTGTTACGCCGTCTTGGGGTTGACTTCCCTGAAAGCAGAGAGTCACACCGGACCAGCACTCCTGTCCGCCCTGAACGCACAGGTGGATCAGTGGCTGACTCCGCACCAACTGGAGATTGGGAAAGTGGTTTGTGACAACGGAATAAATTTGTTGGCGTCATTGAATTTGGGCAAGTTGACACATGTGCCGTGCATGGCACATGTGTGTAATCTGATTGTACAACGCTTTGTGCATAAGCACCCAGGCTTACAGGACATCCTGAAGCAGGCCAGAAAGGTGTGTGGCCATTTCAGGCGTTCCTACATGGCCATGGCGCACTTTACAGATATCCAGCGGCGAAACAACATTCCAGCGAGGCGCTTGATTTTAGACAGCCCGACACGTTGGAATTCAACACTCCTAATGATCGATCGCCTGCTCCAAAAAGAAAAGGCCTTTAACGAGTATTTGTATGATGGGGGTGCTAGGACAACCTCTGCGGAGCTGGGGATTTTTTTGCCACGTTACTGGACGCTCATGCACAATGCCTGTAGGCTTATGCATCCTTTTGAGGAGGTGACAAACCTGGTCAGTCACACCGAGGGCACCATCAGCGACATCATACCATTTGTTTTCTTCCTGGAGCATGCCCTGCAAAGTGTGCTGGATCAGGCCGTAGATGAGCATGAAGAGGAAGAGTTGTGGTCACCATCACCACCAGAAACAGCCTTATCAGCATCGCTTGCTGGACCTGCGGCAACGCTGGAAGAGAATTGTGAGGAAGAGGAGTCAGAGGAGGAATGTGGCTTTGAGGAGGAGGAGGAAGACCAACCACAACAGGCATTCCAGGCTGCTCGTTGTCACCTATCTGGTACCAGTGGTGTTGTACGTGGCTGGGAAGAACATACCTTCAGTGAGATCACTGAGGACGAGGAACGGGACATGACTAGCTCGGCATCCAACCTTGTGCAAATGAGGTCTTTCATGCTGTCGTGCCTGTTGAGGGACCCTCGTATAAAAAGGATGAAGGAGAACGACCTGTACTGGGTGTCCACGCTACTAGACCCCCGGTATGAGCAGAAAGTGCCTGAAATGTTACCGAATTACCACAAGTCAGAAAGGATGCAGCACTTCCAAAATAAATTAAAAAGTATGCTTTACACAGCGTTTAAGGGTGATGTCACAGCACAACGGCAATCTAACAGCGGAAGAGGTGAACATAATCCTCCTCCTCCCACGACCACGCCGGCAAGGAGAGGACGCTTTACAGGCGTGTTGTTGATGGAGGACATGCAGAGCTTTTTAAGTCCTATGCATCGCCACAGCCCTTTGGGGTCCACCCTCAGAGAACGATTCGACCATCAGGTAACAGACTACCTCGCCATAACTACAGATATCGACACTATGAGGAGCGATGAACCCCTTGACTACTGGGTGTGCACGCTTGCCCTGTGGCCTGAGCTATCCCAATTTGCCATAGAACTTCTGTCCTGCCCCGCTTCAAGTGTCCTGTCAGAAAGGACCTTCTGTGCAGCAGGAGGTTTTGTCACTGATAAGAGAAGTCGCCTAGGTCAAAAAAGTCTAGATTACCTCACCTTTATTAAGATGAATGAGGGATGGATCCCGAAGGGACTGACAGTGGGCGATACATTCGATTAAAAAAGGCCTGATAGATGAGCTGCCTTGAGCTAATAATGGTCCACACGCTGCTGTATCTTATCCCTGGATGCCGGATGACTTGCGTGACTTATCCGCCACCAATTAGGGTTCAAGACGCAATGTTTTAGGGCACTTTCTGCCTGGCAAACTAACATCAATTTTTCTGGTTGCTGCAACAATACCTAATTTTTGCATTTAAATTCTTTTATTGTCAGAAGGCGTACAGCATGTAATGAAAAATAAAGCATTTTTGATCAGTCTTGCATAACAGTTGTGCAAAAATACATATTTACAATAAAGACATTTTGTGAAAGTTAGCTGGTTATTCCTTCTTATTTTTACTTTTTAGGTTAATAATTTTTCTTATTTTTTACTGTGATTGCAATTTAAAAGATACCTAAAACATGGTAAAACAGACAATAGTAAAGAGTATATCTGCAGGACACACCAAAGTCCTATTAGCTATCATCCCTCCAGCAGTATTAGCTTATTATTTACAATATCTAACCTGGGCAATCACCCTTGGGTTACCCTAGGGCAGGCTTCAGTAAGCGACCTCTCCTTTCCTGGGATGATTTTGCCGCCGGTTGCTTCTGAAGGTTCTCCAGGGCTCCCCCACTCCGGTCCTTCCTGCAGTGTCGCTTCAACCAGTAACAAATGTTTTATATTTGTAAAGCAACCCAATGATCCCCCTTGATAGAGGTTTATCTTTACAAATTTTGGAGAACCAATTTAAGACCGGTGTCCCCTGTTTTTGGGTCAGGGAGTGTGTCAAATGCCTCAGCCTACAGTAATTGTAATGTTCTGACAGCGGTAGCTCATGCTTGTCCCTCAGTTCCTCATAGGTGAGCATCTGGCCCTTTACTAACCAGTCTCCCAGTCTATCTAGTTTCCTTGACCTCCACCAGTGTTGTGATGTTGTGCTCATGTGTTTCAGGGCCTGAGGGTGGTCAAGAATTGGGGTCATTTGGGTGGATCCAGGGAACAAACCCGTGTGTTTCTT
Organism: Discoglossus pictus; assembly: GCA_027410445.1. Classification (NCBI taxonomy): domain Eukaryota; kingdom Metazoa; phylum Chordata; class Amphibia; order Anura; family Alytidae; genus Discoglossus; species Discoglossus pictus. The sequence continues at coordinate 9,983,612 of CM050171.1, read as the reverse complement.
AACCCATTTCCAGTATGATAGTGAGTGTCTGATTAGGGGGGTTGGCGAGTTTTTAAGGCTCTGAGGCAATTCTGATAGCCAAGCCACCTTGTCCCAGGTTAAGGGCCTTAAAGTGTGGTTCTCTAAATACACCCAGGCCGGTTGATGACATATAGAATGTGCTATTGGGAGGAAAGATAGGTGACATAACAGGTATTAAACTGATAGGAATAAATAGTACAACTAAACACACCACTCCTATCTGGTAGCACCTTAGATTGCACGCGCAGTGCCCCAAATTTGAAGTGGGAGGACAGACCAAGACCAAGCATCTTTTTCCATCTCCCTGTTCCAAAAATCCATGCCATATACACGTCCCCTGATAGGTGACGTAACAGGTATCAAACTGATAGGAATAAATAGTACAACTTAATATACCACTCCTATCTGGTGGCACATTACATTGCACGTGCAGTGCCCCAAATTCGAAGTAGGAGGTCCGACCAGGCCTCTTTTTCCATCTCCCTGTTCCAAAAATCCATGCCATATACACGTCCCCTGATAGGTGACGTAACAGGTATCAAACTGATAGGAATAAATAGTACAACTTAATACACCACTCCTATCTGGTGGCACATTACATTGCACGTGCAGTGCACCAAATTCGAAGTAGGAGGTCCGACCAGGCATCTTTTTCCATTTACCTGTTCCAAAAATCCATGCCATATACATGTCCCCTGATAGGTGACTGAACAGGTATTAAACTGATAGGAATGAATAGTACAACTTAATACACCACTCACATCTGGTGGCACATTACATTGCACGTGCAGTGCCCCAAATTCGAAGTAGGAGGTCCGACCAAGCATCTTTTTCCATCTCCCTGTTCCAAAAATCCATGCCATATACACGTCCCCTGATAGGTGACGTAATAGGTATCAAACTGATAGGAATAAATAGTACAACTTAATACACCACTCCTATCTGGTGGCACATTACATTGCACGTGCAGTGCCCCAAATTTGAAATAGAAGGTCCAACCAAGCATCTTTTTCCATCTCCCTGTTCCAAAAATCCATGCCATATACACGTCCCCTGATAGGTGACGTAACAGGTATTAAACTGATAGGAATAAATAGTACAACTGAACACACCACTCCTATCTGGTTGCACCTTAGATTGCACGTGCAGTGCCCCAAATTTGAAGTGGGAGGACCGACCAAGCATCTTTTTCCATCTCCCTGTTCCAAAAATCCATGCCATATACACGTCCCCTGATAGGTGACGTAACAGGTATCAAACTGATAGGAATAAATAGTACAACTTAATACACCACTCCTATCTGGTGGCACATTACATTGCACGTGCAGTGCCCCAAATTCGAAGTAGGAGGTCCGACCAAGCATCTTTTTCCATCTGCCTGTTCCAAAAATCCATGCCATATACACGTCCCCTGATAGGTGACATAACAGGTATCAAACTGATAGGAATAAATAGTACAACTTAATACACCACTCATATCTTGTGGTTCATTACATTGCACGTGCAGTGCCCCAAATTCGAAGTAGGAGGTCCGACCAAGCATCTTTTTCCATCTCCCTGTTCCAAAAATCCATGCCATATACACGTCCCCTGATAGGTGACGTAACAGGTATCAAACTGATAGGAATAAATAGTACAACTTAATACACCACTCATATCTTGTGGTTCATTACATTGCACGCGCAGTGCCCCAAATTCGAAGTAGGAGGTCCGACCAAGCATCTTTTTCCATCTCCCTGTTCCAAAAATCCATGCCATATACACGTCCCCTGATAGGTGACGTAACAGGTATCAAACTAATAGGAATAAATAGTACAACTTAATACACCACTCCTATCTGGTGGCACATTATATTGCACGTGCAGTGCCCCAAAATCGAAGTAGGAGGTCCGACCAAGCATCTTTTTCCATCTCCCTGTTCCAAAAATCAATGCCATAAACACGTCCCCTGATAGGTGACGTAACAGGTATCAAACTGATAGGAATAAATAGTACAACTTAATACACCACTCATATCTTGTGGTTCATTACACTGCACGCGCAGTGCCCCAAATTCGAAGTAGGAGGTCCGACCAAGCATCTTTTTACATCTCCCTGTTCCAAAAATCCATGCCATATACACGTCCCCTGATAGGTGACGTAACAGGTATCAAACTAATAGGAATAAATAGTACAACTTAATACACCACTCATATCTTGTGGTTCATTACATTGCACGTGCAGTGCCCCAAATTCGAAGTAGGAGGTCTGACCAAGCATCTTTTTCCATCTCCCTGTTCCAAAAATCCATGCCATATACACGTCCCCTGATAGGAGACGTAACAGGTATTAAACTGATAGGAATAAATATTACAACTGAACACACCACTCCTATCTGGTGGCACCTTAGATTGCAAGCGCAGTGCCCCAAATTTGAAGTGGGAGGACCGACCAAGCATCTTTTTCCATCTCCCGCTTCCAAAAATCCATGCCATATACACGTCCCCTAATAGTGGACGTAACAGGGATTAAACCGATAGGAATAGTACTACTTAACAGTACACACCTTATAATAATTCAGACAGAGGCAACGCAGAGAGAGGAATCTGAAGAAGAGGAGTCAGAGGAGGAAGGTGGCTTTGAGGAGGTGGAAGACCAAACACAGCAGTGCTTGTTGTCACCTTTCGGGGGAACCTTGGTGGCTGGGTGGAGGAAGAGACCTTCAATGACATCAGTGAGGACAAGGAACGGGACATGGCTAGCTTGGTATCCAACCTTGTGCAAATGGGGAGTTTGCGGTTGTGCAAAGGGACTGTTTGCGGTTGTTTGCGGTGCATTAAACGGGGAGATTGGTCTGTTACAGTGAAGCGGGTTTAACCCTTACACTACCTGATCGATACAACATCATATCTGATGTTTTAAAGCATGTTATTCCAAACAATTTAGGAATGTTAGGTGATTTATGCCCTTTATGGCTTAAAACCAGACTCTGCATCAACTATGTAATTTGAAACAACTTTCCCATCACTATTGTGGCCAGAAAGAGTCCCTGTGGGTTTTGAAATTCGCCTGCCCATTGAAGTCTATGGCGGTTTGCTAATGTTCGCCCGTTCGCGAACATTTGATTAAATTTGCGTCCGCGGTTCGCGAACCGAAAATTTGATGTTCGCGACATCACTAGACCTGTAATATTATGTATCGTAGAAGGATGTAAGACCCCAAGAGCATGCCTCTAGGTGTGATAGGCAATAATGTTATATTTGACGTGGAAATTGCCTAAAACACACATAACTACAACTTGACTGAACAATTTTATAGACAATTAAAACAATGTGAAAACTTATAGTCCATATAGTAAGGCCTAATATAAAAGCAACTCAGAAATGTTATAGTTTAATAACCAAATGACAACAGAAGATACTGTAGTGTTTAGAATGGAGTCTTGGTCACTGTGTATTGATGAGGGTTCCTTAAAGATCTACCAATTCACTGAAAAGTGTGACATAGGTTTTATTGCTCAATCCACTTGTCACATATTGGGGAGTAGCGGAATGGAGATTACTCTTCTCTATCTATATCTATCTACATCTATATACCCATCTATCGATCTGTATATATCTACATGTCTAACTATCTATCTATCTATCTATCTATCTATCTATCATCTGATGTATTTCAGTGCAGAACAAATATGGCTGTTTACCTTCCACAAAAGTTTTACTGCGCAACCATTAATGAAATAGGATAAATGCTGCTCTATTTTATCTGCATTCTGTGAATTCAATTTCCAAAAACACACATATATATATATATATATATATATATATATATATATATATATATATTGTTGTTGTTCTTACCTTCAGTCATGTCCAACTCTTGGTGACAATATGGATGCAGCACTCCAGGTACATCTGTCTTTGTTGCTTCCATATGTTTTTCAAGTCAAAGATACTGGAATGGGATGCCAGTTCCTTCTCCAGTGGACTGTGATTTGTCTGACCTCTCCATGACCTGCCCATCTTGGGTGACCCTACACGGTATAGCTTACAGCTTTATTGAGGTACACAAGCCTCTTCATGAGGCCAAAGTAGTGATCCAGAAGGGGGATGTCTTTATATATATATATATATATATATATATTTATATACACATATATATATATATATATATATATATATATATATATATTGTGGTAATGTGGCCATTGGTGACTGGTTTCTCCTTTGAGATACATATAAACAGCAGAGATTCCAAGATTCTTTTTTGTACTTTTTATTAAAAAGTCCAAAATACAAAAGAAATAGCCTACTCCAGCATAAAATAAAATTCTGTATAAACGTACTGGCTTAACATCAGGAACACCCTTACTAGTCCTGAATCCGCTTCTCGGCCTTCTGTCTGCAGTCTCTTTGGTGCCGTCTGCAGTCTCACTTGCTCTCTCTGCAGTCTCTTTGGCCATCTCAGCAGTCTCAGAAGTCTCTTTTGCCATCTCAGCAGTCTCAGTAGTTTCTCTTGATGTCTCTGCGGTCTCTCTTGCCGTCTCTGCGGTCTCTCTCTTCCTGCTCTGCGGTCACTCTCGCCTGCTCTGCAGTTTGTTTGGCAGCTCCTGTGGTCTCTCTTGTGCTCTCTGCAGTCTTTGTTGATGCTGTCATGGTGGCTTTTTGCACTCTCTCTGCCATCCAACAGGTCTCCAACCCCTGATTTCTCTCTTCATCAGGTTTGGTTTGCCTTCCCTTAACAGGGAAACTGCTTTTTAAACTTGGGTAGACAAGCACTCCCCTTGTATAGCAATACGCAGGTTTATAAAAAAAATCCCAAAAGGGCAATCTCTGTACTCTGTTTACTCCCACTCTGATAAGGATCTCTTCCTTCAGGGTACAAGAAGTTGTTGCCTTTTCTTCTCTCCACAGATAGGGACCCAGGACTGTGGCCCAGTGCTTTTTAGGCCAACCTTCCCTAGTGGAAATCTTCTCAAAATTCAGGAGGTATGTTTCTACATCATCCTTAATGGTCATCTTCTTTAGGAATCGGTTCGAATTCATAATCCTGCTTGACTTTGAAGCCACAGTGTGAGGAATTGACTCTGCTGGGTTTTGAACCCTGGTCCCCAGGCTGCTATACCTCTTCCCTACCGGTACGCCAGCCTGCCTCTTGCAGATTTGCCTGAGATCTGATACCTTGACTCTAAAAGCAATGCAATCAGTGACAACTCTCTTTAGCTGTGTCTGGTCAGCTGTCTGGTTCTTGGCCTATATAAGGCACTTCCTGTCTCTGTATCCTTGCCAGATTATTGTGTGGTTTCTGATCACTTCAATAAAGCTTGTTCCTGTTTCACCTACAAATTGCTGAACTGGATTATTGCTGACCTTGGCTGCTGGTCTCCACAAACCTTGTGATTCCTATATCATTACAGAATAATCTGGCCCTTTCATGGAGACCGCCGGGTCAGATTCTGCATTGGCCCAGCAGGTTGCTTTATTTGCAAGAACTGTGCAGACCCAGGCACAGACCATTCAAGTGCTGCAGGACCAGGTAGCTGAACTGCAGGCCCAACAGGTTGCTTTTACTGCAAGAAATGTGCAGACCCAGGCACAGACCATTCAAGTGCTGCAGGACCAGATAGCTGAACTGCAAAATAAAATTCAGTCAATGCACAGTGAGTATACCAGCTACAGGGCACGAGATGTTACACCTGCACAAGATGCCTGCTTGCCCCTACCAGAAAAGTTTGGAGGAGATCGCAAAAAATGTAGGGGTTTCCTAAATCAATGCCGTTTGCACTTCATGATGTTACCTCAACGATTTCCATCTGAAAGAGAGAAGGTGGGATTTATTTTTTCCTTATTCAAAGATGAAGCCCTGGCTTGGGGCTCCCCTCTTCTGGAACAGGACAGTCCAGTCTTGGGTAATCTAAATGACTTTCTTGAGGCCATGTGCCTAGTTTTTGATGACCCAAATCGATGTGCTACAGCAGAAGCCACTCTCCTTCATTTGCATCAAGGGAGGCGCTCGGTGGCTGAATATGCTGCTGAATTCAGACAGTGGGTTGCTGATACTACCTGGAACCAATCAGCCCAGAGGTTCCACTTCAGAAAAGGTCTCTCAGAAGCTATAAAAGATGAGCTAGCTCGTGTTGATCTTCCTGCTGACTTTGATGCATTTGTGCGTTTGGCTATCCGTATTGATCGGAGACTTTCTGAAAGAAGATTGGAAAGACAGGGCTCTTTTAGACCAAGTACTACTCCAATTTCCTATTCAAGAACTTCTACTCCGATCCCACAAACACCTACAGACTCTGAGCCAGAGGCTATGCAGGTAAATCTAATAAGAGGGCCATTATCCAACGAAGAAAAACAGTGGCGACGCACTCACAATTTATGCCTGTATTGTGGTAGTGCAGGGCACTATGCCATCAATTGCCCTAGCAAATCCAAAAGAACAATAGCTATGGCAGCTGAGGGTGCACAGATCCAACACCAATCCCAGATTTCAGATCAACTGAATTCCGTCACACAACCCTTGTTTTCTCTGGCTCATGGTGAAGAGGGTATGTTGACTCAACATCCTCATTTTGTGGTGCCTATCACTTTGCAATGTGGTGATCGTAAAATTTCAACTACAGCTATGATAGATTCTGCAGCAGGCGGAAACTTTATGGACATTAAATTTGCAGCAGGAAATAGAATTCAGTCTATCCCTAATTCTTCACCTGTGTTAATGGAGACAGTTGACGGTTCTCCACTTACGTCAGGCCCGGTTACACATGAGACTGTGCCCTTAATGTTGACTGTGGAAGTGAATCACCATGAGGCTATCTCTTTCCACCTAATTTCCTCAACACAGTTTCCAGTGATTTTGGGGGTACCTTGGCTTGCTCTGCATAACCCACAGATTGATTGGAAGATCAGAACTCTGTCCTTTCCTTCAGAACACTGCTTAATGAATCGTCAACCCTCTAAGGTAACACCTGTTGCCACAACAATTAATGAAATGGTTGCTACAAACTTGACTAAGCTTCCTCTACAATATCGGGATTTTGCAGATGTCTGTGATAAGAAGAATGCTGATCAGCTTCCACCACACAGGCCTTATGATTGCCCAATAGAGCTGTTGCCTGGGGCTGCTATCCCATTTGGCCGTATATATTCCCTTTCTGAGCCTGAATTGAAAGCTCTTCGTGAATACCTACAAGAAAATCTTGCCAAAGGCTTTATTCGACCATCTACTTCCCCAGCAGGAGCTCCTATATTCTTTGTAGAGAAGAAAGATGGCAGCCTACGGCCATGCGTTGATTACAGGGACATTAATAACATCACTGTTAAAAACCGCTACCCCTTGCCTCTGATTCCTGAACTTTTGGAGAGACTTCGCTCAGCTAAAATATTTACGAAGCTTGATCTTCGGGGGGCATATAATCTGGTTCGCATAAGACCCAATGATGAATGGAAAACAGCTTTCAGAACCAGGTACGGGCATTACGAATATCTAGTAATGCCTTTTGGGCTGTGTAATGCCCCTGCAACTTTCCAGCATCTTATCAATGATGTACTACGAGATCTCCTGGATCAGTTTGTTGTGGCATATTTGGATGATATCCTAATATTCTCTGATAATCTTGAAAACCTGAGAAAACAAGTCCGTATAGTTCTAGAGCGCCTTCGTACCCACCGCCTATACATTAAACTAGAAAAATGTGAGTTTGAACAAACAGAAATTCAATTCCTGGGGTATGTAATAACTCCCAAAGGTTTAAGTATGGACGCAAGTAAAATTAAAGCTGTGCTGGACTGGCCCATCCCCAAGAATGAAAAAAATGTTCAGAGATTTGTCGGGTTTGCCAATTTTTACAGGCGTTTCATTAAGAATTTCTCTGCCGTTATTACACCGATCACTGAACTCACACGTAAAGGGACTCCTTTTCAGTGGTCTGATAAGGCGGATACCGCATTTTCCAGATTGAAGACTCTGTTTACCTCTGCCCCTGTCCTGGTACATCCTCAGCCGGAATTACCATTTATTGTGGAAGTTGATGCTTCTGATTCAGCTGTTGGTGCTATACTGTCTCAAAGGACTGGACCTAAGATGCTGTTACATCCGTGTGCCTTCTATTCCCGCCAGATGGTGCCAGCAGAAAGAAACTATGACATAGGGAATAAAGAACTTTTGGCTATAAAAGCTGCCTTCACCGAATGGAGACATCTCTTGGAGGGAGCTACCCATCCAATTACTGTCCTCACAGATCACAAAAATCTGGAATGTATTCGATCAGCAAAGAGACTGTCAGCCAGACAAGCACGCTGGTCCCTATTCTTCTCGAGGTTAAATTTTTTGGTTACATACCGTCCTGGCTCCAAGAATAGTAAGGCGGATGCCTTGTCTAGAATAGCTGACCCCCTCCATACTACCGTAACCAAGACCACCATCTTGCCGGAGGATATATTTATAGGAGTTACATTTCCTTCTGATCTGATGTCTCGCATTAAAAAGGGCTACGCTGAAGACCCAGTTCTTCGTGATCCTCCTCGTGACCTCCATATGACGATGCTTAATGGGTTTTGGATTTTTCAACAACGTCTGTTTGCTCCCGAGTCAGTGCGACTGGACCTTTTACGTCTCTACCATGACTCAAAACCAGCAGGTCATCCAGGAATCCGAAAGACGCAAGACCTACTTGCCCGATCCTTTTGGTGGCCGAAGTATCATGAGGATGTTAAGAAGTATGTGTCCTCTTGTGATGTATGTGCCAGACATAAGACTCCTCGCTCATCCCCTGTTGGCTTGCTTCAGCCTCTTCCGATTCCTCATCGTCCCTGGGGATCTATATCCATGGACTTTATTGTGGAACTACCTCCCTCTAAGGAACAAACTACCATTCTTGTTGTTGTGGACTGGTTAACTAAGATGGGCCATTTCATACCAGCTCGTGGTCTCCCTTCAGCTAAACAGACGGCTGACCTGGTTATTCGGGAAATATTTCGCTTGCATGGAGTGCCTGATGAAGTAGTTTCTGACAGGGGAGTGCAGTTTACATCTCGTTTTTGGAAACATTTTTGTTCTAATCTAGGTATTAATGTAAATCTGTTGTCAGCTTTTCATCCGCAAAGTAATGGACAGACTGAGCGAACCAATCAGACTTTGGAGCAATATTTGCGATGCTATATTAGTTACCTGCAGGATGACTGGCTGGATTTTCTACCCACGGCTGAGTTTGCCTATAACAATGCCCAACACTGCTCCACTTCTTTGAGCCCATTTTTTGCCAACTATGGTTACCATCCGACCTTTCTAGTCAGTCTCCCAATTACTACTTCCATTCCTGCTGTCACTGACCGGCTAACCGCCTTACGTGATTCCCAAGCACTGTTGAAAGAGACTCTTTTGGAGGCTCAGGAATGTTACAAAAGAGCTGCTGATAGGCATAGAAAGCAGGCCCCAGTCTATCACGTTGGTGAGAAGGTGTGGCTGTCAACAAAGAATCTTAAGCTTCGGATTCCTTCTCATAAATTGGGTCAAAGGTTCATGGGACCTTTTGAGATCATTGCTCAGATCAATGCTGTCACTTTCCGTTTGCAACTCCCGAATTCCATGAAAATACATCCAGTGTTTCACGTTGCACTGCTTAAACCTTTTCATGAAAATACTTTCCCTGGCCGAGCCCTGCCTGCCCCACCTCCAGTCCTCGTGGATGGTGAGGATGAGTACGAAGTGGAAAAAATTCTTGACTCCAGGATCTTCCGTAACAAGCTTCAGTATCCGGTTCGCTGGAAAGGCTATGGTGAGGAGGAGAGTTCGTGGGAACCAGTGGACAATATTCGCGCTCCTGATCTCCTTTGGTCTTTTCATGTGCATTACCCTGCTAAACCAGGTAATAGGGCATCCAGAGGCTGCACCTATAGAGGCGGGGGTAATGTGAGGAATTGACTCTGCTGGGTTTTGAACCCTGGTCCCCAGGCTGCTATACCTCTTCCCTACCACTGCGCCAGCCTGCCTCTTGCAGATTTGCCTGAGATCTGATACCTTGACTCTAAAAGCAATGCAATCAGTGACAACTCTCTTTAGCTGTGTCTGGTCAGCTGTCTGGTTCTTGGCCTATATAAGGCACTTCCTGTCTCTGTATCCTTGCCAGATTATTGTGTGGTTTCTGATCACTTCAATAAAGCTTGTTCCTGTTTCACCTACAAATTGCTGAACTGGATTATTGCTGACCTTGGCTGCTGGTCTCCACAAACCTTGTGATTCCATATCATTACACACAGTGTTCTTTTCAGACCTAATTTGCTGCAGCTTAGCTTTCTGTACTTCCAAATATTCTCTCATGTGGACTCTGTCCATTTCCACTTGTATCTGCCATTTCTCTGTGGCCTCTTCTGCTTGGGTCAGCCATTGCTCTTTACTCTCTCTTTGGCTCACAATGGTTGGTGAGATGCATACAAGCATCCTTCTTAGCTTGCAGTGAGGCTCTGGCCTCACTCTGCTAGGCCAAACAGAGCCTAATTGCAGGGGACCACACCCATTTCTCTGTGTGTGCCTTTAACAGGCTTACAACACCTGCAGGTTCAATTAGCTGTTTAGCACTGTTCCAGGAAGTTAACTCTCTCTTTCCTGGGAAGAACTCTTCATTACGTGTCTTGCTCTCACCTCTGGGGGGGCACTATGTTACAATATATATATATATATATAGTACATTTGTGTTCACATTTGAATGTCTAAAACAAGTTAAAACTTGTTTTTCTGCTCAGAAATACAGTTATTACACTGCATTCTGGGACCCTGGGCCGAGCATGAAAATGTGCCCACAAAGACTTCACTTTTGCAATCCATAACCTTTTCAGACAGGGCTTCCTTTAAGCACATGCCTTTTGTATTACAGAGCTTTGAGCAAAGCTCGGGATGGATATACACAAGCCAGGAAACCTACCCACATACATCTGTTTCATGGTTTCTGCTTCTCAGCAGTATATATATATATATATATATATATATATATATATATACACACACAATTAATGGTTTTCTATGGTAAAAGTAGGGGATGTACATTAACACATCCATGATATATTAGTTTTGTTTTTAGAGAAACTTGATTAGAGAAGCACTTGATTAATAGGTATTAGTGGATATATATTATACCGTGGGGAAAAAGTATGCTGATTTTGAAAGTTTGTCCGCTGACAAAGAAATCATCAGTCTATAATTTTAATGGTCGGTGTATTTTAACAGTGAGAGACAGAATAACAAAACAAAAAAAACACGAAAAACGCACGTCAAAAAAAGTATAAATTGATTTCAAGGTCATGAGGGAAATAAGTATTTGATCCCCTATCAGTCAGCAAAATTTCTGGCTCCCAGGTGTCTCTTAAAGGGAGTGCTCCTATCTCAGCTTGTTACCTGTATAAAAGACACCTGTCCACAGAAGCAATCAATTAATTAGATTCCAAACTCTCCACCATGGCCAAGACCAAAGAGCTGTCCAAGGATGTCAGGGAGATGATTGTAGGCCTATACAAGGCTGGAATAGGCTACAAGACCATCGCCAAGCAGCTTGGTGAGAAGGTGACAACCGTTGGTGCAATTATTCGCAAATGGAAGAAACACAAAATAACTGACAGCCTCCCTCGGTCTGGTGCTCCATGCAAGATCTCACCTGGTGGAGTTTCAGTGATCATGAGAACGGTGAGGAATCAGCCCAGGACTACATGGGAGGATCTTGTTAATAATCTCAAGACAGCTGAGACCATAGTCACCAAGAAAACAATTGGTAACACACTACCCCATGAAGGACTGAAATCCTGCAGCGCCCGCAAGGTCCCCCTGCTCAAGAAAGCACATGTACAGGCCCATCTGAAATTTGCCAATGAACATCTGATTGATTCAGAGGAGAAGTGGGTGAACGTGTTGTGGTCAGATGAGACCAAAATCGAGGTCTTTGGCATCAACTGAACACCATCCCCACATGGAGGTCAAACATGGAGGTGGAAAAATTATGCTTTGGGGGTGTTTTTCTGCCAAGGGGACAGGACAACTGCACTGCATCAAAGGGAGAATGGACGGGGCCATGTACCATCAAATCTTGGGTTAGAACCTCCTACCCTCAGCCAGGGCATTGAAAATGGGTCGTGGATGGGTATTCCAGCATGACAATGACCCAAAATACACAGCCAAGGCAACAAGTGAGTGGCTCAAGAAGAAGCACATTAAGGTCCTGGGGTGGCCTAGTGAGTCTCCAGACCTTAATCCCATAGAAAATCTGTGGATGGAGCTGAAGGTTTGAGTTGCCAAACATCAGCCTCAAAACCTTAATGACTTGGAGAGGATCTGCAAAGAAAAGTGGGACAAAATCACTTTGAGATGCCCTCATTGCAGGCTTCGGCAGGTGCTCATTGTGAGCCCCGCAATGAGCGGCCTAAGCAAACCCCCAACTCTAATTTTGCTATTTTTTGTGTCCCTTATTCATTTAATCTGGTGGGATTTTTCCTATGTCCCTGTTATGACCTAACCATCTTGGGTGACCCTACACGGTATAGTTCCCAGCTTCATTGAGGTACCCACGTCCCTTCACCATGACACAGTAGCAATACAGAAGGAGAACTTAATGTACATGTGTTAATAAAAAGCTTTTTTAATAATACTACTGTTGAGTTTTTCTTACGTGGCATAATGGGACTATAGATATAGTTGGCATCTTGGCACTGCCAGCTTTCATTGTAATCTTCACCAGTGTCACATTGGTAAAATGACGATTTCTCAGTTTCTGTAAGGCTCTTACATTAGCAAAGGGCAATAATTTAGCAACACAGCTCCTTAGCCATGCCCTAATAACTGGAAATAGGTGGTAATCTGCCGTGTGTTTCACCCATGATACAAAATCCTGATAACACCAAAATGCATGACTATTCCAGGACAGCCTTTTATCCAGATTACGGGAAGCCTGTTACTTATTGAACGCACTCTCACAACCCCACAGCATCAAACATTGTGCAACATTATCAGATCATCCATCTACTGGACTAGCCAAGAACTCACTGCATAAATAATAGGACAGACCCACAATTTCATTCTCAATTCTCCAAAAACTGAAGACTTTCCTTTCACCACCATGCAGAAAATGCTCTGTCTGCTCAGCAGTGTTTTGCTTTTCACCATCTGTGCTGCAGGTAGGTTCACCCCTCAGTGCGATTAATATTTTGTGATTTACCTGGAAGAAGAGACCTGTAATATTATGTATCGTAGAAGGATGTAAGACCCCAAGAGCATGCCTCTAGGTGTGATAGGGCTAATGCTATATTTGACGTGGAAATTGCAAAGAGGAGTGGGACAAAATCATTGCAGGCCTCGGCAGGTGCTCATTGTGAGCCACGCAATGAGCCGCCTTGGCAAACCCGCAACTTGCAGGCCTCGCAATGAGCACCATCCACGCTCATTGCAAGTCCCCCCCCCCCCTCTACTTTAGGAGCCTTTGGTGCTCATCATGGGCCCTGCAATAAGCGGCATGCGCTAGCAGTAAGTTTCCGAGCCCTGTGTCTCTTTGTCCCCCTCTCACTCCCCTGTGTCTCCTTCCCCCCTCTCCCTCCCGTGTCTCTTTCCCCCCTCTCCCTGCCCTGTTTTTTCCCCCCATTATCTCCCACCCCTGTGTCTCTTCCCCCCACTCCCTCCCCTGTGTCTCCTTCCCCCAACTCCCTCCCCAGTGTCTCTTTTCCCCCTCTTCCTGCCCTGTTTTTTCCCCCCATTATCTCCCACCCCTGTGTCTCTCCCCCCCACTCCCCCCCAGCGTCTCTTTCCCCCCTCCCGTGTCTCTTTGCCCCCTCTCCCTGCCCTGTTTTTCTTTCCATTATCTCCCACCCCAGTATCTCTTTCCCCCCCACTTCCTCCCCTGTGTCTCTTTCCACGCTCTCCCCCCTCTCCATGCCCTGTGTCTTTCTCCCCCCACTCCCTCCTCTGTTCCCCTTTTTTCCATTTACAGGTGTGAAACAATTTGCGGGCTTGGGAAATGGATCAATTTCCCCAAGGCTGAAATGGTCTTTCGATTTACGGGCTTGAAAACAAATTATGGCTTTATTGCCTCCATTTTTTTTTTGCTTAGCCGTTCTGAGTCCGACAAAAAATGCCAAATTGAATAGGAAATGAACTTTCAACCTCACTTACAGGCTCCATGCCTCTCCCCATGTGCTGTGTGTGAGGATGTAAGCTAATTTTGTAATCAATTGGCGACTTTTGGCGGCCTCCGAACGGCTTTCAAATTATGGTCGCCATTAAACCCGTAATTTTTTTGAAGCCTGTAACTCAGCCTTTCCCCCTTTGGCGTTCATTGTGCATGCGCAAACCGAAACTTTTAACATTGCGTTACCGACGAATTCGCAATTACGACAACAATTATAGTTCATAGTCATAGAACTTAACACCTTATGGTAAATAGTTCTAATCAAGAAAAGGTCAAATGAGTTAAATTTGAGTAATATATGTATAAATATATATATATACACAGAATTACGGTAGTGGTTTGGGCTGGGACATTGGAGCCGCCTAGTGGTGAAAAAATTATAGCAAAACAAAAATAACATAATATATATTTTCCATCCAGGTAGAGAGATGGGCAAGTGGAAGCCAGACATTTGCTAAATGATATTTCTTTTAAAAGTAAATAAATATTTCCATTGAAAAATAACAGAATTAATACAATAAATGTAATGGGATTTTATAAATATTATTCCAAGAGAATTGATTGTAAATCAGTGAATTCATCATCAAGGTTTGGAAGATAATGTGATTGCATTATCACCTGTCAACATGATTCCTGATTTAAATGTTATAGGATATAAGTAAAAGTGCTAAAGGAATCCAAATAATAAAAAAATTAATTAATTATAATGCTTAATGTTTTTTTATTATTGCAGATTTAAACAAAGAGGAGGGAGATGTTAATAAGTGTTCTCAAAACATCAAGGATAATCATATTAAGGTAAAAAAATAATAATATATATATATATAGTTTTAAAAAGGTAAATTAGCTAATTTTCTATTCTTCAATATCATTTTCATATAAAATATTCACATCACTTGCTTCTAATAACAGTTTTTAAGCTCATGGGAGTGCCCCGTCTCTTCCTGTTCTCTCTCAAGTAGGTGCCATGTTTCACAGCTGTGACCACAGGAAGGGGCTTCATACTACCAGGGTAATGCTGCAGGTTGTCACTGTCTGGTTGCTAGCAGTAATACTCTAGTAGTGTAAATTCTCTCCCTGTGAAGGTGACTTCAGGTTGTGGCTGTGAAACATGACAGCCTACATGAGAGAGAACAGGAAGAGAGGGTGGAATCCCAGAATGTCAAAAAACTGTTACTTGTGGGGCTTCTTAGAAATAGGTAAGGAATACGTTTTATATGATAATACATTGTGGAGGATAAAATTAATGAATTTGCTTAGTTAAAATATTTATACAATAGCAACTCCCCGATGAGTCTCTTTACTGTGATGAAGTCATAAAACTTCTCCGGCTCTTGAAGGAATGCTGTAGCTGTTGTTGTTGTTCCGTCGTTAAGTCGTGACCGACCCTCTGTGACCCTATGGACCACAACACACCAGGAACATCTATCAACCACTGCACCTCTGAGCTCCCCCAAGCTCATGTTCATTGCTTTAGTTACTTCATCTATCCATCTCCACCTCAGCTGTCCCCTTCTTCATGTCCCATCAATCTTTCCCAGCATCAGGGTCTTCTCTAACCCGCACTAAATGCCTCCATTTCTTACAGTTACTTATTGATTACAAGCACAATTATGAAAACCTGACCAGGACAGAAATTAATTCCCTAATCTGGACAGCCAAGGGGGTCCTTGAGAAATTGAAGGATGCTCAGAAGACAGGTACGTGTGACTTGACCATGGATTGTAACCTTAAAGTGATATGTTGATATCTGAATTGAGTTTGTATCTTTTTAAGTTTATATGAAGACGCTGACGTCTAAGAACTGCTCCATGCCAATAGCGCCCTCACATGGCGGACTGGTGTGTGTACAAAAGGGCAGTACCATGTACTGCAAACCTATGTGTAATAAGGTATGCTTATCGGTCAGTTATCAGTGACATCGGTACCATCCTATGTGGTTTATAGAGGTGTGCACATGTCTAATACATTGGTGGGTTTATGTATAGTTACTTGTACCTAGTAAGTTGTAACTGTATATACTGTGCGTGGATAAATGTATGGTTATATATGAAGTATATATATATATATAGGGAGAGATCGATAGATGGATAGATAGATAGATAGACAGATAGATAGATACATGATAGATAGATAGATAGATAGATAGATACAGGATAGATAGGTAGATAGATAGATAGATAGATAGATAGATAGATAGATAGATAGATACAGAGTTAGATAGATAGATATATAGATAGATACAGAGATAGATAGATAGATAGATAGATAGATAGATAGATAGATACAGAGATGATAGATAGATACAGAGATAGATAGATAGATAGATAGATAGATAGATAGATAGATAGACTCGTAGATAGATAGATAGATAGATAGATAGATAGATAGATAGATAGATAGATAGATAGATAGATAGAAAGATACAGATATAGATAGATAGACTCATAGATAGATAGATACAGAGATAGATAGATAGATAGATAGATAGAAAGATACATAGATAGATAGATAGATAGACTCGTAGATAGATAGATAGATAGATAGATACAGAGATAGATAGATAGATAGATAGATACAGAGATAGATAGATAGATAGATAGATAGATAGATACAGAGTTACAGATAGATAGATTCATAGATAGATAGATAGATACAGATAGATAGATAGATAGATAGATAGATAGATACAGAGATAGATACAGAGATAGATAGATAGATAGATACAGAGATAGATAGATAGATACAGAGATAGATAGATAGATAGATAGATAGATACAGAGATACAGAGATAGATAGATAGATAGATAGATAGATAGATAGATAGATAGATAGATAGATAGATAGATAGACTCATAGATAGATACAGAGATAGATACAGAGATAGATAGATAGATAGATAGATAGATAGATAGATAGATAGAAAGATACAGATATAGATAGATAGACTCATAGATAGATAGATACAGAGATAGATAGATAGATAGATAGATAGATAGATAGATAGATAGATAGATAGATAGATAGAAAGATACAGAGATAGATAGATAGACTCGTAGATAGATAGATAGATAGATAGATAGATAGATAGATAGATAGATACAGATATAGATAGATAGATACAGAGATAGATAGATAGATACAGAGATACAGAGATAGATAGATTCATAGATAGATGGATACAGAGATAGATAGATAGATAGATAGATAGATAGATAGATAGATAGATAGATAGATACAGAGATAGATAGATAGATATATAGATAGATAGAATCATAGATAGATAGATACAGAGATAGATATATAGATACAGAGATAGATAGATAGATAGATAGATAGATAGATAGATAGATACAGAGATAGATACAGAGATAGATAGATAGATAGATAGATAGATAGATACAGAGATAGATAGATAGATAGATAGATATATAGATAGAATCATAGATAGATAGATACAGAGATAGATAGATAGATACAGAGATAGATAGATAGATAGATAGATAGATAGATAGATAGATAGATAGATAGATACAGAGATACAGAGATAGATAGATTCATAGATAGATGGATACAGAGATAGATAGATAGATAGATAGATAGATAGATACAGAGATAGATACAGAGATAGATAGATAGATAGAGAGATAGATACAGAGATAGATAGATAGATAGATAGATAGATAGATAGAATCATAGATAGATAGATACAGAGATAGATAGATAGATACAGAGATAGATAGATACAGAGATAGATAGATAGATAGATAGATAGATAGATAGATAGATAGATACAGAGATAGATAGATAGAGAGATAGATACAGAGATACAGAGATAGATAGATAGATAGATAGATAGATAGATAGATAGATAGACTCATAGATAGATAGATACAGAGATAGATACAGAGATAGATAGATAGATAGATAGATAGAATCATAGATAAATAGATACAGAGATAGATACAGAGATAGATAGATAGGTAGATAGATAGATAGATACATATAGATAGATAGATAGATACAGAGATAGATAGATAGATAGATACAGAGATAGATAGATAGAATCATAGATAAATAGATACAGAGATAGATACAGAGGTAGATAGATAGATAGATAGATAGATAGATAGATATCATTATATCACTATTATATCAGTACTAGCTACTTACCTGTCAAAAAATTACGGAATACAATTTGAAAACTGGGAACGCTGTACCTTCGGAGCTCATCGTGTGGCTCGCAATGAGCTCCTTCAGCACTCATTGCGAGCTGCTCCCTCTGTCAACTCTATGGGCCTCGCGATGAGCGCCTTTGACGCTCATCGCAAGCCCAGCAATTGCCTGTTAAAAATGACGGGATTAAAATTGTAAGGCTGGCAATGTTATTTGCCACACAATGTGAGATAGATAGATAGATAGAAAGATACAGATATAG